>JBCFYV010000100.1:1735453-1807521 GCA_039000515.1 Timema cristinae
TAAACATCCATTTTCGGCCATCATAAGCGGCCCGTCCGGCTGTGGAAAGTCACATTTGTAGCAGAATTTATCCGTCACTTGGACACAATGTGTGAGGTTAAATTTGATAAATTCACATGGTATTATGCTTTATGGAAACCGGGATTCGAACAAGACGGGACAAGTCCCCACGTCATATTCTGTAAGGGTTTGCCGGAAATGGATGATGTCTGTAATGACTCTCCACAGCTGATTATCCTGGACGACCTGATGCGTGAAGCCAACGAAGTGGTCGTCGATCTTTTCACCAAAGGATGCCACCATCAAAATATTAGCGCCATGTACCTTACGCAAAATATATTCCATCAGGGCAAGGGCCAAAGAGACATTTCTTAAACGCACATTATATCGTGCTTTTTAAAAATCACAGGGATAAAGCTCAGATTCAACACTTTGCACGACAAGTCTGTCCTGAAAATCCCCGTGTTTTACAAGAGCTTTACACCGATGCTACAAGTACGCCTCACGGCTATATATTGCTAGATTTCAAACAAAGAAAGAAGTATAGATCGTAAATTGACCCAGTGACCCACTTCCCGTCAGAGAGGAATAGCGGCAGTCCAAGGAACCATGTTTTCCCCTTTTCCCGCAAGCGGCTCTTCCTGCGTCGTTTTAACCTTCCCCCAGGCTTCGTCCGTCTTTCTCCTTTTCTACATTTCTGAGTTGATCACCCTCTTTGTTTTATTCCGTTCAAATCAGATTGTAGAGTATAAGGCTGCTTCTCAGGTTCACAGTATGACCATCCTACTACAACACAGCGTCGAAGGAGAACTTCTACACCATCACGCAACGAAGAAAACGACGACCATGAAATAATGGCCGTCAGATCCACCGCCACCCTGGACAGGACGAAATACTTCAATCGCTTAAGTATTCTGTAAACATCATGTAACAATACAATCTTCGTATTGTTAATTGCTACCCCACCCAACCTGATTCTACACGCTTCATCACGTATAACATACTACCCGCTCCTTAATAACTCCGACGTAACCTATAATAGTACTATTCACTATTATAGCCCAATGCAGCCCAACCATCACACATCAAATAAACGTTCTTTATTCATCCAATATTGTCTGTCTACAAAACGAGTTGTTCGTCACGTACCTTGAATCTCCAAGCTGACATCACTAGAATCCTGCCAAGTCAAAACGGCCCGGCTGGGTCGCGGGCGACTACAAGAAATGCCCAAAGCTGTAACCGGTCCGAGAAAAACATTATGACTAAACGACGTTCCTGAGGGTCAAGCTGACAAATCATATCTGCGCAGTGTTGCCACCTGGGGAAGACCATGGCGACCGTCTCCTAGCAACAGACGCTTCCAACGGCTGTCAAGAGAGGTCAACTTCAAATATTCATGTTTTGCTGCAATGCGTCGGGTGACGGCCAATCAGAGACCAGGAAGAAAGAAGAGACTGATGTATAATGACGTAATGCCTGTGGTTACGTGACTGGATGAATATGAACTTTCCCCCCCTTGTTTTGTGTACTAGATTCAGTAAGAGTATATATAAGAATATGTAAGTTGTATAGGACAGAGCATTGCCAGGGGGTATTGCCGACAGAGCATTGCTAGGGGGCATTGCCGACAGAGCATTGCTAGGAGGCATTGCCGACAGAGCATTGCCAGGGGGCATTGCCGACAGGTCATTGCAATATATCATTGCAACAGAGCATTGTACGACAGCTTTACGTGTATGGAGGTCCTGGAGAGGGACCAGGGAGTTTGGGCCGATTGGTATCATTAAATTTCATTTATAGAAACAGCATCATAGGTATCAGGGTCATGAAGGATGGACCGAGAAATTCATTCGTTTAATAGAGATAAACTTTTTATTTGCTTATTATGTATCAGGGTCATGAAGGATAGACCGGGAAATTTAATTTGTTTAATATAAATAGACTCTTTTTATATGCATGTTATGTATCAATGTATCAGGGTCATGAAGGTTAGGCCAGGCTGTAACTATGCTTTCAATATTATTAAACTGTTTTTCTAGGATATTAGGCGTGTCGGGAATGAAACCCGTATTTATAATTTGGCGTGTCTCTAGTCAACGCAATGGGGCGATTGCGCCTGGTTTAGCTTTGTTTACTCTTCAAATATTGTTTAGTGTCAGTATGATTGTCATACGTTGCAAATTGTTAGAGTTAGTTATCAACACTTTGTTGGTATACGCTATTTTTAGCGTTTTATTCTGTGTTCATTTTATTTTATCGATTTATACTTTGAGTTAATGTAAATTGAAGGACTTAAGATTTCATTGAAAATAATTGTTAATTAAAATTATTACCTTAAATTTTGTTGGAAAAATTTGGTATATATTTATTATACTATCATTCTGTAATATGATAGCAAAGACCGTAAGTCAAGTTTAAGAAGTTAGTTTTCAAGATGCAATGTTTTCTTTATTGATAGTAGCTACTAGGAAGTTTGAATTAAGGCCATTATCCTCTTGTCTATTTGTTTTTTGAAGATGATTAAAGTATTCCTGAATTTAAATATTTGCTCTTTAATTTGTTGATGATATTTCATGTATGCACATCCCCCCTTTCCCGTAGTTTTAAGGGCCTTTCCTACAGGGACAGTGGAGGGTGTTGCAAACTGCGCCACTCTGCTTTTCCTGTAGCTACTGGCTAAATTAGCTATTTTTATTAAAGAAAACATTGCTGAATTATTGGTGAAAAATAATCTGTTTTTGAAATTTGTATATTTAACTTTGTTTTTGTTTATGTTCCATGACTGAAACTATGGATGCCATTGGGAAGAGCTTGCCGTTGGAGATGAGTTGGTCTTATCAAAAACCATTGTGTACAAGCTCAACAAAGAGGGACTTATGTCCGAGTTAGCTAAGAGAGGTCTTCAATGTTCACCTGACACCACTGTGGTTCGTCTTCGCGCCATCCTATTGGGGTCTTAGCGGAGGGTGACGTCACTGGTACGGCTGAACTAGAGGATCACCATGATGTTCCGGTAAGAGTAGATGCTCCATCTAACTTATCGCGTGCTTTGGTGAGTGTGAAAACTCAAACTAAAATTCAAGCCGATTTTATTAATAGAATACCGTTGTGCGATGGTCAGAATAGCTCGTAACTATTTTTATTTTTATTAGAAATTGACAGGGTCTGTAAACTGGGGATAGGTAGCGAGCTGGAGTTTATAACGCTATGTTTAAGTAAAACTTCGGGTTATGTAACCCAATTATTTTCTGAAGGGATAGTTAAAGGCTAGGTTGGAGACATATTAAACAAAATGTTATGAACTGTCTCGTTCCCGCTAGGGCTAAAGAAAATCTGTGTAAACTTTATGTGCGACGCTATCAACGCCCTACTGAGAGTTTGAGGAGTTTCATTCTATCAGTTTGTGAGGCCGCCGAGGTATTAGAGGTAGAGCTCTCTGAAAAGGAGATAGTTGAGGTTATTTTAGAGAATTTATCCCCCTTATCTCGTCATTTTGTTTTTGCTAATAAACCTAGTACTATGGTTGAACTCCATAACCTTGCCTACCTTATTGAAGTTACGCTACTTGCCGAGAGCGAGTATTTGTCTACTCATGCTCCTAATACTTCCAACCGAGGTATGGGTTCTAATCCCGGAATGTTGGTAATAGACAGAGTGGGAGGAATGACACTCCATCTAGGGATACCCAACCTGTGGAACAGAGTCACCTTGGCTCGCGTAAATTTGTAAACAGGGATTGGGCTAGAACGAGGTGTTTTAAATGTAAACAGTTAGGACACATTCAGAGAAACTGTCAAGGGGGAAATCTTTTGGCGCGCCGAGAGATTCGTGGGTCCCAGATACGTAGCGATATTCCATGCACTAACTCCCCTCTAGTAGATGTTAGTATTGGCTCAACAGGTTGTCTAGGCTTGTTAGATACTGGGGCAAGCGCATCTTTTGTAAAGTCCAAATTTTTGTCTTCTCATCAAAAAAGTAACAATTTAGTGGTGGAAAATGTAGTTCCCAAAAAATATGCTGTTGCTAACGGTTGTTCTTTGGTGGTGAGTAAAAGAGTATATATTCCTATTAAGATTGGTAGGTTCTCTTGGAAATCCCCATTGTTTGTTGTAGAGGGCTTGCCCTATAATATTATTTTGGGAATGGATTTTCTTTGTCGCTCCAGAGCTATTGTTGACTTAGATAAGAAGGAAGTTTCCTTTGGGTTTTGCCCCCGTGTTAAGGTGGCGTTTAGAGTAGAGCATCCATGTAGCAACCAAGTTTGTGTAAAAAATTAGAGTAACGAATTAGACTCCATTTTAAAAAAGTATTCTGATGTCATTACGCCTAAGTGGGGAAATTGTGACGTCTTACCCTACAACATAGTTATGGAAGATCCTAAGCCAGTTAGATCAGGCCGTATTCTTGCGCCCCTCCCAAGTTACAAATATTTAGGGAACTCATTCAAAATATGCTTGATGAAGGAGTCATTAGACCATCCAAATCGGCCTTTGCCAGCCCTGCCTTTATTATTCCTCGTAAAGCTGGAGGACATAAATTAATCATTGATTACCGGAAGGTAAATAAACAAATTAGGTTTGACCCCTACCACATGCCAAGTATTGACTCGGCGTTTCAGCACCTAGGTGGTGCCAAGTTTTACAGTCTTATTGATCTAAACGCCAGTTTTTTACAGTGTGCCCTCACTGAACAATCCAAACAATATACTGCCTTTGTTACCCCATGGCAAGTATATGAATTCAACCGTGTTCCCTTAGGATGTTCTATAGGCGGCCAAGCGCTCAATCGAGTTCTTGATCATATTTTTGAGGATTGTAAATACAAATTTGTTTTCAACTACCTGGATGACATCTGTATTTACAGTAACACCTGGGAAGAGCATTTGGCTCATATAGAGATTGTATTGGACAAACTCAGACTAGCTGGGCTTACAGTCAATCCAGAGAAAGTCACGTGGGCCACCACGTCCATCAAATACCTAGGTTATGTCATCTCGGAAGGTAATCTGTTAGTTGACCCGGAGCGGTCAAACCCGTTATTGAGTTTCCTGAACCTAAGACTATTAAAGGTATTCAACGTTTCTTAGGTATGTGCTCTTATTATGCTAAATTCGTTCCCCACTTCTCCGAAATTGCGTCCCCTTTGAACCGTCTTAAGAGGAAAGGTAGTAAATTTGATTGGGGGGAAGAATAGGCTAAGTCGTTTCGTTTGCTGAAAGAATCTCTGACTTCTCCTGAAGTACTCAAAATGCCGGACTTCTCACTCCCATTTCAACTCCAGGTCGACGCTTCTTCTATTGCACTAGGGGCTGTGTTGTCTCAACGTCATCCGAGTGGGTTTTTCCCGTTGCTTATGCGAGTAGAACCCTTTCGGAGGCGGAACGGAAATACAGCGCCTTTGAGAAGGAGTGTTTAGCTTGTGTGACCGGCGTGGAGCGATTTTCTGACTATCTGGAGCAGCGGGAGTTTGATCTGTTTACGGACAATATGGCCTTGGCCTGGTTGTGGTCACACCCCAAACAACTAGGGAAAATTGGCCGATGGGTGTTACGACTTTCCCAGTTTAAGTTTAAAACTCATCATATTGCGGGGAAACATAATGTGATGGCAGACACCTTGTCCAGAATGTATGAAGGGGTAGAAGGTATGGACGAGAAGGAGGTAGAAAAAACCGCCTTAGTCATACAAACTATGCCTGAATCTTTTGTTTCTATTCTGAAACATCAAAAGGAAGACCCTTTCTGTGTCGAACTCTTTAATAAGTGGGAAAAGGGTGACGATATTGGTAAATACAGCGTTGTTAAAGGGCTTGTAGTTTATGCTAGTAATGGTGGCAAGAAAAAGATTTATGTTCCTGATAAGATTAGACCCATGCTTTTGAGCTATTTTCACAACTCCCTTTATGGAGGGCATTTGGGCGTGTTCAAAACCCAACAAAAGGTTTCTAAAGAGTTTTTTTGGCCACGCCTTTTTAAAGACGTACGGGAGTGGATAAAAAACTGTACTGACTGTCTTAAGACTAAGCCTGCACAGAACACCCGTGTGGGGCTTCATGCTGCAGACATAGCTCAACGCCCTTGGGAGAAGGTGTTTGTGGATTTTGTAGGACCTGTTACCCGATCCTCCAAAGGTAATACGTGCATTTTGGTTCTAGTAGATGGGTTTTCTAAGTTTGTTATCCTAATTCCGCTCAGAAACATGAAAGCGACAACCACCGTTAATGCTATTACTACGAGAGTATGGTCGCTATTTGGGGCCCCCAGGAAAATTGTTAGCGACAATGGTCCCTGCTTTAGATCAAAGTCCTTTAAGGACATGTGTTTTGCTTGGGGCGTAAAACATATTACGACCAGCCCATATAATCCCTCCCCTAATCATGTGGAACGCTTTAATCGAAACCTTAAGGTAGCTCTGACCATCTACCACAACGAGTCTCAAGTCCATTGGACCGTGACTAAGATTTTTTGAATCTGGCCTTTAATTCGGCCTTACATGAGTCTGTTGGAGCTTCTCCTTTTTCGGTATTGCTTGGTCGGGATCCGAACCATCCCCTACTTGCTGTCTGGGACGTAGATCCTCTGCTAGGTGCGCCCAACGAACCTTCTTATTCTGAAAGGTGCGCTACAGCCTTTCAGAATCTGAAGAAGTCGCAAAGGAGGGTTGCGGAAGTGTACAACAGGGGTCTTGTTCCTGTGAGTTTTTCTGTGGGAGATACCGTAATGTGTAGATGCTTTCCTCAAAGCTCAGCTATTGATAAGATTACGGCAAAGCTCTCCCCCAGATGGAACGGTCCTTGGATTGTTGATTCATTTTTGACGCCTGTTTCTGTTAAATTAAAAAGTCAAACTGATCCTACTGAAATACGTCGAGCTCATGTCAGCCACATAAAGCCTGTACCATCATAAAGATAATGAAATAATTTAAATTATGATAGTTGGTGTAATTTTGTAAATAAATAATGTTTGTATAGAAAATGGGTAGTAAGAAAGTTTATATTATGACTGATATTATATGGATATATTGTATAAGTAGAGAGGTTAAACTAAACGCATCGACTGGGGTAGATCTTTCCGCGCATGAGAACGAGATTGTTTCTATCATTGAGGAATTACGTGAGGCCAGAATCATCGTATGAAAACATTCATTTAATCTATATTTATATCATAATCATTTCTAACGTCAGGTGGATGATTGCGCGTGAACTTCATCGTCCTGTAACACGATGGTTTCCCCAAAGCCAAGTTATCGTACAAGGGTTGAACGAACTCCTTCAGGCCGATCTGGTAGAGATGACACCCTACTCCTCCTCGACAAGGTGACTGACAACGTTTTACCTCCCATGCTTCATCTCCAAACGTATAATTAAATAGACTTTTACAACGCAGAATTCAAAACACTCATGTCAAGAAAGAAAATCAACTACTATTTCACGTTCAGCAACGTCAAGGCTAGTGTCGTGGAACGATTTAATCGTAACCTCAAGGACATCATGTGGAGGAGGTTCACGGTCAAAGTATCGTATTAATGGATTGATATGATCGATTCGTTACTGGACTAATACAACCAGATAGTAAACCCGACCATAAAGATGAAGCCTATAGATGTCAAGTACGACAGAATTTTACGTAAATTCTATAAGCTTCTCAAGATCTCCGATTCTACACCGAATATGTTTAAAGTAGGTGATATAGTTCGTATCAGTAAGTATAAGGACGTTTTCTAAAAGGGTTATACCACAGACTTGTCGACCAAACTGTTTAAATTACGTAACGTCAGCGAGACAAATCTCAGGACCTTTCTACTCAGAAATATGTAAGGTAAGCCTATCACGGGAGGATATTACGATAAGGAGCTCAGAAAGACTTCATATCCGGATGTTTACCTTGTAGAAAAGATAATCGGACGTTCCGGGGATATAGCATACGTCAAATGGTTAGGGTTGGACTCGACGTACATTTCGTGGATCGATGCGAAGGATATAGTGTAGAAGGGGGAGGGTGAACCACTCCTCCGACTGGGCTTTCCCCCCTTCATCCTGAGCGTATAAAGACGAGCGCGGGCAGAGAGACGCATCACATTCGATGAGTTTAAACAGTTGGGATACCGCCTGGAGGACATGAGCGATATTAAGATCTCAAACAACAGCTTATAACATTACATCGCGGTTACAGCGAGCCCTGAGATTCCTCCATACGCTGGCTTGGATGTCATAATCCCGGTATGTGGGAGGCAAGCCAGTCTATCGAAAGCTGTTCTATATCCTGTCCTGTCTACAAGCTCAAGGAAGGGGAATAGCCAGAGATTCTTCATAGCCAGAAAGAGGAAGACGTCTTGTGCACGGTGCTCAAACGCGAGGAGTACAATTGAGTCAAGTGTAAAAAAATAAAAAGGGGTTCATGCATTACTAATATTAAGCTATACCTATGTATTAGTAGGATTATGATTTAATATTATTAATATATAATTAAATTATGATATAGGAAAACGAATTTAAATCGGTTTTTCAACATGATTATTTAATTCAAATATTTATAAATAAAGTTAAAAATTATTTTATTTTGTAAGTTCGACTATAATATATTTAAATACAGTTTATTATATTAAATCTACGTTTTGTTTAATCAAACCTGTAAATTTTTCAAGGTTGATTAATCAAATCATAATCCTAAATATAATTCACTACAATAAAACCAATCACCAAATACAATTTTAATATAGTCTTATATCAAGTCATGTGATCTGCAGCTGTCACCTATTATACAGAAGGTGTTCCCGGGTTAAACAGCTAAACTTTAGGAAGTGGTGGTAGATCAATAAACTAAATCCAGATGTATTTTGGGCATTTGCTCGTGTTCGCTTCCTTTTCATGCAAACAGCAAAAAAATATATAATATATATTGTATTTATTCATTTTGTTAAAATTGGCTGCTGCCCGTAGATCTATCAATGACAGAACGAGTGGTTGACTGACACTGTGCGACTGTTGTAACTTCGCATGATTGCGTTATCCTTTATCATAGTGATTGAAACTCATTAAGAAGAACCTTATACACTTTCTGCTTGGGAGCTTCCCACACACAAAAAATCTAATGGCGTAAAATCAGGTGAACATAGAGGTCAAGGCATAAGTCCACAGCATGACCGATCCATTTCCCAGGAAAATTAAAACTCCGCCATATCCGAGGACCTCTGCAGAAAAACGTGTTTTTATTTAGTTTTTTGATGTTTGCAGGAAAGGGAAGCGAAACGAGAAAATCTCCAAAATACATTTTGAGTTAGTTTTTTGATCCACTACCGCTTCCCAAAGCTAAGTCGTTTAACCCGAGTACACCCTGTATAATATCAATACCTGTAAAATAACACTAATAATAGTGTTAAATGCTATTAACATTGGCCGCAAAGAAATGTTTGAATTTTATGAATTGTTCTACCAACGAAAATTGGGGTATAAGTTTTCTGATTAGCTGTTGCTTAATTCCTGGTCTTTTTTTCTGGTTAGCGTATCGGTTTGCGTCACGACTTTATTCGCCCACTTGTTTAATTTAGGACGTAACTCTTTTTTGTGATTCTGTATATCGGTTTATGCGATTTTATTTTGTTATGTTTTATTTGATTTGTCTTTCCTTCTTTGAAAATGCAACTTAACTAACAATACCTCGTCTTTATGATTCACGTTTGTGATGAAATACATGAAAACGTTGCTTAATTTTTGTATAAATCTGATTTTGGATGAAAGTGCAATGTGCTTTTTCTTTTACTTTCTATTAGGATTAATAGGCCATGAAACGAACTTACACACGCATTGACATGGTGTAAACAGTGTATTTAATATAATGTACGACAGAAACAACTGACCAGTAATCAGACCAACGAACTACTAGCAGTAAGATACAGTTACAGGGAGTAAGATATAGAGATAGCCAACATAACACAAACTTTGCCAATATAACCATATTAATACTTTTTGAGTAAATAAACCGTTTTATACGTATTTTACAATATAGGTTAGTATGTTCGTGACCTTCGTTTAGCGTTAGATTGGCGAGATGTAATTTATTAAAACATTTAACTTCATCAATATATCTGTGGAACATCCAATAATATTTAAGTAAAAGTATTCCTGAATTTACATTTTATTTGAGTGTGTTACTAAACTGTACATGATTTTTTTTCATACTCTTCTTATGAATGCAACAATGTAAATACTTTTATTGCTACATCACACCTTGCTAGGATATATTTCATCTGATACTTCCTTTTTTAATTTAGATTAATTGATTTTATTTAGTTAACTAGTGTATTAAATCTGTTGTTATAATAACTTATATTTCAAAAAACCAATTAGTAGAAAATTCAGTAAATTGTTACATATTATTACTAATTTCATTCTGATTGTTTTTCTCTTTTTTTTTTAAGGGTTTGATGATGCTATACTTCCTAATTAATGTAGAAAAAACTGTGGTATCTGCTTCACATTTTTGATAATTTGAGTTATACGTCATATATATATATATGTGTGTGTGTGTTTAGGAGCCACCCCTCCTCCCAAACATTACATCTCTTTTGGACCAGGCAAATTTAACCGAGGCTCATATCTGTTCAGTCTATGAGATTCCCAATTAAACTTTTTTTACTAATCGATTACATAAAAGATGATTATTTAAATATGTGTAGGACGGTAGAGCTGTTTGGGGGGGATGAGAACTTATCAGTGGGGGGAGGGGGGGAGTTAGAGAGAATTAGTGCCCGAAGAGTAGCCGGGATGTGATGGAGTGGGTGACGATGGGCGTGGTTTTCTCCTCTGGTCCTTAACGTCGAATCCTGAGCTTGACTGGAAGTGTGGTTCAAGGCTTGAAGGTGTGACTGGCTAACTGCAGAATTGCTTGTAGATGAGAGGTTACTTGATCGTGGTCAGAGCAACTGGAAGGGCGCTTACCTTAGATTATCGGATCAGCCTGCCTGAAGGGCACTTACCGTAGGTTGTCAGAACAGCCTGAAGGGCAAATACAGTAATGGCCGGATCAGCCAGAAGGGCGCCTACAGTGTGGTTAGATCAGCCAGAAGGGCGCCTACAGTCGTGGTCAGATCAGCCAGATGGGTGCTTATAGTAGTTTTAGTTTTTTAGTTTATTTAGACATAGTTAAAATAAAAACAATAGTACTACAATCAGTCAAATACAATTTAGATAAACAACAAAACAGTTCTTAGAATAACAACCTTATCAAAACAACAAATATATTCGACTAAGTGAAAAGGGACAACCTGAACATTATCCTAGACCTAACCCCAGTACCTATTTAAAAAACTGGGGCGTGATACCCTTCTTAACTCTATTCTCCTATTTCACAATTCCTTTTTATTTATTAACTACATCGATGTTAGCGCCTAAACCTAATGTCCATATATTACCGTCTACCATTTGTAGTTCAACTAGTTGGTTCACCCCGGGTATATTACGCCCCCGGTACCCCACCCCGCTGGATATCCCACCGCTACCGGATCCGGTGGTTCCGGGTCAGCAAGAGCCCCAACAGGGCTGGGCATCCCCTTATTCACCACCTCGGGAGGTGCCCGATCAAGATCTCGCTCCGCCTACCTTCCCCACAAAGCCAACACCATGGACCTAAACCTAACTTAAATACTAATTACTAGAAAATAGTACATTTAATACCAAAAAAAAGAAAAAAAGAGCTTAACCTAACTTATCCTATTCACTTCCTCAAGGCTGCGGTATTTTCCTGGTCCTCTCATACAAACGACTGTTGCCAGCCGACGGAGAGGGTCCCTGACGGTCCGGAAGCCCGTTCGCTCGAACCCTACTACACACTTGTCTCCAAGTGTGGGGATCCACTGAACAGAGGGTGAATTCCGCCGTCAACTCATTCTTCCATCATGGCTCTAACCAACTGGAACTGCGGCTCCCCACGGTTCATCGGAGGTTCCCACCTCCGGAATCCAGTGGATGCCGCCCTCAGCTGGGCTCCGGATATCCAGGAGTCTCATCTCGGTCCACCCTACAGCCTACCGTCTCTATCCATACCATCCCACTCCTCAACCTACCTCCTTTATCCACGGCCTCCTGTTCCTCTGCCCCTTTACTTTCTTCCTCCTACTATTGTTATGTGCTCCACTCCTATGTTCCTCCATTCCCTATTACCTCAAAGTCCTTCACTCCCCCCACCTTGCCCCTTATGTTTGCTCCACACTTCTTCATCTATGTTTCTTGCACCACACACCGATCCATCCACCTCTTTCTCTTCCCATATCTCCTTTATTCCTACCTAATCCACCTCATACCTCGTCTGCTCCAACATCCTCCTGATCATCAGCACTCCTTGCCATTCGGATCCTCACACAGTTCACAATTTACTTTCTCCCCTTTCTTTACTTTCTTTGCCTTACACGGAATACATACTACCTTTCCTTTACATTCCTTCCTCTTGTGTCCTTCTTACCCACATTTCAAGCATTTCTCCTTATCTTTACATATTCTCTTTATATGTCCAAGTTCGCCACAGTTGTAGCACCTAGTCACTTCCACATAGTCTTTTACATGCACCTTACTAAAATTCACATATACGCCCTCCATTATAATCTTCTTCCTAATTTCCGCCCCTACTTCCACAACATGGTTAACTGTTTTCCTTACTTTAGGTCCTATTTTAAACTTAGGACAGAATTCCTTCTCAAAAGTCTCCTTTTCTACTTCCCCCTCAAAGTTCTGTATATATACGGCCTCCGCTAGTTCCTTATCAGACATGTCCGCATCTATCTCAAAGAAGGTCATCAACGGATCCACGTACCACTGCTTCGTACACCTCAACTCTCTTTATCTCCTTGTTCACCTTAATCCTATCCGCTTCTTCTGGATTCGCTGCCTCCACGACCACGTATTCTCCCGCTCTACGCATATATTTAATCTTCATTCTATTCTGTCTTGGGTCTATCATCTCTTTGAGATACTTTTCCACATACTCCACACCTTTCCCCTTCTTGGATTTAATATATACCGTGCTTCGTCTCTTACTTTCATCCACCTGTCTAACCTTGCTCTCGGTTTCTTCCATCAACCCAGTCTTTTTAGTGGCCGCTACCACAGCATATGTGGGTACATATGTCTTATTTTCTTCCTCTGCAGTATGTATTGCACATTTCTTCTCTAATTCTATATTCTTCTATTCTCTTTCTCTAGTTGCTCCACCTGCCCTTTTTTATTCGCCAACCTCTCCAGCGTCCTCATGTAAATAATAGTTACTTTCTCAGTGGTCCTAAGACTAGATTTACCTCCTGTTCTTTTAATACATTCCTCCAAACATTCCGTGAACTCCTGCCATAATTTACCGCCTTCTTCCTCCACCTTAAGTTTCTCGCGAACCACATCCAAAGGCTCCTCCTCATCCTCACTATCGCCATTGTACCCTTCCTTATACCCAGCCTTTCCACCGTCATTAGACTTTTTTTTTTACGCCACTGAAATTTATATTCTGTTCTACTCTCGACCCACTTTACCAGTCTGTACTACCCCAGATACCAATTACTCAACTTAAAAAAAAAATTAACCTTTATTTTAATTGTTCTATGTCCACCACTGAATTCTTATTCCTCTTTCAATACCGATCATTTATATACTTATATTGAATGGTTTATCTTCTCATTTGTTAAAGTTATTTCTCTTAAACAATTTTGCTTCAGAAGTACCGTTTACCTCCTACTATTTACTTTTCTTAGGAAAATCACCAGTAATGCAGAGGTGACCTCCCATGACCCCATCTTTAACCTTTAATATCTCCTAAAGTTCTTGTACGATTTTCGTCTTTTCTAAAACCAAATGTTTCTAATTTTTACCCGGATTTTTCCATACCTTAAAATCGCTGACCTTTAAGTTCCTTCATCCCCAAAAGGAGAGCTGTTCATAGGCGGCACACCGGTGAACCTATCCTCTTCAACCACTTTTTAAATTTTCCCTCTCGACATCCTGCGCAAGATGTATATACTTTTTTAATCTATTTGCACATTTTTACCACTTTTTACGCACATAAACACGGAGCTCTGCACACATACGTCTCTAACCCCACGACATTATAGTGGTCAAACAGCCTGAAAGGCAAATGCCGGTGTATGACTAAGACAAGACGACTTTTAGGTACATAGATTGTTTTATTTTACAGATAGCCTCTGAATGGTCTGAAGGATCGAGTGATTATGAAATTTACAGAAATTTAACTTATGTACGGATAGGTTACAATGGTTAGTGTGACTTGGCATACATTTTCATAGCTTATAACTAATTTATACATATTAAGGTAGGGTGCCTGTGCCCATCTGTGGGTACAAAGAAACAGAAACCTAGTAAAATATTGTTCAGAAAAGTAATATTGTAAAATTGCGAGTTGAAGTTCAGTACAACAATGCCAGGATTACACAGTTGTAAGTAGGTTGTGTAAAACAAATTGCATATCACTAGGGGGGTATAAGTGGTCGGCCATGACCATTGTGTTCGAAGGCTGAGTGCACGTTAAATACAACCGACAGGTAACCAGGTTGATATATGCAGCACACTCACGTCCACAAGACACGAATATTGTGTTGCTTTCTGGAGATCGGCTAGTTGTGTATTGATGGTCAGTCGACTGTGCTGTTTGAACTTTGCATCATCTCACAACACAATCATAACTGTAACAGTAGGTCGCATTCAATGCACGCTCACCATTGGGACACGTTCATCGTGGTCTGACACTTCTATTGATGGGCCTAACTTCAAAAAACATTTAGTAATAACGCAAGATGGCTTTTTTTGACAATTTTTTACTAGACTTTTTTGTTTATTTCTCCCAAAGAGGCCGTGATTTTAGTATAGGCAAATAGTTTAAAAACACCATGTGTGCATGACGATAACACTTCTTGTCATTGGAATAGTTGGTTATCACAACTTGTCTGCTGTTGGGTTGTTTTTATCTTCGTGCATGGTGAAATTCAGCAAATTGCATCAGCGTGATCTAACGAGGTAATTAGGCAAGAGTCTCGTTCGTGTGGTGGGAAGTTTATATATACATGTGATCAGCCTTGAAAGCTCACTAGAGTGGGGGGAGTGGAGGAGTCACGAAAGATGGTAGGACATAACGCCCTCCTTTCTTATTGTAAACGACTATAGCTCTCTACTGTGTTGACAGAGACTTCCTGTCCAGTTGAAAGGACAAGGGGTTCTTCAAAGATCGGTTGTGGATCAATCAACTGGATCTGATCTATATCTAACTCGTGTCTAAGTTTTCGGTTCCTAAGGTATGATACTCAATACAAGATGTGTGCCACATTTTTCATCAAATTGATAACAATCTGGCCATCAGGGCGGAAACATGGTTAAGTGTCGAAGGTGACGTTTGACAATGGATGCGTTCGGATAGGAACGTGTCTGCTTAGCGCGAGAGGAGATTTTAGCTTGCTTCTAGAGCTATGCTTTAAACATTGAGCTAGATACTTCATTTGCTTTACTAAAGCTTGCATTTGTTGGGTTAGAAGACCATGCTTACTTTTTTCGGGAACCTATACTGTATTCCGATTGGATTAAATTTTAGATCATCGCTCTCCTGGACTGGTAAGAGGTTTTCCTAGGAAAAATCACTGGATCAGTATATTGCGCCATTGTTTCTGTTGAATGGCAAGAAAAGAATAAGAGGGAGCACTTGGTCCTAATACTTGTGATCGTTTTGATATATAAACAAGTGAACCCTTAGTTCAAGTTTTTGGTTTCTACTTTAGGTGGGGTTTGCTCTAGGAAGATAGTTAGCAGTAGTCCTTTGTTTTGCTACAAAAGTCTTCATAGGTTTTTACATCCCATGAGGTGCGTTATTGGATAGAATTGCCTCGGGATATTCCCATCTTGTGACTACCTCTATTTCCAAAAATGTGATCAGTCACCATGTAATAGTTTGACATAACGCAAATGCTTCTACCCATCTTGAAAATATTATGAGGGCGTGTGTGACCTGAGAGGATCACAGGTCGTTCATACGTCACCATGTGAACCGCGAGTTCTTTTAAGGATAATGGAGTGAGTTGCTGATAAATAAGAGTGAAAATGCACACCGAATATTCAAGATTTTCATTATTAAAAATAAAACAATACATACGAGTATACTTATTAAGATACAATTAAATTAATAACTAAACAAATTTTCGAATTAAATATAATGATCATAATTAAGTCTATAAATTAATAAGTCAAAAGATCACATGAAAATGGAAGTAAATTAAATAAATTAACATCTATAAAACACATGTCTATTCAAATATTTAAAAGTCACAAAAATGTACATATTAAAACAGTTCACAATAAAGATAAATGAGGTTGGACGCACCGGTCCACCCACTTGGCTAGCCTCAGCTCAGACTGGAGCTTTTTGGCTATCACCAACCGTATATATAAGGTCACAGTGAAGAGTCTGGAATACTCCATTTCTAGAATACTGGTCTAGAATAAAAAGAACCCAGACGCTTCCAGACTTGTGCCATTCCTCCACTCTATTCCTTCTAATCCTTTAGCCAAGTGAGAGTGCCACTGCATACCTGATAGAGAGATAAGGAGAATAGCGAACGCAGTTAGCAATGCAATGCAAGGATAGCCCAAGGGCACAGACAAGAAAGAAACAGTATCTTGTAATGTAATTGATTTGCCCCTGAAAAGTATGTGAAAGCATTGACAAGAATATCGTCCTAATTTTATAAACGTCTTATTTCATTTAAATTATATAGTATATTACGTGGCGTTTAAATCACGTCTTCCTCTAAATTATTTACTAGTTAGTTCACGCCTCGTGGTAAGATGGCAGCATCTACTGGAGCTAAACTTAAGAAATGTTAACGTCTTTTAAAGTATTTCCTCTTCGAGAAGCTTCCAAACGCAATAGGTATTTTTCTTTCTGGGTTTGTAGGTGTGTGATTTACCGTTAGGAAGATTCCTTCGAGAAGCTTCTATTGAACTCAGATATATGTGACTTTTTGAAACTCCGTATTTTCACTGTGCAATCAGTCGTGGTTTTGAATGGACGTGCTTTAAGCGCTCAGTGATTATAAGTTGCTAGGCCCTCTACATGATCGTGTTTCGATTAGAAAATATTAATAACAATATGATTTCAATTTAAAGAATAAACAGATATCAAACTTTATGTGATATATTATCATTTATTAAAGTCTAATGATAAGGAACGAGGCATTATAAGTAAAGCACATAGTTGCGTAATAGAAATAATGATTTTACGGAGTGACTCCTAAATGACTCTGTTATGTAATATAGCAAATAGCGACACAACGTGGGGCATTTATAATCAAAAATATTACGAAGTGTAACAAATGGCGTCCAACGAGGGGCTGAACGCGAAAAGTATAACGAATAGCATTCCAACGAGGGGCTGAAGAAACGTAATATAACAAATGGCGACACAACGTGGGGGTTAATATGCGACTATTAACACTTGGAAGAAACGTAATGTAACAAATGGCGCTACAACTTAGGGGCACCAATACCGCGAACTGAGACAGAGGTGCGTCAACTGAGCTAAAGGAAGAGACGGCACACCAGGAGACGGCACATAATCACCAAAGGACGGCACACCACACCAAGGAGACGGCACAGCCAAGAAACAGCGCAAAGGACTGTTGGAGACGGCACACCTGCAAGAGACGGCACACCAACGGCACACCATCAAGGAACGGGACTGAGGACCTTTTGGAGACGGCATGCAGTCAAGAAACAGCGTCGAGGACAGATAAGTGGTCAACAGAAGCTGTAACTCTAATTTAAAAAAAAAAAAAAAAATTTTTATCTAATTTCAATTGTGTATTTTGGGGTAGTAAAATTTTGTTTCTATATGTTGAGATTTCACAAATTAAATTAAAACTAACAATATAAAAGTGTATGGGCCTAATTTTGAATTAAATTTCTCACTATAAAAAGTAATTCTTAGATCAATAGTACTTGAAATTTGTCAAGGCCTAACACAAAATTAATTCATAGATCAACTTAAGAAAAATTTATTTAAATTTTCAACATGGCAGACAAGGTGATAAGAGAACCTGAAGAGTATGATGATGAAGACACAATGCCATTTATTTATGAGGGGGATGAAAGGGCAGGTCAATTCAAGAGGGCAAATTTTGAACAGGAACAAGAAGGGAGTGAGGAGGAAGTAGGGGCTAGCTCTGGGGAGGTAGCAAGTAACGAAGTAATCCTGCAAACGCTGAATCAAAGTGTAGGGGGAACAATAACCTTTGTGGAAGATAGGGTGGCTAAACCAGTAGAACAAGTAGATCTTTTAAATGTTATATTAGAAAATATGAGAGAACTCGGATGTAAAATTGATCGAACTGCATCAGAAAATAAACAGGATTTTAAAAAGGATTTGGAAAAAATGGGACAAACTTTAGAAACTAAACTCAACCAAAAGGTCGACGAACAATCAAAGAATATAAATAAAAAATTTGAGAATTTAGAATTAATTAATCAAAATTTTATCCAACAAATTAATGAAATTAATGACAGGGTTTCAGAAGGAAAAAAAAAACAAGGAGATTTAGAGGTTAGGCAGGAAAATCTAAGAAAGGAACAGTTTAAGTTAATTGATCAAATATCTTCAGTGACAAACAAAACCGAGGGTTTGGAGAAAAAATTAGATAAAGAAACCAGTAAATTAGAAAAACAAATACAAACACAGGATATACAGATAGCACACAACAAATCAGCTGTTCAGGTAGTGCAATCCAATTTGGAAATTCAAATAGAAAAGGTGAGGTTAGAAATTGAAGGGCAAGAGGATGCTAATAGGCAATTTATTAAGGAAAATATTAATGAGGAGATTCAAATAAAAAGGAAAGAAATTGTGGAGATAAAAGAAATTGTAAATGAAAACAAAAAAACTGTTGGCACTTTAGATCAGAAAATAAACAACTTAGCTGATCAGGTACAACTTAACAAAGGTAGGGGGACAGATAACAAAAATGGGTGTAGTCACAATCTCTTAACCAAAAATGTCAATGACCTTACTTTGTCACTCATTCCTAGGTATAGGGGAGCAAAGGGCAAAATATCTGTGGCTCAATATTTGCAAAAAATTGAGAGAGTTTGGAAAGAAGAGGATTTAAGGGAAAGGAACAAAATTGAAATTTTGCTCTCATGTTTAGAAGGGAGGCTAGGAACTGGGCCAGTTATTTAGAGGATGAATGGGAGACCTATGAACAGGCTAAGCGCGCATTTTTGGATCACTTTTGGTCTCAAGAGATGCAGGACGACTTTCTGCAGTTAATATTTAATAATAGATATGATTCCAAGAAAGGCACAATGAATGAGTATTTTCATGGTTTTGTTTCTCAGGCTAGGTATTTAAATTATCCATTGGAAGAACACAGGTTGGTGAAACATCTAACAAATCACTTTCCTCTTCAGGTACAAAATGTATTGTTAAGTGTTAATGCCCAAAATGTGAAGGAGATGGAAAGAGTATTGATAGGATTTGACAATAGGTGGCAAAGGAATGGGGAAAGGGAAGTTAGAAATGAAACACCCAATTTTGATAGAACTAGACAGACCTATAATCCATTCGGTCGTGATAATAAACAAAATAGACCACCAAACCCATTCCAAGATTCAAAGCGTCGAGAAGACGGCAGGCCCAACAGACCTAACTATTTTATAAACCAAGGACAAAATAGGCAAGGTCCCAACAATCATATGATAGGACACCGAGAGGGGGTGAGGGAAAACCCCAGACAAGAGAGCCAAGACAATTACAACAAACAGGTAAATAATAGTCAGACGAGAAGAATAGCAGCAGAAGTACACTCTGCACCTAGCTTAAAGGAAGAGAGAGAGAGAGAAAGAGGGGTGAGAAATAATAATAATGTAATTAGAATCATTAAGCAAGAAGCTCTTAGTATATTATGTAATTTTATCTTCTTAACCTTGTAAATAAGGGCCATTTCATTGTAAAGATTAGTATGGAAGGTGACCCTCCTTAATATTTCAATACAGTCCAACTCTGGAAAGTAAGGACAAGTACTTCATTTTGTTTTCATTATTAATGACAAATTCAAGGGAGGAAGCATCCTCTGAAGTGCTTGGTGAAGGAAGGAGTAGAAATGGATTTATTACAAAGTATAGTCAGTTGAGGGTGGGGGTGTACTCAGAAAGCACCAGGTCAGACAAGTAATTTAAGACAAGCTTATAATAAAAATTGAGTTGAGGCAGGTAATTTCTGCTATACAG
This sequence comes from Timema cristinae, assembly GCA_039000515.1. Lineage (NCBI taxonomy): Eukaryota > Metazoa > Arthropoda > Insecta > Phasmatodea > Timematidae > Timema > Timema cristinae. Next base: position 1,755,710 of record JBCFYV010000100.1, read on the forward strand.
TGACATGTTGTGATGTCAGGACTTGGATTCTTCGACGTTTGGCAAGAGAGTAGTTTTGTCGCAGAGGTCTGACTACCTTGTGAGTTTTAGGGGGCAGGGATTGAACCTGGGCCACCCGAGTTATGGGAATTTTGTAAGTGTTAGGGGGCAGGCATTGAACCTGGGCCACCCGAGTTAAGTATTGTGAGTTTTAGGGGGCAGGCATTGAACCTGGACCACCCGTATTAGAGTTTTGAGAGTTTTTCTGGGCCAAGGGGTCAGCAGAGTTCTGAACCGCCTGTGGTTACCAGACAATGGAACGAGGTTTGGAACGTTAAGAGAACGCCTCTTGTGTGTTTTGAAGGCCTGAGAAATGGATTGTCGGTCACTGTATGCCGGGAAGTATCCTGAGGATACGTTCCAGTTTTTGGGAGTTAGCCTTTATCGAGCCTGTTATAAAAATAAATCAATATTATGTCACAAGTTTAAAGCAACTTTCTTTTAAATAAAATTTTTAATCATAATAATAAATAATAATTAATTATAAGAATATTTCAAAATGTGAGCTTGTATTAAACCACTAAGGTCTTGTTAGAGATTGTATATACTATGGTTTTCTGTGCTGTGGAGAGATTCAGCATCGAGTTGTTGTTTTTCATTTTGTTTTACTAGGGGTTAAGTGTCATCCTAATTAAATCAATGATACTGTATGATAATAATAATTTTCTGTTGTTAGACAATGTATGTGTATGATATTGCCATTTCTATGATTTAAACAATGTACTTATATGTTTTACTAGTTAATTATGTTTATTTTAATTTTTTATGTTAAGTTAAGCTATTTTCAGCAAATGTGGTGCTCATATAGCAAATTTTAGTTGACCGTTTGGTACATAAAGTTGTAAATGTTTGTGATCATATAGCAAGTTTGGCCAAGAGACTTTTAAGAGTAAGTGTAACAAAGTGTTGAGAGCCTTTGTTAGGCCCGTTACATAGTCGAGCGGACGCTCCGCCCTCCGCTCTCCGCACGCGGATAAGTTACCTTGTTCTTATGTGTCTTTACACAGTTCAACGGAGTGGCCCGCACGCGGAAGAACCCTCCGCGTGGCCCTTCCATCTCCGCGTGAGTTAGTTCCATTGAGCAGGTTGTAACTTGCATAGTCGAGCGGACAACCGCGCGACGGATCATTTCATTGGTGAAGTGTGCATTGTTCAGTCAACATGAATATGAATATCGACACTGAATTGTTAATTATGGAGGTTGAAATAAGACCTTATTTGTGGGATCCATCTCGAGACGATTATAAAAACCGGGATTTAAGAACAAGTGCTTGGCAAGAAATATGCAACAAGCTTATTCCAAATTTCAATGAAATGGATAGAGAAACGAAAAGAAAATTGGGTGAGTTTTACAAATTCGTTTATTTGATTCCTAATTAAAAATGGTGAGGCAACATTTGGGAATGGATTGTTTTATTTCCATGATTTAAGTATCCAATATTTTCACCAGGGCACAGCTATTAATTGCAAAGATAATAATATCACTAATTAATGTAAGATAATACTAAGTAGTGTTGTTCAATAATTGTTCACTAACTTATTGCAGCTAATGTTTTATTATGCAACCTATATTGATTAATATTAACTTTACCAATGTTGAATTTTTTTTTATTAAAGCAATTCTAGAATATTAATTACACACTGCGTAAATTATACAATATTTTCACAAAATATACTTATCCTGTTTTAGCTAAGTTCATCTCTCTAGTGAATTTTAGAATCCTGCCATGAAACTTTACCAATGTCCACAAAATAATTTGCAAAACTGTCTCTAATGGAATTGCATGATCTTATGAATGAAGCAGTTGTCTCCAGATCTTCCAAACCAACCACCGTGAGGGTGTGCTGAAAATCATAACCATCTCTGACCCGTACAAAGTTATGTAAAATACAACATGCTTTGACGATGGATGCTGCGAGTTTAACATCTACATTCATAGGTCAATGAAAAATCCTCCATTTATTGCTAAGAATTCCGAAGGCACACTCAATATACCTTCTAGCACGAGTGAGTCGATAGTTGAAAATCTTCTTCTTGTAGTTTAGATTTTTTCTTGCATAAGGCCTAAGCACATGTTGAGATATGCCAAACGCTTCATCTGCTACGATGACATGGGGTAAAATTGGTTCACTTGTTTTAGGTAAAGGCCTAGCTTCAGGCAACCCTAAATCATTCCTCTCTAATTTTTGCCAAAATACACTGTTTTTGAAAACATTTGAGTCACAGTTTTTTCCAAAAGCACCTACGTCGATGAAAGAGAAGCAATAATTTGCATCACAAATGGCTAGTAAAATTATGGAAAAGTAATGTTTGTAATTCAAAAAGAGAGAACCACTCTTAGTAGGTTTTGTTATCCTGATATGTTTTCCATCGAGAGCGCCGACGCAATTAGGAAAATTAGCACAAACTTCAAAGCTATCACGTATTTCTTCCCATTTTGCTAAAGAAGGCTCAGGCAAACATTCTGTCTTCAACACATCCCATATTATTCTGCATACTTGTCGAGCAATAGAAGCAATCGTTGAAATTCCTAGCCAGTAGGAATAGTGCAGATCAGTAAATGTATTACCAGTGGCGAGATACCTGAAATAGAGGAAAATATTTTTAATTATTTTGACTTTGAGATTCTGTTAAAAATGCTTATTGATTTTGTCTTGGGGTCGTTCCATATTAAATCTTCAAATTAAAAACAAATTAACTGTACCATATGTGGTTTTTATGAAAATGGGCTAGCATGTTACCCCATTCTTTAGATGAAAGTGTGTGTGTATCCCTTAGACGAAAGAATATATTAATATAATATTTTTAACGGTGATTAGACCAATTTTACAGGTTTACGTATTTGATCACTGATTGTTGTGTTGTTTACCAATTTTGGAGTCTGAACTGTCATTTTAAAGCGTAAGATATTTAAATTCTGGTTATGTTTTTACTATTTAAGATAAACATTTTTTTTCAATATGGTGGCAATACGTTTCTGCAGTTAAAAACGCTCTTTTTCTCTGATTTGTACATAACCCTGCTGCTCTTAGGCTCGATATAAAAATCTATATTTTTATGGGTTATAATATTTACCCCACTAAATCAGCTTGATTATTCACATTGATTCTCTGAAAAAGTTGGTTCTAATTTGATTAAAAATAAACACCACCCAAATTCGAAGCCCACAAAATGTAAGTGGGGGACCAGATAAAATGTTCACATTTGTGTGATAGATACTCTTGGTGGGTATTTGCAATATGCAATTTGTCCTATTCTGTTTATTCACTCCTTTAATTTTTACACAGATGTTTGAAAATGCTCCAAAAACACATTTTAATAGTTTCGTCTTATGGAATATTCGCTATAAAAATACAATAGTTTTTGGTCTTTAAGTGGTTTTTGGGCTCTTACCCAGTCAATAAAATTGTAATTACCAGGCCATCACTAGCCTGTCATAACTTTCTCACCTTATACTTTCATTATTCATATTATTACTTTGCTTTGGTAACATTAGAGCCACCAAGGAGAGTACATAGATTTTGTCTTCATCCGAGAATGGATGTGCAAAGAAAAATGTGTTTGGCTAGTAATTACAGTATTATTTCACGTGGAAGTTCCCTATTAGTGAGTTTATTTGATTTATTTATTTTCAGCGGAGAAGATGCAAACCAGATGGAAAACGGCTAGAGATGCCTATATAAAAAGTAAAAATAAGACCAAACAGAAAAAATCCGGATCAGGTGCAAGTAAAGTTTCAAAATACACCTATCATGATCAGCTACAGTTTTTAGAAAGATTGCTAATATGCAACACACACACAAATTTTTCCAACAAATTTCAAGACAATCGCGTGGAAGGTGCACCTGCTACTCAAGAAGATATAAGAGAAGAAGAAGAAGAGCCACAATTATCTACAGATCTTGAAGAAAGGGAACAAGCTCCACCTCCAAAAATTTCTAAAAGCAGTAAAAATTTTGAGGAAATCTTACTGAAGATGCTGCAGGAAAGTAAAGAAAATGAAGATGATGAAGATCAAGCCTTCCTAAAATCATTGTTACCAACTTTAAAAACATTCAATAATGATAAAAAACTTCAATTTCGATCTGAAGTGTTGCATACACTTATGCGCATTAAAAATCAGGGCCATTCTTTCCAGATTCCCTCACATTCTCATAACCCTTTGTTTGTAAATGATAACCAGTACTTTACTTACCCACAACCCAGACAAATTTATATCAATTATCAACAAAATCCAAAAAATTTCCGTTCAGTACGTTCATCTTTTGATCAGCAGCCCCTACAAATTTCCCCTCAGCCACAGTCATCTTTTGATCAGCTACCCCCACAAATTTCACCTCAGTCACAATCATCTTTTAATCAGAAGCCCCCACAAATTTCACCTCAACCACATTCGTCTTTTAGTCAGCAGCCTCCACAAATTTCCCCTCAACCACATTCATCTTTTAGTCAGCAGCCTCCACAAATTTCACCTCAACCACATTCATCTTTTAATCAGCAGCCTCCAATTTCCCCTCAGCCACAGTCATATTTTGATCAGCAGCCCCCACAAATTTCACCTCAGTCACAATCATCTTTTGATAAGCAGCCCCCACAAATTTCAACTCAACCACATTCGTCTTTTAGTCAGCAGCCTCCACAAATTTCACCTCAACCACATTCATCTTTTAGTCAGCAGCCTCTACAAATTTCACCTAAACCACATTCATCTTTTAATCAGCAGCCTCCAATTTCACCTCAACCGCATTCGTCTTTTAGTCAGCAGCCCCCACAAAGTTCACCTCAGTCACAATCATCTTTTGATAAGCAGCCCCCACAAATTTCACCTCAACCGCATTCGTCTTTTAGTCAGAAGCCTCAACAAATTTCTCCTCAAAACTCATCTTGTCTCCTTGCGAATGCAGAAGAAAACAGAGTCTCTCCATATGAGACATTTTTATCCTATGGATCTAATTCCATACCACACAACATGAGTGAAGAGCTAGGATCATGATAATTAACAATAATAATAACAATAATAATCTATAATAATGTAATATTTTTAGTAATAAAACTTTTTAGTGATAATTGACTTTCTTTACTTACCTTAATGTAACAGCAAGTCTTTCTGTTGGAGAAATAGATACCCTGTTCAAATTAGAAACACTTAATTTGGATTCTAGCTTCCCTATTAGTTCATCAAAGGATTTAATTGACATGCGAAAATAGTTAAAAAATTTGTCACTATCTCCACGTAAATCAATGTACAATGTCGTGAAAGCACCTTTCACACTTCTTTGAGCCACTATAGGATGTACATAATATCTTCTATTTTTCCGTTGTTTTCTCATTTTATACGCGTAATACACAGCTAATACTTTCAGTCTGTATCCATACATTTTCTAAGACGAACTGATAAACCTCCGCGCCACTGTGTAGACTCGACTATCCGCGTGCGGAGGGCGGAGCGTCCGCTCGACTATGTAACGGGCCTTAAGTGTGTGAAAAAAAAATCACAAAAGTGGATCCGTGAAGGATCATGAAACGAAGTGCAACAATTATTTAAAGAAGATTGTATAGAATTAAAAAAAAAAGACAAGACATAAAGGAAATGCAAATTGCTTGGCAAAAATTAATTAAAAGACACTTCGATTTGAGACAATTAAATTAAATCTCTTAATATAATAAACTTAGACTATGTTATGTCAGTTAATTATAATTAGGCTGACATCTTACTTAGATATTTTATTTCATTTAATCATAATTATACTAAATGTTTTACTTAGATTATCTTATTTTAGTTAATCCTAATTATAACTGATAAATTTTATTTTAATGCTTAATTCATATAACTTCCACTTCAAAATATTGAACTTGATGCAATTTTGTTAATTCTATACAGGATGTTTAAAAATATTGAACTTTAAGTAAATTTTGTGAAACTATACAGGATGTTTCAAAATAGTGAAAATTTTTGTAAAAATTTATAAAACTTATACAGGGTGTACGAAAAGCGATCATGTCTTTTTTTTTTTTTTTGGCAAAGCGTATCAAAAAGTATACGACTAGGTCTCTACTTTCAGATACACTTTGGGGGGTATTGTAATGTAATTGATTTGCCCCTGAAAAGTATGTGAAAGCATTGACAAGAATATCGTCCTAATTTTATAAACGTCTTATTTCATTTAAATTATATAGTATATTACGTGGCGCTTAAATCACGTCTTCCTCTAAATTATTTACTAGTTAGTTCACGCCTCGTGGTAAGATGGCAGCATCTACTGGAGCTAAACTTAAGAAATGTTAACGTCTTTTAAAGTATTTCCTCTTCGAGAAGCTTCCAAACGCAATAGGTATTTTTCTTTCTGGGTTTGTAGGTGTGTAATTTACCGTTAGGAAGATTCCTTCGAGAAGCTTCTATTGAACTCAGATATATGTGACTTTTTGAAACTCCGTATTTTCACTGTGCAATCAGTCGTGGTTTTGAATGGACGTGCTTTAAGCGATCAGTGATTATAAGTTGCTAGGCCCTCTACATGATCGTGTTTCGATTAGAAAATATTAATAACAATATGATTTCAATTTAAAGAATAAACAGATATCAAACTTTATGTGATATATTATCATTTATTAAAGTCTAATGATAAGGAACGAGGCATTATAAGTAAAGCACATAGTTGCGTAATAGAAATAATGATTTTACTGAGTGACTCCTAAATGACTCTGTTATGTAATATAGCAAATAGCGACACAACGTGGGGCATTTATAATCAAAAATATTACGAAGTGTAACAAATGGCGTCCAACGAGGGGCTGAACGCGAAAAGTATAACAAATAGCATTCCAACGAGGGGCTGAAGAAACGTAATATAACAAATGGCGACACAACGTGGGGGTTAATATGCGACTATTAACACTTGGAAGAAACGTAATGTAACAATCTCAACCTTACGGGGTTTTGGCTGCACTCCTTTTGTCAGCTTGAATCCGTCAACACTGAGCTTCGATAGTGTCACTGCTGGGTGATGATAGGACTAACCACAGCGATCCTAGTGTTGAAGGACTCAGCTGCCAAGAGGAGTGCAACCATTTTAACTTAAAGGTTGAGTGTCTGGTGTAGTATTTGTATGTGCCCAAATGGTATGAGAAACATGTGTAGGAATTTGGGCGACTCTCCTGGAGATATTCATCCACCTGCAAACATCTCATCCTCTTACATGGCGTTATATTTCTCTCTTCATTCTTCGCCAAGCGTTAATTCTTTTTATGTTAATCTAAGAGTATTGGCCTTTGAGGTGACTTGCCCGAGGATAATCGTGAAAGTATTTGAAGAATTAGGCCTTTTTACTAGTTGAAACGACGATACGTTATTCTTCTCTTTATCGTGATAGAAGAGGGTTTCATCTTCCAAATGGTGTGTTTAAAAAAAAAGTCACTTCATTATAGTCAATTCATGTGGAGGATCTCGCTTCAGCGTCTGAAATTCGAAGGTCTCCTCCTTTGTGTCTGTCTTGGAGTTGGGCCTGTCAAATTTGATCTGCCAATGAGTGAGAAGCGTCAGTAGGTAATATGAGTGCATTTGATTGTTATATGATGTGTTCCGTGGTGGTAGGGTAAATCCGTTCCCATGCTTGCATCGAGTAATTCAAAGACTCGATTAATTACTCAATCCTCTTTATAAAACTACCAGTAAAATTACTCGAGTAATTCTTAGCGAGACATTTACTCAAATAATCCCATGGTAATCAGTTACTTGACAGTTGAGAGGCTTGAAATGAAATTTGATACTAATGACATAAGCTATAATCTCTTCCTATAGGCAGTCGGCACTGCAGTGAGTGACCTCCACCCCCTCCTCACCTTCAGGGTTGTCTGACCACTGTACAGTCAATACAAAAGTATGTGTTCTGAGAAGTTCCTCACAATGAAAAAACGGAGAAAGAAAGAAATGGTTATGTACCTAAATGAATTATCTTTTACATACATAGTAATATTTAATCCTATTTTATAGTGAATGCTTTTGATTGTTATATTTGATCAGATATTTAGATCAATAAAAATAAGTGTTGAGATTCAAATCAACCACTTAATCTTACCTGAGATCAATCGCAACCTGCCTACTGGGGAAGAGGAGAGTGTCATATGGTGGTTTTTTATCCTATCATTAGGCTAATGCCAGTGCAGTTTCTATTACTTATCCTTATCATTTCTTACTCCTTTGATTCGATCATTGATACAATAATGTGTTTTAATGTACCATAACAATGTTTTAGTTATATTTATTTGTAATAGTTTACTAGTGTATAAGCACTTTTAAAAAGAACCAAAAATGTGATTCACTAAGTTAGCTTGCTTTTCATGTATGTACTTTATATCAGAGAGGATTCTATATTTAAAATGCATGTGAAACATTTAAACTTTGAAGGGTCATTTTCATGTAACAACAGAAACTTCTGGAAAAGTGAGCTCTACAGGAACATCAGTTTTAAATTAAAACAGCATGCATGATAAACCTTCCATCCAATAAGGTCAATTCTCACTTAGCTGGTAATAAAAGAGATCAAGTAAAGTTTCTCGAGTAATTCCAGAAGAATTGTACACAACACAATCGAGTTACTCAATTCTGTCCATCACTAAGCTGTGGTGTGTAGATAACACCCATCTTTAGTTGAAAGTGTAGATTTAAACATTTTATTGGGAAAAATTATCCAATTGGACATTTTTAAGAGAATTTGTGACAATCCTAATTAGAGAAACTGGATTCAATTCCCAGCATGGTGGAAATTTTATCTTTGGTAAATTGTCAGCGAGGGGACTGGATGTCGAGTTGGTTTTAATATCAAGACACTTTGAAAGTCATGTGATGATACAGTCAATGTGTTCAGAAAGTGCATATTAAATGCCCCTAGTAAAAAATAGTTAGTCCAAAGGTGCAAGGATTAGGAGATAACTTATACATAAAAGGTTAGCTAAATACAATGGACTAGAGAGATGAACATCACACTCCTAGCCAGAAATGATTTAAGTTGAATCTCACCCTACTCATCAAAATCAGCCAAGCTACAAAGCAATTACTGTGTTTATAACCAGACACACATTTTTAAACATTTATATGTAGGGTAACCGTCCTGTTTCTAAATCAAGGTGCCTTAGATTTGATTCCCTTGAGATAATGGGCTGCATTTTTTTTAAGTATATTTTCAAAGAGGTTATATGCTTAACATTTCTTAAGATTTTACTTCTGTCATATTCAGGAATATCAAGGAACTATATAATCTCCTCTAATATCATATTCAGGAATATCAAGGAACTATATAATCTCCTCTGTCATATTCAGGAATATCATCTCCTCTAATGCACCTGGATTCTCCGCCAATGTCCAAAGATAATGGCAAGACAAATAGAGCAATAAAAATTTCCTATTGTTACAATGCTCAACACCTTTAAAATAGTTGGGCTCAGAAAATATGTAAAATAAAAAGCAGGAACTTAGGGTAGACTTTCCCATTTGTCACCATCTTCCTCAACATTCTGAACTGTCATGCAATTTGTTGATGTTGAGATTTTTCTCCAATATTTATTGACAAATTCCAAATTTCTAAATACCCTTATTATTTTGAATGGCAAATAAAAAAGTTAATTCTACAATATAAACTTTTTATGAAAAATAGGACGATTAAAATATAATAAAAAGCCAACACAGTAACATTGAGAATATATACTTTTTTTATTGAAAAATAGGAAAATTACAATTTTTATGCGTGCAAAAAACTTACTTATTTTACACTTTAATACGATTTTGATTAATACTAACAAATTTTATATAACAACTTATAAAATAATCACATTTTATTCCATTCATCATGAGCAATCTTATAAACAAAATATTTAATTTATTTGTTCCCAAAAAATAGATAATTCTTTAGTAAAACTTGTAAAAAGAATTCTTAACTTTAGTTGAACCTGAGCTTGGCATATATATTAGTGTTTGGACCATAGGGTATTCCTGATGTTTTGCCAAATGCTCTGGTGCAATAAACTACTTTATAGCAAAATTGTTCTGGTAAGTATTCTTTAACAAATTGATAAAAATCATGAAGACTTTCAATGATTCCCAATTGAAAGAGCTGCTTTTGCATTCTTTTCACATACATTTCCAAACCAATTTTACGTCTTGAAACTATCTTCACCACTTCGTAAAGACCCAGTACAAAACCTTCAGCTTTTCTTCGAGCTTTCAACCTTCCATACTTAAGTTCACATTTTTTCATTAACAAATTGTAAAGACGTGTTGTAACCCAGCGGGCCGGTTTGGACAATCGTGGTGCACGATAAACTTGACCATTTACCAGAAAATCAGGGTTAACAGATTTTTGTTCTATTTTTTTACTGCTGGTTTAGTAGTTAGGTCATTTATTTTGAGAGCATGTGAGAAATAATTAGGAAATTGCTTGGTAGTTGTTAAATTAATAATCTCTGTATCCATACAGATATTTCTTGCCATTTTTTCTTTCACTCTTTGAATGACAGCTTTGATGGCAGCTCGACGTTTCATTAAAGGACTTTGTGAAGGATTTAGAGTTTCACCAGAATTACCTTTATTGGAATTAGAAATGGTACAGCTTATTGAGTCTCTTGATTCTTCATCAGTGGCCATATTTTTTCTATTTTTATGAACTAAAGAGTATTTTTCAACATTTTGTAATAATTTATCTGGCTCAATAAATAAAGCTCTCCTAGCATGTGTTGTTGTTGGGTTGGGTTGGGTGCCAATTGATTTATTCCTAGTGACACTGTTTGTATTATCTAACGGTGCTATAAAAAGAGATTTTTCCAATTTTTTTAATGATTCCTCATGATTGTTGGACTTAAAAACGTCAGTTTTCTGGATTTGTTTGGTGACTACAATAGATTCATCACCTGAATTATGACTAATTGTTCCCTTAAAAGGTGTCTCTATATGTTTTAATGAATCTTCAGAAATTCTATCTTTATTAGCAAATTGCAATGATTGTTCATTATCAATACCGCTATTTTCTTTGTGGACATTTGTTAATATCACTGCTGGATCAGGAGGTATATTTAAAATTGCTGTTTTAGAAAGTCTTGTTTTCTGGACAGATTCTGATGTTTGTTTGTGCGCAGTAGATTCACGGTTTGAATCACTACTTTCCTCCTCACCATGTAACAAAATCATTGCTTTTTCTATATCTTTGAAAGAATCTCCAAAACTTTTAGATTTTGCATTTAGCTCATTATCACCGAGTTCACTAAATGAGTTAATATTTTTCATATTTCCAGGGTCCATTCTAATTAATTCATCTGCATGTTTTGATGAGTTTTTAGTCCTACTGAACTCTTCCTTTGAAATATGTGACTGTCCTGGACCCACGGATAATTTACTCAAGACTTCATCTGTTAAGACTGAGTTAATTTCGCTAGTTTTTAAACTTGTTTGACCGTCATGTGTAACTTTTCCCCTGCTTTTTCTTGAGGAAAGTGAGCTGACTGGAGACTTCATAGTTTTTTCATTATTTGGGAAACTTTGCAAAGAACTTTTTTCATGAAGATTATTGTGTGTGCCAGAGCTTTCATTTTCTTGGGATACAATTGTGTTGATTTTTACTTTAGTTTGAGCATTGTTTTTAGATGATTGAAGACCTTTGTTTGCAGTTTGTGATGGATTTGTTTCACTTTCAAAGAAACTTGGTGTTAATCTCGTTGAAGACATTACCTTTGTAATATGTGGCGAGAAGTTGTCATATGGTGTTAGGTTTTCTGAAAATGTTGTGCTTTTTACCATGTACATCTGATTACTCTTTTTAGTGGAATGAATATTATGTGACAATTCCTTTGACTTATTAAATGACGTTATAGATTCTTGTTCATTCTGAAGCGTCCTTGATTTTTCTTCCACTCTTTTACTTGTATCCCCAACTATATTTCTGGTTTTCTTTTATTTGCATTAAGTGGGCTTTGGATTATTTCTGAATCTATAGTGTCATTTTCACTGGAAATCTTATGGGTAGTGTCACGTTTTTCAGATGCACTATTTAGCATTGCAATTGAATTTTGAGAGAGTTTTTCAATTACTGGCACTAAAGATTTTTTATATAACACAGATTTAGTACTATTTGTGAAATTTGTATCCTTAAATTGTTTTTTAGAAGTGTTTAAGTAGTGTGTAGATTTGTCAGCTGTCCCAAACTGTGCATCATTTATAACATCCATGGATTTCAAAGGAGAACTTTGAAGATATTGTTGAATCAAATCATTATTTACGAGCGATTGTGTTTTTCTTTCCATAAAAACTATTTTTTGATGTGGTGTTTTAGGTGAGAGCTCTTCACCACTATTATTAATATTTGGCAATCGCTGTGTAGATTGGGTCAATTTTCTAGCGTCTACATTCTTTATGGTATCATCAAAACTCTTTGTGTTATTGTGAAGAGCTTTCTGAAATAAATCTTTGTTTGCTAGTGTCTGTGTTTTTTTTCCTTTGAAAAGTTTCTTTGGACGTGAAGCTTTGAGTGAGTTATCCTCATCACTAATATCACTGCCTGACAAGTGTTTTGCAGATGGTTCAGGAATTATAGATTGCTGTACAGTTACAGAATCGTTGGGACTATTTGAGGTATTATTAAGAGCCTCCTGGAATAAATCTTTGTTTACAAGTGTCTTTACTTTTCTTCCTTTGAAAAGCTTAGTTGGACGTGAAGCTTTTACTGAGATATCCTCATCACTTATATCACTGCCTGACAAGTGTTTTGCAGATGGTTCAGGTGTTATAGATTTTAGATCATTTACGGCGTCATTGGGACTGTTTTTTAGTATTTTGAAGAGCCTCCTGGAATAAATCTTTGTTTACAAGTGTCTTTACTTTTCTTCCTTTGAAAAGCTTAGTTGGACGTGAAGCTTTTACTGAGATATCCTCATCACTTATATCACTGCCTGACAAGTGTTTTGCAGATGGTTCAGGTGTTATAGATTTTAGATCATTTACGGCGTCGTTGGGACTGTTTTTAGTATTTTGAAGAGCCTCCTGGAATAAATCTTTGTTTACAAGTCTCTTTACTTTTCTTCCTTTGAAAAGCTTAGTTGGACGTGAAGCTTTTACTGAGATATCTTCATCACTTATATCACTGCCTGACAAGTGTTTTGCAGATGGTTCAGGTGTTATAGATTTTAGATCATTTACGGCGTCGTTGGGACTGTTTTTAGTATTTTGAAGAGCCTCCTGGAATAAATCTTTGTTTACAAGTCTCTTTACTTTTCTTCCTTTGAAAAGCTTAGTTAGACGTGAAGCTTTGACTGAGATATCCTCATCACTTATATCACTGCCTGACAAGTGTTTTGCAGATGGTTCAGGTGTTATAGATTTTAGATCATTTATGGCATCGTTGGGACTGTTTTTAGTATTTTGAAGAGCCTCCTGGAATAAATCTTTGTTTACAAGTGTCTTTACTTTTCTTCCTTTGAAAAGCTTAGGTGGCCGTGAAGCTTTGAGTGGAATATCCTCATCACTTATATCACTGCCTGACAAGTGTTTTGCAGATGGTTCAGGTGTTATAGATTTTAGATCATTTATGGCATCGTTGGGACTGTTTTTAGTATTTTGAAGAGCCTTCTGGAATAAATCTTTGTTTACAAGTGTCTTTGCTTTTCTTCCTTTGAAAAGCTTAGTTGGACGTGAAGCTTTGAGTGAAATATCATCATCACTTATATCACTGCCTGACAAGTGTTTTGTAGATGTGTCATAAGATTTTCTAAATTGTAGATCATTTACAACATCGTTGAGACTATTTGAGGTATTTTGAAGAGCCCTTTGGAATAAATCTTTGTTTACAAATGCCTTTGTTTTTCTTCTTTTGAAAAGCCTAGTTGGATTTTGCAATTCGATTGAGATATCATCATCACTATCTTTGTCTGGCATGCGTTTAGTAGTTTTTTCAGGTTTTCCTGACTGTAAATCAATATTGTTTTCCTCAGAACTTTCCATTGTATCTTGAAGAGCCTTCCGGAATAAATCTTTGTTTACAAGTGCTTTGTTTTTTATTCCTTTGAAAAGCTTATGTGGACGTGGCAATTTAAATGAAATATCTGTGTCACTACTATTTCTATTTTCATCTTCCTTTAAGAGTATGTTGCTTTTTATTGACATTTTATGTTTTTTTCCATGATTTGATTTTTTGGAATATCCACCAGAGTTGTGTAAAGTTTGTTCCAAAGAGCTATCATGAGTATCCATTATTTTTTGAAAAGGATTTGCATGTGTATGTTTTTTGTTTCTAAAGAGCTTTTTAGCTAAGTTTACTGGTGAAGATTCACAGGACTCTTTTTCATTACTGTTGAAGAAACGAAAATTTGTCAAAAACAAAATGGGGGCAATACAAGAGAAGAAATTATATTTAAAACTATTAGAATTTGCATAGTTGAATAGTTTTTATTCAATATTTATAGTTTTATTTAGCAATATTAACAATGTTTACAACCAAAAATGTAGTTCACAAAAATGTATTTTGAAAATAAATTTAAATGAGACATTCCAATTAATGTTATTGAAACATATACTGCATGGTCATTTTCAACACAACTTATTAATTTATTTTAAGTGTGTATAGAAAATATGTTAGTCAACATTTATTTTGTTGAGGTTCTTTAGTGACAAATACTTGTCATGACTTAATTATGAATCAAATACTGCCAGACCACCAATAATTAGTATAATTAGCACTTAATAACTAAACTTCAGTAATAAATTATTCACTATTTGAAAAATCAAGGTCCGAATCATTTTACTCTTAATTGGATGTGTTTACTGAGATGTTAGACTGCAATTTGATGTTTTATATATAATGTATTAATTATATTTATAAGGTAAATTTCAATAGTGCAAAAAATAAGAACTTTTGCCAACTCCAATGATCAACATGATACTTCAAATGTCTATTTTTTGGTTAGGTAAAAAATGCAATGCAAATTATCATCATCATTGGTGGTGGTGGTGGTGGTGGTGGTGGTGGTGGTGGTGGTGGTGGTGGTGGTGGTTGTGGTGGTGGTGGTGGTGGTAGTAGTAGTGGTGGTGTAGTAGTAGTAGTAGTAGTAGTAGTAGTAGTAGTAGTAGTAGTAGTAGTAGTAGTAGTTTCTGGTTTAACTATATTTACATTAAGGATTGAAGCATATTATAAATGTGATTTAAAGAAAGAAAAATATTACTTTATTTATAGTAAGATAGCTCGGTTTAATATAAGTTTATGCATTTTAATTACATGTAATACAAATTTAATATAGATAGTTGTATTTAGGAATTATTTTATAAAATAAATGGTTGAAATGAATTATTCTTGACCTATGCTTTACTTCTCCCAATGTTTTAAGGGCCTTAGACTTATTTTTAATACCAAAACAAACTACTAGTACTACATCCTGAGGTATATGCTGTGTGACTTTTTTTAGCACTGCGTCTTACTACCCATTTGGGTTATACTCTTATGTATTAATTCAGCTAATTTTTTAAGGATTAGGAAGATTATATTTATAGGAAGTGTACCCACAGTTGTGTTTAGGGAGTTGAAAACCTTCTCGGAAAAAGCAACCGATATTCGAACCTTGATCTCCCTGTCATCGGCAGTCTAGTCTACTGTGATAGTAGAGCCTTAGACCATGCGGCCACCAAAGTGGATATTAACTAATACACAATAGTATAAAGTTATAAAGATGAAAGGTATTTTAACCATCAAGTACCTGATATTAGCAGAACTATTCTTTACAGTACCATCTGCTCTCCTAACCACAGGTGTAGCAAGTAGTGATGAGGAAATATGTTTATACCAAACTGGGCTCATATTCTTTATGGTACTATCTCCAAGATGAGAATCTTTTCCTAGCAATATTCCTTCACCAGATTGTTGGAAGCTTGGTTGAAACGATTCATCTAAATGTTTCCACCAAAATGAATCAGCTAAAACATAATAATAAGATAGTTTAAAAAAAATGTATCTTGTCTTAATTTGGTGGTGAAATAATATAACAAAATGTTAAGGACAAAAATGAACACATTCAAAACAATATAAGTTTACCTATTACCACTTTAAAAGAGGCTTTAAATAAAGTTTTTTTTATAGTTAATAAAGGTATGGTAATTTTGGGATTAATTGTGCAAATTTTCAAATTCAATACTAGTACAGTGCAACTTCTTAAGAGCAAACACCTGGGATTAAAAATGTATGTTAACTTGGAAAGATAATTGAAAAATCATGCTCGTTTCCCAACCTATCCTTTATAAGCCTAGATAATAAGATAGATTTACTGCATTTTACAGTATTATGTGCAGTATAAATGAGCTAATGAATACACACTAAACATAGCTTACTGTATAAAAAACATAACACACAGAATACACTCTTTTTTTTTTATTTATCTGAGATATTTAATGGGTAATCTCTGATCCAACTGATTATATCAACCTATAATAATGCCTATGAGCGAGAGCAAAAGGGACTACCAATTTTTCTAGGAAAAGTATTTTCACAAAATTTCTTGGGTTTTTTTTTACATGCCAAAATTGACATTGGACCAACAGCTTTACTTTCCCTCTGAAGAGAGTTTTTCTTGAACGATGATCCGTGACAGTGTCGAAAATTGAGACAATGGAACACCAAACACTTATTTGAAAAGTGCTATATTAACAAAAGCCCTACAGTAATAAACAAAGTATACAGTATTTATAGAGTAATAAAATGTCATTTACCTTTAATTATGAAATATTACTCAGAACATTACACTGGTGCTGCAGACTTAAGTGTTTGTTTAGTTTATTTGTTACTGTACATAGAAAAGTAGTCATGTCGGCTTATTGGTCAATTTATGGAATTTAATTCATTTGTTGAAAAGTGGTAGGTGTTTGAGCGCAAGTTACAAGAATTGTTTCTTATGACTAATGAGGTGGTGGATGCAAAGAAACTAAAAGATATTTTGCTTGGCTTATTACATCAGGTCGTGTACTAGTTATTATGTGACTCCAACAAGCCTAAAACTAAGATTTTCAAGGATATTAATGTGTTACTGTAATTTCATTATTTACTAAAGATATCTGTATTTAATTAAAGATAGCTATTTTACCAAGCATCCAAATCTGAGGGGGAAAGTAATGCAGATTGGGGTGCAGGGCCCAGCATTTAGCAGCAACATGTGGCTTTAGGACCAATTTGTGATGGGGTTAGCAAACGGGAAAATAAAAGAAAGATTGCTTGCTGAGGATCCAATGACTGTAACATTTTAAAAAGCCAAGGATATTGCAAACCAAGTTGTGGCAAACAATGAATTGTTTTCTGGCATTGAAAGCATTAAAATAAAGGTGAAATCATAAATATTTAGGGTTGTGGAATCAAAAGCCCAGGGAGCATCACAAAAGCCATCAGCCTGGCCTCTTTGCAACGTAGGTGGATATAATAATCCTGTCTACAGTCGATTCAGAAATTACATTTGCAATCAGTGTGGAACTAAGGAGCATCAAAAGAAGGCAGATTCCAAACACATGCTAGCTATAGCAGGTAAACATTCCCCAATTCAGGCTTTTCAACATGATCATGGAGAATCAAGGCACTCCTCCAGTGCTATGGCTGAAACTATGCGTATTTAATAGAGTTCCACGTAGTGCCAGATGGGAGGATGGAGGGTCATCTAATAGGTAAATGTTGGACTTTTGGGTTTGAGGTGTATCAAATACATCACATGATATTCTAAGACAGAGAGTATTTATCAACCTTGTGGAAAAGGTATCCTACAGATTTTACAAACATGTTAGGTGCGTTTAGTAAAGAAAAGTTTAATTTGAAATTAAATGAAGTAGTGGTGCCAACATTCTGCAAATAGAGATCAATTACATTAAAACCAAAGATGGCGGCCGAATTAATAAGCTTACAGGAAATAGGAGTGATTTCTCCCATCAAATACAGTAGCTGTGGTACACCGATTGCCCTATGGGCGGATGGTTATGTCAGAATCCACGAGGACTTTAAAGTGATGTTAAACCCATTTTTGGAGGTCAACCGTTACTCCCTACCTTGAGTAGAAGAAGTGTTTTAGACAATGTAAGACAGTGTGTTCTTTTCAAAACTGGATTTGCAGAGTGCATGTTTGCAGAGTGCATGATTTGCAGAGTGCATATAAGGAGGTACTCCTGAGAGATGGCTGCAATCACCACTCACAAAGGATTGTACTCCTATAACCACATTCCATTTAAAATATCACCAGCATCACAATTGATTCAGAGAATTATTGATGGTGTATTAGCAGGAGTGGAGGGAATTATAGTGTGGCAGGGTGGGATAATTGTTGGGGCAAAACAAAAGAGGAACATAATGAGAGGCTGCGTTTACGAGGTAATGTCAATGCTAAAGGAAAATGTCAATAAATGTTCGTTCATGCGGGAATCCATTAAATATTATCGAAATAATTACTAATAAAAGGAGCCTAATGTTGGATCAAGATTAGATAGAAACCATTTTAAAGCCGGAAGGAACGAGTAAACGTCATCCGACTCAAATCAAATCTTTCCTCGGGATGGTGGAATTATATAGAATATTTCTTCAGGATGCATCAACTACACTAAGCCCCCTTACTGAGTTTGTTGAAGAAAGGAGCTGAGTGGGACTGGACCTTTAATTTTCTCAAGCATTTGAACAGATTAGGTAAAACTGACCTCAGCATCGATAGTGGTTCATTATGACCCAACACAAGAATTGGTACTTATAACATTATAACAGACACCAGCCTAGTGGGAATCTCTGGGGTTCTAAATCAACTAAACGAAGATGGAACAATACATCAAATTGCATATTCCTCTTGGGAACTATCAGAGACACAGCGCAGATATCCTCAAATACATAGGGAAGCATTAGGATTGGCTTTAAGACTGAAAAAATTTGCACAATATTTGTATATGTGCAAATTAAGGCTTAAAACAGGCCACAAGCCAATGGTCACAAGTTTTGTGCCAAAGAAAGAAATACCAATTCTTTCAGCTAATCAAATTTTGACTACCAGATACAGTTTGTGCCCACCCACAGGAATTGTGCTGATTACTTGTCTCGTGCAGTCCGGCCAATTTGGAAAACAAAAGTGTTCTTCTACATTATTCTTGGAGTATCCAGAAGGGACTCTGTAATCTGGACAGGAAACTAGTAGACTTACAGAACAGAACATATCCAGTGCTGAGCAAGGTGGTGGAGTGCATTGTTAATAGTTGGCCATCAGCAATTAAGGAGACACTATCTCAGTTTAAGTCAATACAAAATTAACTAAATGTTTAAGACGAGCGCATATTTCACAGAATCAGATTGGTTGTGCTGTCTTCTCTTCGAGACAGAATCCTGAGGGGGTCATAGGTGGGGCCCCTGAGAGTGGTTAAGATTAAGCTATCAGCTAAGAATTACTTCTGCTGGCCCTGCAAGAACAAGGACATCAAGCACTATGTCTTGGGATGCACACCTGTTGGGTAGTAAAGCAATCACCTCAGAAAATAGGGTCCACATTGACTTCCTTTGACCTCTAGCCGATATGAGTTACTTACTTGTAGTTGATGCTCACAGTAAATGGTTAGAGATATACTTAATGTAGTCTACCACTTCCACTGCAATATTGTTTCAGTTTGAATACCCTGAGATTTTAATATCTGATAATGGTAGTCAGCTAAACATGTCTACAGAATTTACTGAATTTTGCTCAAGAAATGGCATAGAATGTAGTTCTGGGGCTTCATTACCATCTCGCAACTAATGGACAAGCCAAAAACAAAGTAGGTCTGATAAAATGATGCATAGACAAAGTCAAAGTTGAAGGAATCAATTTGTCTACCAACCTAATGAAACACCCCACACATCATAAATGTAGTAGCACCAGTAGAGCTGATGTTAGGTAGAGCTTTGCACACTCAGCTGGAGATATTCAACAATAGGGTTAAGAATGTGGATAACAACAAGGGAGACAAAGTACTCAGAGAAAAAGGGAGTTTCAGTTCAAGGAGAGAAAGTCTCAGTTAAACAGTTCATCAAAATTAAAGTTAACTGGGTCAAGCAGAAGTGCATCAGGAATTCATCCCCTACTTTTAATGAAAAGGAAAAAGCTGGATAAATTTGGAGAATACAAGAAGCTTCATCGGACACAAATGAGCGCAGGTCACTCAAGGGCACGTCCAGCCGCAAAGGAAGAAACACCCTCCAAGGAGGCTTATGTATTCACCTGAGGGGGAGGAATAGTGAAGTGTTAGGGAAAAGCGTGAGGTAATGTATTTTCTGTGACAAACGATGAACCGTGACACTGTCGAACATTGAGATGATGGAGCACAAAGGAATTTGACAAGTGCTAGATTAACATTACAGTAATAAACAAAGTGTATAGAATTTATAGAATATTAAATTGTAAGTGCTTTAGTATTATTCAGAACATAACATAAACAAATAAAATTAGATGGGTAAATTATTGAACCATATATCTAGCCTACCTAGCCAGATGTATAAAAATAAATAAAATGCAGTGTAGTAAAACATTAATACTGCTTAATACCATTAAACATACATAAATGATCAAAATGAGGAACAAAATCTGTTTACTTCAAAATGGTAAAGAAGTTTTAGGTAGGATCAAATAAAATAGTTTTTCTTTACCTAAAAATAAACTAAGAATGTCCCATCAATAGACTCAAAAAATTCAACA
This sequence comes from Timema cristinae, assembly GCA_039000515.1. Classification (NCBI taxonomy): domain Eukaryota; kingdom Metazoa; phylum Arthropoda; class Insecta; order Phasmatodea; family Timematidae; genus Timema; species Timema cristinae. The sequence goes on from JBCFYV010000100.1 coordinate 1,776,444, forward strand.
TTATTCTCGTGATTAGCCAATAGTTTAAAAAATTCAAACTATTTTTGTTTATGATTTTAATTTTTTATTCAGAATGTGTTTCACCATAAGAATCTAAGGTATTTCATCGAGTATATTTAGGCTGTCAATGATGGATATGAATGCACTATTGAAAGGTAGGCAGGCGTATGTTTGATCATCATCATTATCATCCGTTTCCAACTTGTGGCCAGTTCAGTTCAGCAATATGCTTCCATCTGCCTCTATCTTTCCACCATTCTTCCACTTCTGCTTCCATTCTTTTACTCTCATTTTCACACTTTCTTTTACCTGCTCCTTCCATCTCTATCTGATTAAGTTTTTTACAACCAACACAAATTGTTGTATGGCTAAACATACTCAAGATTACACATATCCTATTTCACTGCTTTATAGTCACCCCCGCATAATGGTCTCACCCTGTTTTTCAGTCCAAAAAGTTGGTCTAAATGGTTTCATCGCCTAATGGTGGCACCCTGTTTTTCAATCTTAATTTATAAAATTTCACACTAAACTTTTACTTAAAAAAAAAAAGTGTGTTAAAGTTGTTATACTTGTGTTTCATGTTGAACACCTCAAAAATTTATTAGAGTCGTACTATATTTGAGACTGTACTATGTTCGGGCCAATACTGTAATCAATATTTACTAAACTGTCTTTGGTACAAGTTTAGCGTGCAAAATGTATTGTGAAGTACGACTTAGGTACAAAATTTAATCTTCTGTGTAGGAAGATTCTGCACCGCTATCGCTGGTTCCGCTATCTGGCCACACTGTTCTAGCCAGAGCAGCTGCACTCAAGGAATCAAGGGGAGGAGAAAATTCCTCTTTTCATTTTGACCTTGAGTTGATAAGACTTATTTGCTCATAGTAGCTCCTTCTCTCTCTCTCTTTGTTTTGTCGTTAAGTCTATTTATAGATGAGCGCACTGGACTGGCCAGTACAGTACAGTGCTGCAAAATATACCTTAGAATCTGACTTTTTTTTATGGAAAATCTTAGGCGGTCCATATAATGTGAAAACATTTTATAAAAGGGTATTTTTAGGAGAAAAACAGTGATTTATATTTGGGCCAATACAGTATTGGGTAAAAAAATATGTTTTTAAAAGCTTCACATAATGGTTGCATCCTAATTTTCACCCTAGCAATTAGTCTTTAAAATATGACAATCAGGCACAAAAATGTGACGATTTTGCAGTGAAATGTGGTATCATATTAAATATAAAGTTATAATCCCTTATAAATCAACATTGTTCATGCTTACCTTGATTTTATTATGAATGGACAATTGGAGCAACTTTGGTTCCAGCCTGTGATACTAAGTTTATAGACCTTTGATTACAGCTCATTTTGAGCATTTAATGTAGGCTTATAGCACTTGGAGAACAATAATTAACATTGATTTAAAATTAACTTTAGATGTAAGCTCCACTTACCTGGTTTGGTAAAACCTAAAACAGAATTATCGGGTAAAGTCCCATAGTCTTTTAGTGACTGAGAGTTTTCCTCTATTTGTTTGTGGGTGATTGTTGTTGTTTGTGACAACTTTTCAGTATCCGAGAAATCGGGTAAAATACCATCTCTCTCTGGTGTTTTAAATGTATTTTTGACCACTTTCTCTGAAACCAAATCAGAAGATTCTGAGGAGGATTTTTGAAAAGTCAGCAGTACACGGGCCTCGGATCTTGTTCTTGGCCCTGCCCTCAAAGCTTTGCGCACATTTGGAATATTCTTCTCCTGTTGAGAATTCAGTCTTGAAGTACTTCTAGTCTTCATTTCAACTAATTATGCCTGAATAACAAGAAATAGTACTGTGTGTTATAAATAATTCACAAATATCAGTATTGATTTTACTCAGGGGCAGACAGTTTATTGTTCCTCTACAATGGCTCTGGATTTTTCTGACTCTTGAAAATATATTATAAGCAGTTCCAAATTTAGAAGGCAGATGAATATGTAACTGTTTTTAGTATATTTTCAAGAGTCGGAAAAAGTTAAAGTTGCCATGAATGTAGAATTTGATGTCTTCGAAAAGTGTGCCAGTACCTAAAACCAATAGAAATAAAATCAGACCTAATTATTCTCTGAGGTACAAGAAGAGCTCTCCTCAATACCAAAGGCCCTCTGAAAAGAAAAAAAAAAAGTAATTTTCTGCTGACACAATTACAAAATAAATTATTAGGTTTACTCAAACTATAAATGAGATAGGCTGGGGAACAAAGCCTTTGTAACTGATTTTATAAGCTTTCAAATTATACTTGGATTAATTATATGACAATTTTTAATTTTAAGGTCATTCCATAAATTTTTGGACCTAAAATTCCTCAAAAAACTAATCTTTTAAATTTTTGAAAAAAAAAAAAAACACATGAAATTATATATTTTAGCACAATTTGGGAAAAGTTTCATCATGGGATTACAGTAGGACCTTGTTTGTCAATTTAAAAAATGTATAATGCTAAGAAAAAACCATTCGTGTGAAAGGAAAATTATAATTTTAATTCACAATTTTTGGTTCCTTTCGACGTGATCCTCATTTTTTATTTAGTTCAGAATAGTGGTATTGTGAATAGGTAGCTTAGGAAAACCACAAACTATGACAGTACGACTAATAAGACTGCAGTCATGTCTGTACATGCAAGACCCTAAGTCAGTACCAAGATGCAGGTCTGAGTATTTCATGTTGAAACCTGCATGGCTTGCTGCTTGAAGAGTGAAGATTTAACTCACCTGGAGTGAATGTGCTCTGTGCAGACAGGTTGGTTTTCATTTCTAAGAGTGTAGGCCCAGTTAATGTGTATACAGTGGTGGGGTGTGAGAGTATGTATTTTACACTAGGGCTGAAAAACTGCTTGAGTTTTTTTGTTGTAACCCTTTTAACAAAGGAGTACACCAAGGTGTTAAAAAACTCGGGCCTGTTACAGAAAGAGAGGGTTTTAAATGTTTGTTGAACTTCTACCCAAGCACTGTATGTTAGCTGGAGGAAGTGGTACTCAGTACATGTTTGAACACACATTCAAATGTGAAGTTTATGATATAAGGGGCTAAATTAAAGGACATTTCACTCTATGACAAATGAGCAACCAGTGATTATAAATCTTACTTAGCAAAGATATTATGATGAGCCAGAAACAGCGTGCCATGTTATTTAGTCTTTCGTGTTCTGGTGGAATATTTGAAACAGGATTTAAGCATAAAGCTGAAGAAGTAAATTATAGACCATATTATCTACAAACAATGGGTTGACAGATGTACTTTTGAAACATTCACCAAAAACTTAGAGGGTTTTTGGAAGCACCGTGAAAAGGTGTTAATTCTGAAAATACATTATATATAGCAAAAAAAAAAAGCACTAGAAATATTTTAACGAGAATGTCAAAGAAAACAAAGCTTTGGTATCTTGTGATCTTGCAGACAATTATGCCTTTGTTTTACAAGATGAGGAGGCTAAGTCTTTTCATTGGAATAGTGACCAGAAAACATTTTTTTTTTTTCAAAAGCAGTTTATTAGAAGGATTCTAATGGTTTAAAATTTAAAAGTGTTGTTTGTATCACTGAATATCTTGAACTTTACACAGTTGCTGTTGATTTATTTCAGAAAAAACCTAGCTCATATCTAAAATCTAGACTGATACGAGATTTGAAAAAATCTACTACTTCTACAATGGTTCTGGTGCACAGTTTAAAACTGAATAAAACTGCTCAACATATGCAACCATGAACACTAGTTTGGAATCAAGGCTAAGTGGCATTTATATGTAACAGCTTATGGTGAAGGCATATATGATCTGGGAGGAGCCATGAAAAGGCTCGCAGCAAGGGCAAGTTTCCAATGCCCCTATGAAGAACACATTATGACACCACCAAAGCTGTTTACATGGATTCAGGCCAACTCGACTTCATGAAATTATTTTCTTTTCATGACAAACAACACAAAGAAAAAGATAAAGTGCTTGATGAACAATTTCTGGTTGCAAGACAAATACCAGGCAAAATAAAGAGAGTTCTACAGTTTCCTCCTTGTGTCAGAAAAATAGATATGTACTGACACAAGTGAAAGGATATGTAACAACAAGCGGCTTGGTGTAGTTTTGGCCAAGAATGAGACATGTGAGATGGTGTAAGTAAAGTTGTTGCACCCTGAAGGTCCTGCTAACAGCAACCACAGCTCTTCTAAATATTGATTGGTGTGTGAAGTTGTTAACATGAAGGAATTGCGACAATGTTAACTTGCAGAAAGGTAGAATTGTTTATAAATTTCAATAAATTCTATTTTATTTTATTTTAAGAGCTTTGTTATTTTCCTAACCTATCTTACCCAGTTTCCTGCTCCTTCCCCCTTTCAACCGCTCCCCCCAGTTAACATTGTTTAGCATGCTAATATAATAGCAAAGTCCTGAATTAAAAAATAGTGGTCCTTTTCCAAAGGGATTGAAAATACAATGTTCCTTTTTACCTTTGCATATTTTTTAAAATTGATTCCATGATGAAACTTTCTCAAATGATGCTAAATATTTAATTTCATGTGTGATTTTTATCAAAATTTATAAAAATTATATTTTTGATCAAAATTGTTATGGTGTAACATTTACATTTAAAAAATTTGCTAAACTAGTTATGTTAAGTGTAATTTTAAAGCTCATAAACAAGCTGTAAAAGTTTTCTTGCCCAACTTGACATCCCATACTAAGCTAGATGTAACTGAGCGTCAGCAGAAAAATGCGATATTTTTTGGATCAAGGTGAATAGTGACAATTCAAAATGGAGCTTAGAGATCCATGGTTTGGATTTATCTGTTATCCTGTGTAATGGAACAGTGGTAAATTACCTTTCCCCCTCTTTTATTTTGTGTTTTAAGTGTTTAATAATACTCAACTGTGTAGTAAGTCTGTAGACGGATGTTTTATTAGTTTCAAAATGGTTTCTGCTGCAAGCAAATTGTGTTGTGTACCATTTTAAATTCTGTTCATTTTCTCATATATCTGTTTTGCACCCTTTAAATTAGGATCAATATGCTTACCTATCTGTTTTGCGCCATTTAGATAAACTGGTTTAATTATTTCAAAGTCTAGATTTTCTGTCTTTATTTTAATTAGGTTAATAATAATATTCTCGATACATTTGTGAGTTTCTGTCCTTGTCTCCTAAGATCTCTAAGCTTTAGTTGTTTTTAACGGATCAGGGAACATTGCTTTTTATTCAGTTTCTTTTTAGCCTAATATTTTGGTGCACACCTTGTTTTGATATTTTTTTCTCTATTATATATTGTGTTCTTTATAACAATTTTATTTCAATTCTTTAATTTTTTTAACCTTTAAATAATAATAATAATAAATGTTGTATGTGTGTAAGAGGGGGAGGGGGGGGGCAGAAGCAGGGGTTTTGCAGCGCAGTACACTATAAACAATCTTAATCATATTAGTTAGGGCAGCGTACAAGAACGTTAGTGAACGCCTAGTTGACCAATAGTTGTCCCCAAGCATACTATCGCTCCACCTTTTAAACTACGATAACGCAAACAAACCCACGATAGTGTCCACTTAGTGAAGTTCTTTTATATGGCCCTTAGAATTGTCATATTCTTCTTTTGTGTATTGATAATAAGAATATTTATTTTGTTATTTGTAATATAAATAAAAAGTGTATTTACTATTGTAAGAAGCCTGCTATTCAAAAATTACTAGGTTATTGTCTGATGCTAAAGATACAATAAACATTTATTCATAATGTTGATGTTCTTATTCCATTGTGTTCCTAATAATGCCTTGGAAAGTGCATTATTACAGAAATATTTAAAAGGTCCTACCAAATCCTTAATTACATTAATTTTAATGTTTGATTACAAACATAATTATACATTAAGTGGTAGGATAGTACCGGTATTTAAAACAATAAATGTTTTTATGTTATTAAATATGTTTATTAAGTAGGCATATGAAGTAATTTAGGCACTGTGAATGGAGTGAACTTTAATCGCCACACGGAAGTATGTAAGCACGCATTCAGGGAAAGTTGACCAGGCGTCTATTTCCTCCTAAAAAACAACCAAGGTCAACTGAACCATAAGACATTGTTCATTCTCAAGGTGGCCAAAAAATCTTTAAAATAAAATTACCTGACTTTTTCTTGAGCCAAAAATCCAGATTTCCCCGACTAAAAGCCATAGTGAGATTTATAGGCCTAAACAAAATATGTACTGAATTTGTTGGAAAAAATTAGCTTTGAAAAGATTTTTAAAAATGTTTTATATAAATTTTTATATTTTATAAAAGCAGTACATAGGCCTATTTGTAGGGCTATAGGATGAGTTTATTAGACCCTAAACAGCCAAATATACCATTTACCTTAAGCTAGGCCTACAAATTTATCTGGATTTTAATTTTCCTGAAAGAGAAGATTTGAGTGTGGATTACTAAGTTTACCTGGATAACAGCTGACATCTATCACTTTGGATCACTGTAATGAAAACAAATGGTAATATATTAATGTGATAGTTAACCACAGTAATTTAGGCCAATATTATTTATATATTTATTTGAGGTCGGACACAAAGTTTATTTATAGTTTTATTCCCCTTAAAAAAATATTAACACCACTTTCACAAAAACTTCTAAAGAACATAGCTTCAAAATGGTGACGAACAAATTTAACATAACGGTAAACAAGTTTTTACAATGATGCAGACACGCAGTTAATGAAAATATTTTATTCAGTTAAATATTTCAAAATACGATAAAATAATCATAAAATCATTTATTGTATGTAAAAAAATGACAATTTTCTCTTTTCCAATTAAATACGATGCCTGTATTAAAAGGTATTGATGTGTGCACTATATTACACAAAATCAGTAACGTTCCAAAACAAAGAATAAGTACTTTTAATTATGTTTAAAATATTGTTTCAAGTTGGATAAAAAGAAATTTTTAAAAAAATTAAATAGTATGAGAAAACTTAAGTTTACATTATTTTAGATGTAATATAACAGGTAATTAAAGATATTTACATTTATAACAAGACTGTGATCTTTTACAAGTGTTGGCAAACCAAAACCTAAACATATGATTTTCGAACTGTCATCCAGGTGAAAACCTATCGTGAACGGAATATATGTTGCAAAAGATTGTGCATTAATCTGCTCTTTAATCTATGTAGAACTTCACTCAAATTATTTTAAAATATGTGTTCCTGCATTACTACTTAAATGAGTTTGGTTTTGAACTGTCCATAATAACAAAGTGGCCCTAATTTAATAATCTCACATTTTGTATCATTGAATATTTTCTGCATTTTTGTGAGTGTAGCTAATGCTAATATTAACTTTGTGATTTTTGAGCTTTTTAAATTAAAAAATCCCCTAATATATATAGTTCCTAGATTCCGTCTCAAAAGATCCTTCCAAGTATTGTGACACTAATCGGATAAAGCTAATGTTTGTTTGTGACAGTCCTAATAAAAGAATAGGCTAAGTGAAGCCTATATCTAAAGGTGTATTCATTATTTCATTGTCCAACTTATATTCAACACTTAACTTTTTATTATTTTATTTAGAGTGTTTTAAAACATGCAACTTAATATCTGGTGATATAATTTAATTTTAAAATGTCTAAGTGTGATTACAATTTTATAATAAAATACCCGTCATGAGTAAGATTAGTTTAAGAGAAAATTTTAATTATGAACTTACAAAATAAATGTCAGTTCTAAAATAACTCCTTCGCCTTTAATCTAATTACTATACAAGTACATAAGCATGAAATGTATAAATGGTTATTAGATTTATATACATATTAAGTAAACAGAAAAGCTTTTTAGCTTTAAGACCACAAGAAAAATAATAACATAGCCTTCTATAAAAAGAAAACAAGTAACAACTGAATTTTTTTTAAAAAAAAATTGTTCCAAAACCTCTCATAGAGAGCGCAAATGTACACATTATGTGTATACTACTTATTATGTTTATTTGCGTAAATAAACAATAAATACGAAATTACTATATTTTGGAATCAATTTTAGAAAATGTACACTTTTTTTAAAATTTGGGGAACAGGAATCAGGTAATTTAAATTATCTTTATTTATTATTATAAGGCTAATAATAGGTCTTAAAAAATAAAATCTAGGGATTTTAAATTAATCTAATCTTCAATTAAATAAACTTATAGGAATATATTTAAAGCTAGTTAAAACTTCTCTATTATTAAAAAGTAGGGGAAAAAAATTGTAAAATAAAAATTATAAAATTGTTTAAATATGTATGCGATCATGGTACTATCTTAACACAACTATTGTATAATAAATTCTAACATCTCTTTTTCATGTGTTCAAGTTCACCACTTGAGAAAATAAGAGTAGAATGTCGGACTTTTAAAGATATCATGTGTTCTCATTTTATTTGTGTAATTGTTATATATTTTTGAAATGAAAATTAAACTTATTATAACTGAATAATAGGATCAATATCTTTGTATGATTATTATAAATAGATGTGATAATTATTAATAAGTTCATTCACATTAAAGCCAAATAATGGACCATACATATTTATACATACCCAATTTAGCTTTTTTTAACCCCTAGTCTTACAACCCATTTGTGTTATACGCTTTGGTATTAATTGCGCTAATGTGCTAGAGATGAAGAAGGTTGAATTTTAATGGATGTGTACATAAATGTGGGTGCAGGGAGAGTGTAAACCCTTTCGGGGAAAACCATCCTCAGTACACACGGCTGGGACTCAAGCCTCGATCTCTCCGTAATCGTAAGTCTTGTCTAGTGAAAGATTGGAGCTAAACCATGTGGACACCGAAGTGGCTAGTATTATTTATAATTTTTTTTATTTTAAAACTTGAAGTTCACTAATTATCTTTCTAAATAGATGATAGCAAAATAGATTACATACGGTACATTGATATCTAATCAAGCTATTCCCTTGCGGGGTAGGCAAGGAAATATAAATATACCACAAAAAACAATTCCTTACTTACTTTTCCATACACCTCCCTATTCATGCCTACCCCCTTTACTTTAACAAAAATTTATTCACCCATCTGTTAAGCTCACCATCAATCCTTCCATTTTTAAGAAACATTCTTTCCAGATACATAAAATCATTCGCTTGTTCTAACAGTTTTTAATTTATATTGAGCTGACAATCATTTCCTGAACACAGATTTTGTGGTTGAACGATTTTTTTCAGAGAGATCTCAGTATTTGCAGCCTCTGCCTAATGTTGTTAGTCTTAATGATAATCTTAAATTAGGGATTAAGTCTTCTAGATATTATGGTTCTAATTGGCACGTTCCGTGGAGCCATTTGGTTCTGGGCAGTGTGATGTCGTTTTCTGATGCTTAATACTAATTACTTATAAGAAATCACGGGAATTTTATTAACATCCTCCCCCCATTGTCGGTTCGAATACTCTTCAATCGTTTCCCTATCTGATTTTCGGAAAAAACTTTCCATTCTTTGAACTTTTGGAGAACTTCCTTTTTTGTTCTTAAAAAATAACCTAAATCAAAATACTCTGACCATCAATACATGTTGGTTTGCTGGATTTTCCATGAATCCGCTGCAATAGCTAACAGCATAAGAAATATTGGGTCGAGTTTTGTTGGCTTAAAACAGTAAACTCACTATGGATTCTCGGTATGGAAATTTTGTAAATTTATCTAATGAATTGGCAGTGATTTGTTTTACAATGGGTGCTATGGCTGGTTTACTAAGATCCATCCCAAATATTTTTAGCGCATTCTCCAAATACTTTTCTTGAGAGAAAATAACTGTATTTTCCTCCTTTTTAATTCCTCTTACCAAGAAAGAAGTAATATTTTCAACCATCACTATGTCAAATTCTTTGGATAAGCTTTTTAGCAAATTATTCATCTAATTTTCATCACTTCCCGGCAAAAACCATAATCGACATACATGGCTATAAATAGTGTTCTCCTATCATTTATAAATATTCACTATTCCAAGTTGTTACAAATCAGTCCTTTGGATTCCAAAAATTCAGTAAAGCGTTTATTCCATCTTGATGGAGCTTGTTTCAAACCATAGAGGGCCTTTTGAAGAAAGCAGACTTTTCCTTCTTTTTCATATCCTTCTGGATGTTCCAGATCTATAGTTTTATCAATATCACCATATGAGAAGGCTGTTTTGATATCAAATTTCTTAATTTTGTAGTTCTTGTCGGTTGAAAATAATCCTCAGAGCTGATGTATTAACAACAATACTGAATGATTCCTTATAATCCAATCCATATTCTTGCTCGAATTCTCTTACAACAAGCATTGATTTATATTTTTCATCTCTTTCACTCTGAAGACCCATTTGCTGGACAGATCCTTTGTCATTATCTTCAGTTTCATTTGCATACCTCCATGTTTTACCTTTGACCAAGGATTATTTCTCCTCATCTATTGCTTTCTTCCATATTTTTCCATCTGGCCCACCTCTTGATTGTTCAGCATGACATAGTCATCATATTGTTGTGGTTTTCTTCTGATCCATTTTCTTTAGTGTTCCGTGTTAACATTGATGATTTCTTACTGTTTTACCACTGACCTTTCCTACAACATAATCATTAAGCTTTCGTAGTAGCCTTCTGGTTCTTATTCTTCTGTCATCAACATTTTCTTCTGTATTGTTCATGTCATTTTCTTCTTCATGGTTCCTATTATCTTCCTCGTGATTTCTGTCTTTCTCGTTGCTGAGGCTTATGTTTTTATCTTTACTGGTGTGATCCTTTTCAGAATCTTCTTCATGGTTTTCATTATAATCATTTCTTATATTTCCATCCTTAATTCTGTGATCATTTTCATCATTTTCTGCCTCTTCTGTATTGCAGTCAAAAAGTGGATTAACATTCTTCTCCTAATTCTCAGGGCCTAAATTTTCAGCAAGTTTGTTGTCAAGAGAGATAATAACTTTGTGCCCAATTGTATCCCATGGGCGGTAGCCATTTGGCTTATAGCCAACAAAAATGTACTTTTTAGAGCGACTATCAAGTTTTTTAAGATTCCCAAGTTTTTTTTAATATGCCCAGCATCCAAAAAGCTGCAAGCCCAACAGATCTGGTTTTTTCCCCAGTCCATTTTTCTGCTGGTGTTGAGTTTATTCTATCCCTCGGGCTTCTGTTCAATAAATACGCAGAGGTTTGTACGGCTTCCCCCCAAAGTTATTCACTCACTCCGGAATCAAAGATTAACGCTCTTGCGTTTTCCATTATGCATCAGTTGAGTCTTTCACTTTTCCCATTGAGTTGTGGGCTGAAGCTTATGGTGTAGTATATTATAATGCCTTTATGATTACACCATGCTTGCAAGTCATTATATTTATACTTGCCTCGATTATCACACCTCATTTTGGATACCTTGAGGTTCAATAATGGTTCAAACTCTGAAACGTAATCCTCCAAGAGCTGTTTAAACTCACTTTAATACAAAAGTGTGTATAATCATCAAGGAATGTAAGAATTTAAGCCTTCCCGTCCCCAGTTTTAGGTTCTATAGGGTCACACAGATCACTATGAACAATTTTAAGGGATCTTATGGCCCTTTCCAACTCAATTTTGAAGGGAAACCAGGTCTGTCTTGCCTCCAAATAAATTTCACAAACAGAATTTAGTTAATATTACATCCATCTATAATGACACAAGCTGTTTTATTTTTTAAAATAAGAAGTGCCCTAATTTAAGGTGTAACTCAAATGAATCACCCTTTATACAAACTATCTTCATTTATCAAACAATTTTGACTCACAACTGATCCTGCTCCACAGGTTTCCATGGACTTATTTCTATTTTTTATTTTGTAATTGATATTATACTTCTCGACCAGATTTGACAAGAGAACGATGTCATTTGTCATATGAGATGACGAACCTCAGTCAATAATACATACTTCATTAGGCCTAGTATGTGCATGATCACAGAAAATCAAGAAAGCTCCATTTTTTTAGTTACTATTTTTATTTTTAAAGTTACAGTCTTTCTCAAGAAGATTTTCTTTTTTTATAAATTTTACACGCAGCTTTGCTTCTTATTTTTTATTCATCACATGAGTTGGCTAAATGGTGGACTGTTACACTTGAAACAATGTCTTAAAGTAGAAGAATCACTTTCTTCCTTTTTAGAGCAAAATCATGCAATATGAGAAGAACGTTTACAATTGAAGCATTTATTTCCGCTGATGTAAAATCAACAGAACTTTCATACAATCATTTGCCTTTAACTTAGTTTCTTCAGACATCAATCGTGTTGTAAGTTTATTCAAAGCTTGTTCAGCAACAGGTGCTGACTCCCAAGCCGTACTAAAATGACTATATTGATCTGGTAATGTAAAGAGCATTATCATTAATATTTTCATTCACAGACTTCAGTCTAAAAGATAAATTCCCCAAGTTACTTATATGAAGAGCAACGTTTATACATTTGTCATAGGTATAAGAAAAAAACTTTTTTAAAACTTACTTTTGGTTGCTCTGTATCCCTACCAAATAATAAACATAGTTGGTCATACATTTCTTTAGCTGAAACGTGATTAATAATATTCATTAGAGCTTGTTTATCAATGGTTGTAATAATTAATTTCTGAACACGTGTGTCTTTTTAATCCATGTTGCTTTTTTTTTGCCATATCACCAGCTACATCTTCAAGTTTGATTGTGCCAGCCACAGCATCGTAGAGATCATTTTATTTAAATAAAAGCATTAGATGGAATTTCCAAACTTGGAAGCTGGCGTTTTCAGTTAGTTTCTCAATCTAAAAGATATCGTTAAAACTGCCATCATTATTGGCCATGTTTGTTACTTTTAATTCACTACACATGAGCACAGATTTTCACCACGCTGGTTTTTACACTTCAGTTTTATTTATTACGTTTTTACTGTTTATTTTGACTAAACTTCACCACACACGCGCGCACAGATTTTTACCAAGCCTGTTTTTACATTCAGTTTTATTTATTACGTTATTATTGTTTAATTTTACTAGCAAATTTTCTTGGGCCCATGACCTGTTAGATTTTTAATTTGAAAAAAAAGAACATGGCGGAAAAAAATAATTAAAATACCCATTATGCTATGCGAGAAAAACAAGTATGACGTAGGCCAAAAGTAAAAGTTCCACACGGTAGTCCTTCTTTAAGTCCAAGGTTTAGGCTTATAGACTAGCCTACATTTTTTTTACAATTAATATTTATCATAGCATATGCAAGGCCTTTACTTTTACACTTCTCATTGTTTGCTATTGTGACTTCAAGACCTGTTGATTCATCATTAAAATCATAAATCTAATCTTTACACATCGTCATTTGTGAGATTGCTGCAGTGTCTACATACAAATGTTCTGGACTTGTCTTAGTCACCATGGCAGTAAATAAAAACCAATATTATGTTTGCCTTTTTTTATTTTGGTTGCCACTAGATTGAAACTGTTGACCTTTGGATGCGTTTTTCTCATGTTTTGAGAATTAAGAATCTGTATACCCAAGTTCGCGATATTTAAAATAAATATCTTATTTTTTCGTTACTATATTTTCTTCTATTTATTTTGGAAAAAAAGCAGTATCAGAATCCGATTGACCTTTTCCAAATCTCAAATCCTCTTGAAGTAAGTTTTGCTTTTATAAATTCACTAGGTGCTTATCTTTAATCTTGAACTCTCAAACGCCATAACCATCGGGTCAAAAGAATTAATGGGATTCACGCGTTCTCTGTAAAACTAGAGCAGTACTGATATCTGGTCACGTGACAGCTCGCAATAAGTCCGTGTGGCCAGCTTAGCCTGCACTGATCGAGTAGAAGATAATTTAAACTTTTACAGCGCTTCTACAGAAGACCCACTAAGAAGACCCTATCAGTGTATGCGCACATTTTCAAACATGCGTTTATATTATATATTAAAACACATTCTCACGTTGGCGTATCTCAAAAGTGATGATTTAAAAACAACAGTTTATGGGAAGCCATGAGGTTTATTGATGACAAAATCAAGTCCAGGCAATAAGTAAAACATCTAATTTTATTTTAAATACAGTAACTTGCACTGATTTAATATTTACGTTTTTATGTTTGACGTTTCAATGCATCATGGGTAAACAAAGATTCCCAACTTTCCACGAGCGTGTGAACATCTGCACCACTAAGTGGTGCGGACTTAATGTACTGCTTTCAAATTTCAGCGTACGTATGAATTCACCTTTATTTATAGATATAGTAAAGTTGTGTTTATTACTTATAATTGATTAGTATTAAAATGTCACAATCTTCTAGTTATGCATAGTAATAAATCCACACTTTGGATCTTGTTCTATACGTTCACTTACACTCTATTTTCCATAGATCATCACTACATTCCTACCTTTATCCAAAACTAACATATTCTACTTCTATTCACCACCTTCTTGCTTCTTCACTTTAATATCATATGACAACTTCACCCATACAGATTTTCTGATCCAAAATCTATCAGTCCAACCTTCATGGGAACGAACCACTCGTGTTGACTGTCTCAACATGAGTTTTGGATCTTCTTCTTTGTTAATTGACCTTTAAGTTGCTGGTTTTGTCTGTTGAAAGGATGTTTAAGGTCTCTCTTCCAAGAGACTATTTAATGGTTGATTTATTTGTTGAGTTTATGCTGGTTGGATTATTTCCTGAAAAGGAGCCAGTTGTAAGCCTGATAAATGAGTGGTATCCTCTAAATATTAAGGTAGTTCCCGTATTCCTATTTAAAAGCTGTGGCGATGATCTGCATGCACAGACCTACATTGTCCCTTTACCATGGCCGAGTACGTCATTGGACAAATTATGCTCCTAATCACTCCGGGCATCCATTGAACCTCTTTACACCTTACACTATTGACTAATACCTTCTGATGCCTTTCCAAACTGAGACTGTGTCCTCAATGACGATTCGCACTCATCTATATCTTATTTAGCTTTTACTCAATATTGTGATTCAAGCTTGGTTTCAAGAGTAAAAGCCTTGTTCTTGGTTTATAGCCGAGAAATAATTCCTCTGGAGTCTTTCCTGTAAGTGTATGTGGTTTATTACTATCAGGGCCATGTCATGTTATGATACAGAGAGGCGGCCGCATCAGGTTGCACCGTAAGGGGGCGGCAAAAGCAGCAAAATCAAAGAATCATTTAATAATTATAATTATCTACACAACTCTTTTATATATTGGTATATGTTATTCCGATATTGATGCATACGATCTATCGCACGCCACTGCCAAAGCGCCTTCGGTACCCTTTGATTTCGATGCAGGTGTCTCGTTGGCGAGCGCTCGCCTAAAGACTTTTGATCTGACAGGCAAAGCTATTATTATTGTTTGTAATATTCCGCGCGGCCGCTCCTAAAAGATGAGTTGGCAATTATCACAAAATACAATTGCACGTATTGAAAGTTCTGCTTTGAGCTTACAATTATTGACAATATTGATTTGATTGTTAATTTGTCTTGAGAAGTGGCAAGTGGCGGGTGGGCACCATTACATCGCAAGTCCATTACATCGCATGTCCATTACATCGCGTTTTGGGAACAAATACCTTGTAGGTCCATCACGTCGCATTTCCACCACTTTTCTATACCCAGCTAACCCTACTCTGATGTACAACCAATAGGATTGAAGGGGCGTATATGTTACAATATAAGGGTGGAAGAACCAGGATGTTGGTCCAACAAGTTGGCTAGAATAAATACAACTTACTTTTCCACGTGTCTTGTCTTCCAACATGATGGATCCAACTTGTTACATAATAAACGAGGCTTCACTCTCACTATGTAGGTAGGTTTGGTTTAAAGAATGATGTGCCTGACTCCCCTTGTTTTGTTGGCAAAGTTAATTACAAGGATAGTGTACGCGACTCTCATCTTGAAGTTAAGTAGTTAGATTTAAAAAGTATTCATCTGTTCCAGACAGGCAAATTTAGCATATCCACTCTCATGTATTTCGCCCACCTTAAATTTTCCGTTTGGAAGGGGGAAGAGTTTCTAACTTTCCAGAGATCTATTGTCCTTAAAAAACTGGAGACTTGAATTTGTAAATTCTAATTGCTATGGTGCAATGAAAATCAAAGATGAAATAATAAAATAAGAATATAATCTTCAAGTTAAAAATATACCCTATTTTTCTAGACAATTTTTCCAGAGAAGTAAAAAAATAAAATTATGGTGTCTTTATTTCAGGAGTGTTGTTGCCTAGGCAACTCGGTGATGGTGAAGTTTGTTTAGTTTTTAACATCAAACACCAATACAAAACTCCTTCAATTCTTAAAATTTGATAAAAACTCAGAAATCATTTTCGTATTACACTGTGAAAAAAAAGTACATTGGTTTTATATGTAACTTATATGTAACAACAATAAAAAATTCAGATACTAATAGCCTCATTTATACTTATAAAAACAACATAAAATGATATCGTTAAAACTACTAAAATAAATGGTACTGACTGACAGCTCACAGCTCTCAGCTGACATGTTTTAAAAGTTACCAGAACAAATTACGTATCCCTACGCCGAACCAGATGATCTTCAAAAACATGTGTTTAACAGCTGTCACTTCTGACAGTCAAAATTTAGGTACATACCTAAATTTAGACTGTCAGAAGTCAGCTGTGAGATGTCAGTCAGCACCAAAGAAGCCATGGGCTTCTGTAACTACTTAACTTCAAGATGAGAGTCGGGTACACTATCCTTGTAATCAACTTTGCCAACAAAACAAGGGGAGTCAGGCACATCATTCTTTAAACCAAACCTACCTACATAGTGAGAGTGAAGCCTCGTTTATTATGTAACAAGTTGGATCCAACATGTTGGAAGACAAGACACGTGGAAAAGTAAGTTGTATTTATTCTAGCCAACTTGTTGGACCAACATCCTGGTTCTTCCACCCTTATATTGTAACATATACGCCCCTTCAATCCTATTGGTTGTACATCAGAGTGTAATCCCTAAGCTCCAAACTAGAGGGATTCAATACATAAATATAAACAAAACCTACAGTTAAAGAAAAATAAATTAGAATATAGAGGAGCGCGTAGATTGAATATCCTAAAATTGTGAGTTATAAAATGCTGGACATTTAGCATGTCCCCAGCGCACGCAACTCACTCTTGTGAGTAGCGGGAAACTACGGTCCACCTTCACAGGTTGCCTAACATATTACTATATAAAAAGGTTGAAGGCTAATCCCTCGCACCTTTTCTAGACATAGGGATAATATGGCGTAATTATGTAATAGAATAAATTCAAGTCTTAGAATCTTTTAGATTTAATTTATGCCAAACTTTATTAAATAATAAGCATATTATTTGAAGAGCATTTAATAATTCAGTTATATATATATAATAGTCGTGAGTGAGCAAGCATTCTCAACATAAATATATACTATCCAATAAAAACATTGTTCCATAAATATTTACTCTTTTCCTTCTAATCATTACGTTATTTATTATGTACCCTAAACATATTACGTAAATACAAATATTGATGCATAACAATAATTTAATATGATCATACGTCGTACAGTAAATGATCTCTCCTAACTAACACATTTTTGAACCTGTTGCGAAAATGCCACATGTTACTAAAAGTTTTAGTGCCATCAAAAATACCTAATGTCAATACAATTTAACTTAAACGCTAATAACCTACTAGCAGAACTCAAAATAGCCTTCGCCTATGTCCTAAACAAGGATTATAGTACTATTATAGATATCGAGGATATTTCCTAACATTACCCCTTTAAGTTTTTATTTTGTTACTATTTTGGCACAAAATAGATATTAACAACACTATCCTAAAAGTAACAATCGAGAAACTAGTAAAAAAATATAAAGTTAAGTTATTATTATTATTATTAGCACCGCGTCTTACTACCCGTTCGGGTTATACGCACTTACGCTAATGTGTAATGGTAGGGTGATTGTGAGATGAAATGAAGGACCTACAGTTTAACGTGGAATCCGAACCACGGTGGAGGCCTGGCATTCCTCACATTCACAAGATGTCTTGTCAGAGGTGAAGGAAGGGTTTGGTAATCAGATAAATCTTTGCCGGGACCGAGGATTGAACCCCGGCCGCCAGCATAGAAGTCTGACACCTTACCCCTAGACCACCAGGTCACCTTTTAAAGTTAAGTTAATATATATAATAATCTAGTGCAATACTCCATTATACTAATATTGAAAATCTCGGCACCATATTTCAAACACTTTCCCACCTTAATGTTTACCAAACCTAAAATGCCACATTTGCAATTGAGACGAAATAAAGTTAATTTTGAAAGGTTTGACTTTCAATCATTATGGATAATATTGAAAAGTTCCGATCTAACAACACTCTCAAACTTTCATATTTACTACACTCATCTAACCTAAATACTACTGAGAAACAAATAAAGTTAATCGGTTGAGTATAAAGTTCGCGCATAATGCCTAATATCAATAACACAGAAAATGTCTGACTTTACAATACTCTCATTATAAAGTGAATCAAAGACGAAGATTTACGCAAATACTTTATAATTAAATTTGATAAAAAGATCTAAAAAAAGTTTGACTAGTTCCCATTATTTACATTTAAACCGAAATTGGATTTTATTCTTACATTAACGTAATATGTCCGCTAAGCCGACGCTTAGTCCTACATGGTCGCAGCCAAGTCCAAGAGTGACGTCTTCCTCCACGGATGGTCTTTTATATGGCACACTCATCGAACAGGATAGGCACAAAGGAAGGGGGCGCGCCGGCAGAAGAACATTCTATATTATTCTGGCAAAGCCTGGCAGTTACCATCTTATTCTCGTTTCTTGAAGTTGGGCGGATTGATCATGGTAGTGGTGGTGCCGGTCTCTAGTGGCGAGATGCGGAACTGGGCTCAGTCTTGGCAGTTGTTCGCTTGTGGTTTGTGTAGTCGAATGTTTGTTGCGCGAGGTGCTCGGCAAGATTAGTGGTATTGTGTAAGTGATGTTTATACTTGACTGACCCCTTTCTGTTGACTTGGAGCAATAATTGCTACAAGAGTAGGGTTAGCTGGGTATATAAAGGTGGGGGAAATGCGACGTGATGGACCTGCAAGGTATTTGTTCCCAAAACGCGATGTAATGGACATGCGATGTAATGGTACATATACGCCCCTTCAATCCTATTGGTTGTACGTCAGAGTAGGGTTAGCTGGGTATAGAGAAGTGGGGGAAATGCGACTTGATGGACCTGCAATGTATTTGTTCCCAAAACGCGATGTAATGGACATGCGATGTAATGGTATACACCCGCAAGTGGCCGTGCTGTGTTTAAATCAGTAAATCAGAAATATTATATATCTTACAGAAATTGTAGTTACTTATTACTATTGAAAATGATTATGTTATTACAATAGAGACTCGGATTAAAAGTTGCATTTGGATGGACTGCGTATATCTCAGATGCGGATAGTATGTCTATGTATGATAGATGGAGAGTTATTTAGGTAATATTGGGCTACTTTTGCGTTCTGTGTGTGATAGAGACAGAGTTGCTTAAGAAATATTTGCATTTGCTTACTTTTTCGTTCGTTATTTATTGATTTATTTTTACCAAATTAATATACGATGAAGTGGAGACAATACAATAACAAGTTAAAGAAAAGAATATGTCAAAAGGCTGCAATCTGTCAATTTGACAAATATTCCTTATCTATTTATTATGTTCTGTTACCTACAAATCTTACTAGCTTTACAACTTATTTCTTTAGTTATTTTAATAGCATGATAATCTTGGCTGCCACTATAGACTAAACATTCCTAATTGAAGAATTTGCTAAAGTTAAAGTTAAAAGGGTAAAACTGTAGTAGATTGTTGTAGTTGATAGTTGATATCATTATTTTAAAGTAGTTTATAATATTAAAATAAAAATAGTATTCGTACATTTTGTGCCGTTTAAAGAAATTCACAATCGAAGGTTATTTTAAAGAAAAAACATTTAAGGGGGCAGGCGGGGGGGGGGGGGGGGCATTTCGAAGCTTTATTCATACTGAGAAAATCTACCGCACGGCCCTGATTACGATAGGCAAAGACAAAACAATTTATTTTATGGTGTATACTCCTTCTTTGCTTATTCCTTTCCTAGTACCTGTATAAGTATTGCCTTTTTAGTGCTTTAACCATGATTTCAGCTTGATCATTTGATCGTGGATGGTAGGGAGGAGAGCAGATGTGGGTTTTTTTTTTATTGGAAATGGTCTGAAAACATCAATCAAATGTTTGATTAAACTGTACATATTTTAAACACAAAATAAAATTGTTCATGATTCTTTTTACATTCTTGATCATTAATAACACAAATCATCTATACTTCATTTGTTATGTAGGACAAAGCAAAGGAACATTTAGAAAGCATTGTTTGTCTTCTTGTTTGTCAAGATTCGCCTACAAAGTGCTTTATTGAGTGGATGAATTACTCAAGTACAATCACACCCTCGCTCGTCAGAGCCGAGGATGCAGTCCACAGCTTGACTCAACATGGTGTGTCTGGGGCCTTTCAAGCTCTTTGTAAAACTATTTGCTTCCATGGATTCAAAAGGCTTGTATGTCACACAATGTCCTCATTTTGAACCTTCTCGTATAATGTGTCCTTTTATACTTACATGCTTTGATCGGGAATTTATTATTATAGCATTCTTTGTCATATTTTGGGCAGACATGTTGTCATTGAAGATTTGGATGGATTGTTGAGAAGATCCCAAGTTGTTCAGCAGTTGTCTCAAATGCATTACCTCTTTTGAAGCTTTGTTAAGGCCATTTACTCAGATTCTCGAGTAGATAGAGCAATGGTTTTTTGTTTTCTAAATTCCCAGCAGATCATTGAACCCACATACTTAAAACAGTACTCTGTGTACGATCTTCTATCACTGGAGCACTATCCCCAATTTGCATTGGCATATCCGAACAATGGTTCTTTAGTCTTTTGGAAAATCAGAGACAGTTCCCTGGTACCTTGAAGGTGACGGAGGACCCTTTTTGCTACTGGCCAATGTTCCTTAGAAAAAAAATATACTAAATTGGCTTAAGTGGCTTACCGAATGTGAAATAGCTGGTCTTGTACCTGTTGCGAGATACATAAGGGCTCCAATCAGATTTTGGTATGGAAAATTTGGCAGGTTTTCTGTTGACACCTTGGTAAACTTTAGTCCCGGAACAATGAGAGTCTTCACAGGATTACAGGCCTCCATATTAAATTTATGAAGGACTTCATCAATATACTTCTTCTGTGCGGCTGAAATAGTTTCATTTTTACAATCGAACTCTATTCCAAGAAAATATTGGAGATTTCCCAAATCTCTCATTTAAAATTCATTTATCAGCTCCTTCTTTATATGATTAATTTTTTCTTGACTATTTGATGCCATGATTACATCATATACATAAATTGCAACCAGCATTTTTTCTCCCCCTCTAATCATAATGTAGATTCAAGGATCAGCCCATGAAGGGATGAATCCTAATTTACAAAATTTGTAATTTAAAATTTACAGAACTATTGGCGTTCCGCTTGCTTTATCCCGTATAACACCTTATTAAGACGATATACCTTATCACCATTTGGTTTGCGTAGTTCTTCAAGCATTTTCTTGAACTTTTTGAACAGGGTCGAGTCCTCACTAGCACTTTCTTCAACCATGATGTTGCATAGGATTTTTTCTAGAAATTCTGGCTTTTGCATGAATATTTTCTCGTCGATTTCCCACTAAGGAAAGCTGTTAAGACATCAAGTTGATTTATTTTTAGATTTTCTTCGACTGCTAGCTCAAGGAGAGTTCTGAAAGCGATGAATCTGGTGACTGGGGCATACGTCTCTCCATAGTCGAGTCCTGGTCTTTGTGAGAATCCTCAAGCTACAAGACGTGCTTTTCTCCGCTCAAGATCGTCATTTTGCTTAACCTTATGTTTTAGTATCATTTTGAAACTTATTACTTTTGTTTCATTTGATTTTGTCATTAAATCCCAAGTATCTTTTATATATATATGCTTTGATTTCATTTTTGTATGGCTTCATAACATTATTCTGCAGCTGGCCCTTCTAGAGCTTCATTAATTTCACATTATGTTGACATTACCAGTGGCGGCTCGTAGCTTAAATTAGTGGGGGTGCTGCTCCAGAAAAATTTAGCCTTTTTTAAAAAAAAAATTGTAAAAGGGAAAAAAAAACACGTATAAAAAGAAAATTTACTCAGGAACTTGATAAAATCTTAACAAAAAAAGACTTTTTTACTTACTTTAAGCAAATTATTACAGTTCAAGCTTGATCTATTCATTTAAAAATGAAATCCATTCTTCTTGTTTTAATTTGCGCAAAAAGTTCAATAATTTTCTCCTTGGTCTCTGGATGCCAATTGAGGAAATTTTTCTCCATTGAAATTACTGCATGCGCATTTAGTCTTTCTGTTAAATAAAAGAACAGAAAAATATGAATCAGATAGAATAGCTGGAAGCAGAATAATAATCTAATTCTACACTCTTCTACACTTTATCACATTCAAGAATATGGTACACGGATTTTAAGCATAACACATGCTGAGATAAAAAAATCTTCCTTCCACCATCACGCCAGAGCCGGCACTGCGAGAGCAACAGTGATCTCTCTACCTGGCAGTCCCGCCTTCCTCCCTAGCCCCTCCTATTTGCGCATGCGCACAACAGTCAAACACCACATCGCTGGCACTGTGAAGCGCACAGTTCCATACAAATATCTTTGTATCTGTTTTATTAACTGGGGGATGGCTACTGAAGTACTGACATTAAGCTTAAGGAATATATATTGCACTACAAAAATAAAGGAAAAATTAAAGAAAAAAGGACTCATTATATTAAATGTTATCGATAATATCAAGTGTAAATAGGGGGTTCTGCAGTTCCGCAGTGCCAAAACACAAGCCGCCTCTGTAAATGACATATTCATTTGTCCAAGGGGGTGGTCTAATTGTTTTTCTTAGCCTTGAACATCTTTGTCCTTCTTCCTCAAAGTTATCTTCAGATTCTTCGTTGTTTTCTTCACTTTCATTTACGTCTACATTGATTTCTTCTAAATTCGCGACATTCCTTATTACTGAAATCTCTTGACTGTTCCTATTTTCTTCCTTTTTCTGTGTATTTGATTGTTGTTCACAGTATTGTGGCGTTATTTGCCACCCGATAATGTATTTCCCTATATTAATCTAATTTTTGTAAATAGTTTTCAATTTATTTTCGTTTGAAATTATGCAATTCAAAGTTCAGCCACAACATAACGCGCTGTGTTAACCGGTGTGACAAATAATACTATTTACATCCAATCAGAAATAAAAGGACGTAAGGAAGAACGTAAAACAATGTTTTAAATAATTTTAATAAGGAATTTTGAAATAAGGAAGAACAATTACCTTTTATTAAACATATTAATTATCCTTCAAAGAAGTATGTTGACTCTTCGGTATTTATTTTCAATGTCGGCCATGATTTATTTCAGTGCATGCACAGATCTGTCAAACAAGTGGGTGGTGGATTTCGCGATTGTAAAAGAAGTAAGAAAAGAAAAAAAAAAGACGTGATGTAAATACCTCAAAACTAGTGCGCATTTCAATTATGACAGATGAAAATAAACATTTAATTCTTTTAAGAAACTTTGTTCATATTCATTGACATATATTTCAGTCTTTACATTAAATTTGCATATTATTTTATATTCATCTCTAGCCCATAGCCAACATATTATCTTATGTTTTAATATATTAGTTTTCTCTTTAGACTTCGAAGAAAATAAACAGTTTTTAAATTTGATTCTTGAAACAGTTTCTGAAGAAGATGAGGTGTTATTTTAACATGGAGTAAAATCTGTTTGGCTCCTAACTAAATTTAATTTTAAACTGGAACAATGTTTTGAAAGTAAAGTGCAAGTACACAAACGGAAAGTTAAGTGTATGGGCAAGAACTAGAGATTGTTTATTCCGTTAAATTATGGACGAGTTGGAATTAATAAAAGGAAACAAATTTCAGAAATTAGTGCTGTTTCAACATGGGCGAATTCATTGGTGAGATCAAACTAAATCTTCAACTTTAATTCCGCAATCTGATAAAAATTTGTCAAGCTCCAAATTTGTATATTCTGCCCTTTCATTGTCACTTTTAAGATAATTAATTTTTTTTCTGTCAGATTTTCTACTTCATTTTTAAATTCTTTAAACAATATTTAAAACGTCATTTTTATTTTTCTGGAAATATAATCTGTTATAGCAAGTGCCCTCGTGGATAAAAGTAAAAAAAACCTGTATCCTCCGGGTGAAGTGGTGTGCATGAGGCCTACAAAATCAGAATATTATTTCCAGCTTGTCTACAGTTTACGGTTGTTCCCTAATGTGATAAGGTAGTCTGATGAATTTTCATCTAATACATATTTCACACTCACCAAGACTTTAATTTGTATTGAAATGCAAACCTTTGAGGCGATTATCGTTTAGAGCCAAGTTTAAATCATACTAGTTTATGTGACCCCATTTTATGTGCCACATTTCAATTTTTGACTTTCAGGAATTTCTGAAGATAAATTAGCATATTGTGACTTGTTTGCATCAAAATAGTATAGAAAATTAATTTAAATTTAAGTTTGAGGTAATTTAATCGCTAATATTTAGCTAAATAATCTACTAAGTGGTTTATACCTAGTGAACTTATTTTAGCACTATGTTAAGTTAGATTTACCTTTAAATTTAAGTTGGTTAATCAATTATGTTTGTATTTTGTTGCTTTTAGAATTATAATACCATGAGCATCTACAATTTGAGCGCAATCCTTCTTAAACATAACACTAAAATCTTTATTAGTAATTTTTTCAGTATATGCAAACTTTCAGATAAATTTACTGTTGAATCGCCATCGACCCGAATTTTCACCATACCAATACCTGAAACACTTGTAGTGTGTTCCTATGATGCGAGCTTGAGAATGCCATGGTTATTTGGCTAAGACAGATTTGAAAATTTCGTTTGGTTATAGTACATGTATGAGTTAGATCCACTATCCAAACTTCAAACAGAATTCATGGGTGGGGATGGGTGTAGGCCTAATGAAAGACAATCTTCAATTTTAATGGTGGATTCCTTTTTTTTTTTTTTTTTTTAAAAGCAATCTTCCCTATGATTAGACTTTTTGCATCATTAGCATTTCATGTTACTACTATTATTATCTTGTTGATATTGACCAGATCAACATTTTTTGTGATTTTTACCTGAATTAAAATGTTTACGATGATGTGTATTAATTTTTTTAGCAAAAAATGCATCCTCATGCTTATCTTTGAGGTCATTCCTGTATCTAGTACTTTATTCCTCCATAATCTTAATTTTAAATTCACAAGGAGTCGATAAATTGTCTCTACTTTCAATTGCTGTATGAAAATGTTTCAAGGCAATGGATAAACTGTAGAGCATCATGATGCTCAACAAATCACCGTTTATCTCTATTACCATATCTTGGAGCTTATCCACAGCATCTGTGAACTCATCTAGGTCGGTACTCATATCATCGTTGTCCTTCATCTTGTGCAGAACGAGTCGTTTAAGTAATGTGGCTTTGCGAGCAGTGGTATACACTTTTAAATTTTTCCCATAATAGCTTCGAAGTGTCACAATTTTTCACCTGTTTCAGTTCGTTAGGGGATATTATCAATATTAGATTTGACCTTGCATGCGAGTCTTATTTTTGCCATTTCTTCTTATCTGCTTCTTCTGCAAGTATTGGTGTCTCACCACTCCTGTAACTATAAAGTCCATTACGAATGAGTACTGCTTTTGCCTGTATTTACCATTAATTAATAGCACTATCTTATAGTAACTAACGTTAACTGATGACATCTCAAGCACAATTTTGAGTCCAATCGAATCAGAAACATACTAACACGAACTGATGAAGTGTTGCAGACAAACGATCACGAATAATACTCAAAACTTTTGTTTAAACTTTTACTTGAACTTTAAAGCTGTTTCTGGGCCCATAACCTATTGTAATGGTATGAAAATATCAATTAAAGGTTTTAATACACTGTACATATTTTAAACACAAAGAAAAGTTGTCCATGATTGTTTTTACATTCCTGATAATTAATAACACAGATATATATATAATTCATTTGTTGTGTAGGACAAAGCAAAGTAAAACAACACACACTGGAAAATTTAGAAGGCATTGTCTATCTTCTTGTTTGTCAAGATTCACCTGCAAAGTGCTCTATTAAGTGAATTGAATTACTCAAGTCCCAACATTTACCCCATTAGTAATTAGAAAAATTTCAAACTTTTGTGAAACAAACTGCGTTTCTTCATCTGACACTATCTTCTTAGGCAACCGTAAGCTGAAACACATGTCCGAATCTTCTCAATATTGTTTGTGGAAGTAGTAGATTTCATGGGAAATACTCCTCCCCATTTTCTGTAGATATAAAGTAGAATCAGGACTTTTGTTTGTTTTTTGTAGCATAATCTATATGTACTCGTTCCCATTTCTTGTTGTACCAAGACCAATGATGTGAAGGGGCCTTTACCAACCCTTGTTATGTCATTTGACAAATGTCACATTTGCATACCATGTCTTCTATATCCGAGTCCAACCTAGGCCACCACATATAGCTGCAAGAAAGCGCTTTCATTCAACATATACTAGGAAGTTATTCGTTCAATATTTTTTAGATTGCTTCCTGAAATATTTTAGGAATAACTGCTTTACTACCCCTCATGAGGCAATTTTATTTAACTGACAGTTTCTCTTTGCGACCAAAGTTGGGCATTAATGTTACTTCATCCGCCTTTCGTGGCCATCCATTCAACGTAAAATTCAAAACTGCCCTCAAAGTTTTGTCCTGTATTGTTTTTCTCTCCATTTATTTGACTGTGAAGGTAAATCCATAAATAGCGAAAATAAATTAATACTTTGCTGTGACTCTTTTCCTTCTTCACTTGGACGTCTTGACAGATACTGCTTCTGGAATCTCACTTACCTTTCTGTATACCAAGTGGTAATTATATGCTGCTAAAATGATCGCCAAGCGTTGTACTCTTGCTCCTGCCAGTTTCTTTTCCTTTTGAATAAAATCATCGTTTCCATACGACCACAAAAAAAAAAGCACATCTCCTTTAATTCAAATCTTGGCTCTGCCCTCCTCAATCTTCTCTTCACTGGAGTTATTACATCGATAGTTACATCGATGCACAACTTTTAAGAACTTTTTGTAGGCCTCAATGTTATCTTTTATTGTATAATTTTTCCTGCAGATGGGGTGCACAATCACTTCCATTTTAATGGTCGACCTTTCTTCGAAACGCTTCCACTTAACGTCATCTCTGTCCTTGCTTGCCCTTATAAGGGTACCCAACCCCTTTTGCTTGAAACTTACTGTCACAAAATAGTTTGCAATACAACTCTCACCACACAGTAGGCAATCGTCGTCTTTTGACTCCATTTGTATGCTTATAATCTTTTACACAATATAAGATACATCGCATGTAACATACAACATAAGAATTTAAAAAAAAACACTTCGTGAACTTTCCCACAACATTAAACTGCACTTTTTTTTTTTAATAATCATGACTGAACTAGTAAATACACAAAATAATAACTAAAGGCAAACAAATAACTATGCCTGGACTTGAATTAACTCCAAGTGCACAGTGGTAACTGACTAGACGAGTCGTTTGCTTACATTTGCCAGAATCAGTGCGGGGGTGAGGGACGTAGACGTAGACGTGGTAATGGGAAGGGCGAGTGCATCTGCCTCACAGCACATTTTAACTTTGCCTGTTGGTGCTCTTTCATTTCAACCTTGCCTGTTTATGCTCTTTACACGCATTGTTGCATGTTTTTTGAAATTATTTCAAAAGTGGATTTACCTTTTGGGGGATTTCGAGGGTGAAGGAGTATACTGGTGATAAAAGAGCTAAGTACTTTTTATCTAAGAAATTAAGTTTCCAACACATTTTGTTTTGAACATAATTTTTAGGTACTACCATTCATGAGACATACGCAGAAAAAAAAAGCATTTAAAGGTATTTCGAAGGTCACCACAGTGAAAGCTCACACGGTATTCATGAGGACTTTTAGTATGTTAAGCTACACACCTAAATGAGCATGTATACCAAAATCCAGCCATCTCTCTTTTTTTTCCGCTATTTTTTCTATAATTCCTGGACTAAAATAGAAAAAAATAAAGAGTAGCATACTGTAATCTAAAAAAACTGCTACTAGCGCACACCTTCAAATCTATAAACTGTTAACATGAAGTCATTTTTATGGATGGAAGGTAGAAGCCTAATAACAACCATGATTATTATTTAATAATTATCTATATTTTATTATTTCATACTATAAGCCTTTTTTATTATTTTAAATTTGAGATATTTAAAAATCGATAGTAAAGAATTACAAATTATATTTTTTTAAACTTAAGTTGATATTTGACCTTTACGTCATTATAATTTACATGCAACGCATTTGTTTTTAATCATACTGCGCACTACCTCAACTTGTGACGTTTGATAATTTCAACTGTTTGTCATTGTTGAAGATAAACAAAGAGTGTTGTTCCTCGAGTGAGATATTTCTATTACTTATAATTTTCTTTCTTCAATTCCAACAAATATCATTATAGTTTTGATTTCTCTCCCACAACAAACAGATTTCTTAAAGGAAGTTAATTTTGTGATTCTTGTTTGTGTTGAGTTACAACTAATATAGACTTGAGTATGAAGTTTCAATATAAGGAAGAACATTCTTTCGAGAAAAGGAAAGCTGAAGGTGAGAAAATCAGAAAAAAATACCCTGACAGAGTTCCTGTCATCGTTGAGAAGGCACCTAAAACAAGAATTGGAGAACTAGACAAGAAAAAGTACTTGGTGCCCTCAGACCTAACTATTGGCCAATTTTATTTCCTCATCAGGAAGAGGATTCATTTACGCCCAGAAGATGCCCTGTTCTTCTTCGTGAATAATGTGATCCCACCTACCAGTGCTACCTTGGGCTCTTTGTACCAAGAACATCACGAAGAAGACTTTTTCTTGTATATTGCTTATAGTGATGAGAATGTGTATGGTTTTAATTGAAGATTTTTTATTTAATTTGCCAGGTACACTAAATATACATATTGCTTCTTGTTCCCGAATTTTAAACAAAGTATTTTAAGTGAGTTGATATAAAATGTGTAAATTATCAGTAATAAATGTCTCTTAATCATTTGAATTTTGTTGGTGTTAAAACACATTTCAATTAAAAATAGAGTTGTATTGTAAATTCTCATTTAAAATGTAAATAAATATAGATTAATGGTTTTAAACATTATTTTAAGTGTTATTTAAGTTAGTATGGGAATAGTAAAAATGTACCGGCTCGATCTTCAAAATAAAAACTTTTAATATTGTAAAGGTAGGCCTTTCTAATTTTATACTTTTTTATACTTTACAACCATTATTTGTAATTTGGTTTAACAATTTTATTTAAATATAATTTAAATTCCCATTGTCAAAGAAGCTTCCCATGAAGTAATGTATTGAAGTATTTATTGTTCTAAATTTGTTATTACTATTATATATTAGCCATTTATGGAGGTGGACAGTAAGAAAATATAAGAGTCGAAGGCTTCATGCGTCAACTCTACAGCACTGGTAAGTACACTTAGTATAGATGTCAGAAATATGTTTTCTTTGCCTAATAGACACACTTTGTCATATTGTTCACACCCT
Organism: Timema cristinae; assembly: GCA_039000515.1. Classification (NCBI taxonomy): domain Eukaryota; kingdom Metazoa; phylum Arthropoda; class Insecta; order Phasmatodea; family Timematidae; genus Timema; species Timema cristinae. The sequence goes on from JBCFYV010000100.1 coordinate 1,806,211, forward strand.
GGAACCTTACAACTCTGTAACTGTCCATCCTTATAAATGTGTTTGTAAATTATTTTTGTTCCTATCCCCTAGACTTCTATTAAAAAATTAATTTTCTTATCTTGTAAAAACCCTTTTGAATATGTTCAATATGTTGAGTTACACGAAGCAAACACACACAATCCTATGAACACAATGTAATCAATTTAAAAAACCAAGAATTGAAGAAAGGCCTAAACACAGTAGCAAGGCGAATAGTATTTTAGTTTACAATTTATAAGTCAACTAAGAAGTTGAATTAATTTTACTTCAAAATATATTGATAAGTATCGTAGGTGCTAATTCTTTGTGGATGTCATTGGTCAATAAAAACTGTAATGATAATGCAACAATTAAAATAGGTGTATGGGATCTATGTTCTAAAATTCTATAATCATTAAAATACTTTTGTTATAGGTCCACCAAATATTTTGTCACTCAGAACTAGAGTTAATACCAAACTTTTAACTCGCATCTCATAGGCATGAACTTAGTTTGTTTATATAATTATAGATAATCCTGTGAATTCCTGGTTTACATTTCATTAATTAGTCAATCATAGTTACAGCTACTTTTGTATCCCCTGTGACAGTTTTTATCTAATTGAAGGTCGATCAATACTTAACATTTTATGCAAGCTTTGTCAAAAAAGTAGTCAACTTAATTTGTTTCTTATAAAATTTACTTATTTTGGCAAAATTATTATGATGAATTGTGATAAATTGTACTTATTTGTACTTGTTTGTAAGGGACATACATTTTACTTTATAACCTACCACAAAACATAAATAACTAACATTTAATAAATGTTTTTATCAATGTCATCAATAAATATATTTTAAAAGATGGACCTAAATGGGGACCCTGCCGTGTACTACAAGGGGCTAAAAAAAGTGTTTGAGGTTTGCAAATCGCTTTTGATGATAAATGATCAATTTTCAAATAGCTACTAAAACACTTTGACATAAAAACAAGATAGGCCAAAATTATTAAGTTTTGAGAAAATAATAAATACTATGCCAACAAATTGTAAAAACCCTACTCTGGTCAGAATAAATAACATAAACTCTGACCTTGAGGACAACATGCCCTAAAAACGACACCAGATTTGTGGATTTAGATTACTTTTAAACAAAGTCATGTTGATATTCAACAGTTGTTTATATGGTGAAAAGTATGTTAAGTAGGCCTATTGCCCCTTATTGTTTCTATTCTAGGGTGAAAGTTAATTTGACAGGGTAAGGTTCACAATATAAGCAACACTGGACTGAGAATGTTGGCACAACTCTACGG
>JBCFYV010000100.1:1807621-1834786 GCA_039000515.1 Timema cristinae
AGGGCAGTCCGCATGTTGGGCTAAGTTCACTTACAAAAGGAATTGACCTATTGTGAGATACAGCCATAATAACGATATTACGAACCACAGGGGCCAGAGTTTTGAAAGTTGCGAGCTGTGAGTCGTTAGGGGATAGCTCGATGCTCTATCGTAATCTCGCCAGGAACTAGTTTTGAAACCCGCCTCGGTGGCGTAGTTGGCTAACGCGCTTGTCGTGTTGAGCTCGACTGCTGAGGATGGGGAGATCGAGGTTCGAATCTCGGTCGGGTGAACTGGGGGGTGGTTTTTACTAAATGGTTTTCCACTCTCTCTCCACACAAATGCGGGTTCACTTCCTCTAATTCAACCTTCCCAATTCCTAATCCATTAGCGTAATTAGTACTTAAAGCGTATAACCCGAACGGGTTAGTAAGACGCGGTGCTAAATATTATATAGCTAGTTTTGAAAAATATTAGCTGAAAAACCTTAAGTCACACTAGCTACTTGTGGGAGGATACACCTCGCCATAAATGATATGGTACGAGACAGAACTTGTCTAGCGATTAGAGCAACTTGAAACAAGATAAACGAGCCTTCCAAACTTCATTTGCAGCTTTCAAAAATGATTTTATTGCAAGAAAAGTGGCATTGTAAAAAATATATAAAAAGAAGAAAACTATATCATTGCTATAGATTTATTGTATAGTCCTTCAGTAAAACCAATCTGAGTAATATAGGCACCGTGATTGACGTTGATGGCGCTACGCGCTAGTAAAAACGCGTAAGGCTCTGATTAGAAAATGTTTGAAACTCTTAGATAACACAGTTGATAGTAAATGTACAGTATTGTAACAGACATGAACAAAATAATAATTAAATAGTGTTTTAAACATGTTAATACTAGATATTATTTAAGCCAATATTTTAATAAGGGAGGAAGCTTATTTAAAGGAGGTTATGTTACAGTTTTAACATTTTGAAAATCACATTTTATTATGGCGATATAAAAAGCTATTTTGAGGTGTGATGTAAGCTCAAAGTCAATTTTCTCAAAATTTTCAGAAGAACCAGGTTCCAGTATTGTTGTAAGCACCTTATACTACATTTCCCACCAAGTTTGCTCATGTCGCAATTTTAAATATAGAAACTGTGGTATCTTAAACCTTTTGATTTTAGAGGGCTAGTTTTATGTGTGGTGTAAGTTAAAAGTTAATTTTATCATAATTTCCAGGTTCTACAGCTATTTAGGATCTTTTTCTTATTCGATTCATATTAGAATTCCAGAAAAACCATGTTCGCGTGTCGCAGAATAAATTTGGCGTTCTTGGAAACTATATTCGTTGTTTGGCGCTATCTATTAGATTTTATTAAATTATTCTTTTCTGTTACGCTCTCTATGAGCTATTTTTAGAACTATACCAGTGCTTTAGCGATATCTATGATTCACTTTAGAAATAAACTAACGTTGTTGTATTATTCATTTTTCTTATGTTGGTTAAAACTGTTGGTTCATTACATGGGGTTGACACTGGGAGAGTATAATTTTGTATGATGTTTCTTCCCTTTTCCCCCTTGCCCATCTTCTTCATTTAGTGCTCACATATTTGTCTAGAGCTCGCAACAGTCGAAATATATTTGACTCTTTTTTATTAATTTTAATTAAAAATCCTTTATTTCTATTTTTCCCTGTATTGAAAATGTATTTATTTTCAACATAAATTTTAATTTTTATTAAATACATATTTATTTTTCTTCATCATGTGAATATTGAAATAATTTTAGACCCACCGAACACATTACTAATATTTGACTCATTGTTTGACTCCATCTTAAAATATTTTTCATTGTGTTCATTTTTTAGTTAAACTATATTTTTGTTATATAGATTGGTCTCCTCTTCTCGACTTATTTTGCGTTTTCAAATTCATTTGTATTATATTCAAGAATGTTTTCTCCTTAGTTAATATTTTGTAATTAGTGTTAATTTTCAATTGTTTATTATATGTTTGGTTTTTTTGTATTTGAATATTTATATTTTGACTTGGATTGACAATGGAATTTATAATTAGCGTATCTCAGTCTCACTTGGTAGTTTTATTTACGTTAATATAAAAACAATGCCAGTCGTCCACACTTGCTCTGTGACAGGATGCTACGGATCTTCCACGATTTCCAACAGGGGACAAATTAAGGTAATCTTATTTATGTTAATTATATTTTTTAACTGCCGAGTATGATACAGTTATTAATTAAGCATGTTTACCTTGTGAATCCTGGCTCACTAAATAATACAGCAGTACATGTCAGAGTACCCAGGTTTATAGAATTAACTAACTGGTTTTAGACTGAGCATGACATGTAAAGTGTTACACAGGTTTATACGCATAGACACAGATCAGCTAAATCAAACAAACTACACAGTTAGCAGTAGTGCCAACCTAGACTAGAATATCCTTGTATAGAATTGCCTATTTTAACACTCCTCCTCAATTCAAATACAACCACAAAAATTAGGCAAAAAAGTTCTACATGTGCTCTTAAATACATACAAATAAACTCTAGTGAATCAGCACTTGATTAAGCCAATATAATTACGAAAGTACTCAAATTTGTTTCCAACCAAACCCTTTGTCAGAATGTCAGCACATTGTTCATTTGTCTCCAAATAAATCACATCAATAACACCATTTAGATACAAATCACGAACAAAGTTGTATTTGACATCAATATGCTTTAGTCTTCGATGCTCCCATTTATCCAAACATCTTATGCAGGACTGGTTGTCCTCGTACACCTTGGTGGGTCCTAGAATGATCCCAAAGTCCTGGATCAGTCTTCTCAACCAGAGTAGGTCTGATGAGGCGGTTGACAGGGAGACAAACTCTGACTCCGTTGAGCTCAGGGCGACTGTAGTCTGCTTACGTGTAGTCCAACCAACAGTGGCACCATAAACTTGGAATAGGTACCCAGAAGTAGATTTACGACCATCGCTGTCACTGGCCCAGTCTGCATCAACGTAGGCCCGTAAGGCGACATCACAGTTCTTCGGAAAGAAGAGACCAACTTCAAGTGTTCCTTGAATGTATCGTAGTATTCGCTTGAGTCCAATCCAATGTGCTTCTGTTGCATTGCTCTGATATCGGCTGTAGAAATTCACTGAGAAACTCAGATCAGGGCGAGTGTAGAGCATCACATGCATCAAACTACCAACAAGCTCACGGTACGGTTTTTTTTGTATTATGCACTCTGATGTAGTTATTTCAGGTGGTTTTGCCTCCATTGGTGTCTTAACAGGTTTGCACTGTTCCATACCAAATTTCTTGAGAACTTTCTTCAAGTAGGCTGTTTGGCTAATGAACATACCATCAGATTTCTGATCAATTTTTATACCTAGAAAGCTGTGCAAACCTCCAAGATCCTTCATCTCGAATTCTGACATAAGACATGTTTTGATGTCATTCAACTTCTGCAGATTGTTCCCTGCCAGAATGATGTCATCTACGTAAACCAAAAGGTAAGTTTTGATGCTGTTGCTGAAGTCGAAGTACACACACTTTTCGTTTTCAGACTGCTTAAATCCGAGAGAATTCACAAATTTGTCAAGTTTAGCATTCCACTCCCGTGGTGCCTGCTTCAATCCATAGAGGGTCTTGTGTAACTTACAAACAAGGTTGCTGTCAGTTACGAAGCCAGGTGGCTGCTTCATATACACCTCTTCAGAAAGGTCTCCATGTAGGAATGCATTTTTCACGTCCAACTGGAAGGCAATTAGATCTTCTTTGTTTATGATGGCAAGCAGGGTTCTGACAGTAGTTAAATGGGCTACGGGTGAGTACGTTTCATTGTAGTCAAACCCTTTCTTCTGTGCACAGCCCTTCACCACCAACCTTGCCTTGTACCTGTCAAGCTGTCCATTTTCATCCTGCTTCATTTTGAAGACCCACTTGCAGTTGATAGCTCGTTTGCCAGATGGCAGCTCAGTAAGGGTCCAGGTCTCATTTTTTTTCAATGAGTACATCTCTTCCTCAACTGCAGCCATCCATTGTTGGGCATCATCTCTACTATGGATGTCCTCAAAGGTTTCTGGTAAGTTGTCAATAAATGACTCAGCACCAAGAGCCAGTGCGACATAGTCATTTAGGTACGCTGGTGCAGTACGAGGTCTCGTGCTCCTCCGCAGAGGTTCAAGTTCCTCGTCAGGTCCAGGGGTCTCTTCTACGTCAGAAATAGTCTCTGGTTCTCCTCCTGAAGACAGCTCCTCCTGCATTTCCTCAGTAAAAACTTCATTTGGAGTCGAACCGATGACCTCAGTAGTTTGAGAGGGTGTTGAACCAATAACATCACTGGTTATGAACGAATGTTCATCAAAAATTATATCATGCCCACGTATGATTTTTCGTTCCTGTGGACACCACAGCCTGTACCCATTTGGGCAGTAACCAACAAAGTAGCACTTTTTCGAGCGGCTGTCAAGTTTACTTTTAAAAACTTGATTAGGTAAGCGAAGATGTGCTACACAGCCAAAAACTTTCAGTTTTAACATATCAGGCTTTACACCATACCACAGTTCTGCTGGAACCTGGTTTTCAAGAGCTTTAGTAGGTGATCTGTTTATTAGGTAGACTGAAGTCATAACAGCCTCCGTCCAGAGTGACTTATCAAGAGAAGAATGAAGGAGTAAACAGCGTGTTTTCTCCATGATGCTACGTCCCATTCTTTCTGCGACGCCATTCTGCTGACTGGTATGCCTGATCGTAAACTCTGACTGGATACCTTTCTTTTTTAAATAATTGAGCATTTCCTGCGACACAAATTCACCACCATTATCTGACCTAAGGCGACTTATCTTTAGGTTAAAGTGAGCTGTTGCCATAGCTTCAAATTGTTTGAAGTATGAAAATACTTCAGACTTTGCCTTTAGAGTGTAAATGACTGTAAAGTGACTAAAGTCATCAATCAGGGTAAGCAGATACCTTTTTTGATCATATGATACGGGCTTAATGGGTCCTACAAGATCACTGTGTATGATCTCCAAAGGGCGCTTAGCTCTAATACGTGGCTTTGTGTGAGGAAGGCGTGTTTGCTTAGCCTGTATGCAAGAATCACATAAATCGGGGATTGATCCTGGATCAAACTTGATTCCATCTACAATCTTACTTAAGTGAGCTAAACCAGTTTTGCCAATGTGACCAAGCCTCTTGTGCCACAAATCAGATGATGCTACAATGGAACTAGCAACGCCAGCACATGCCTTTTCACGAGGTGAAAGAGACATTGTATACACTTTACCAGATCGAGTGGCGGCAGCCACAAAAATATCACCTTTAAGAATGGTAGCGTTCCCCTTTTCAAACACAACTTTAAACCCATTAGCGTCAATTTTACTAACTGAGAGCAAATTAAATTGTAATCCAGGGACAATAAGTACGTTGGAAAGCTTGATAAAGTTTTGATTACCTTTGTGAGTCACAGACGCGTGTATATCTCCGATCTCTTCAGCACACAACATCGAACCTGACTTAGCAATTTTTATTTTAATAGACTTTGATAGGCGTCTCTTATTTGAAACCAAACTAATATTTTTATTACTGACCATATGTTCAGTGGCGCCAGAGTCAAGCAACCACACAGATCCATCACAACAGGCCACTGATGTTGACACAGTCAAACTAAATTCATCATCACTAGCTTCAGCTACGTTTGCTTTGCGTGTTGAATTCTTTTGCTGCTTCTTGCCTTTCAATTTTGGACAGTCCGAACGAAAGTGACCAGCTTTATGACAGAAAAAACACTTATTCCCAGTAACTTGCTTTGAAATGCTTTCTTTACAATTAGGACAACATTCCAGTTGCGAAGATTTCAACTTTGTAGCCTTCCTATCAGTAACGCTAGAAAATGATTGGCTGCATCCATCAATACCTTCTGCTTGACGTTTGCTCTGCTCATCAAGTAGGCGCGTTTTTACGAATGCCAGGTTGAGATTATCAGCAGATAGTGTTTCTATGGCAGTGACAATAACTTGATATTCTGATGGCATAGTCAAGAGAAGATGGCAGACAACATCTAGTTCTTCGAGGTTAGCTCCCGACGATTTCAATTCCCGAATAGTACGATCAAACCTAATAAAATGCACTTCAAGTGTCTCTAAAGAGGGATCAAATTTCATCATCAACAAGGTTTTGCGCAGTAAAAGCTGATTAGCAATACCTTTGCGAGCGTATGTGTTACGAAGCACTTGCCATATATCATAAGCGGTGTTCTTATCCTTCACACAATCCAAGTGGCTATCTGAGATTCGTTGTATAATCTGTGACTTACACTTGCGATCGGCTTTACGAAGCTTGTCCAGCTCTTTTTCCTTTTCCGCCTTAATTTCAGCACTATCACTAGATGCAATTTTTACTAAGTCCCGATAGTCACCTTGAATAAAGGGCAACAAGTCAATTTCATCTAGAAGAGTTTCTACCCGAAACTTCCAGTTGTCAAAATTAGTACCATCAAAAAGCGGAATTCTGTAAGTTTTGTCTTCTTCTAAAACCATTATGGCGATGGTGATTGGCAACGGCGTCACAAAAAAAAAAAAACACGTACAGTTCACGCGTATTACTGAGCGCACTTGACTTATAAACATTACCCGTCCTAAAGTCCACAAATCACCACAAGGCTGGGCCCATAACCTGTCAGAGTACCCAGGTTTATAGAATTAACTAACTGGTTTTAGACTGAGCATGACATGTAAAGTGTTACACAGGTTTATACGCATAGACACAGATCAGCTAAATCAAACAAACTACACAGTTAGCAGTAGTGCCAACCTAGACTAGAATATCCTTGTATAGAATTGCCTATTTTAACAGTACAGTAGTGTGCTGGGATTTTTTATTTTATTTATATTTTTTAATATTTTTAACAGCTTGTACACACAAGAAAGTATGTTTACTATGATATTAAAATAAAATGGTAAAATTAATCTCTATAGTTAAGTTACCAAAATTAAGGAAAAAGTATTTTAATATATTATAACAGTTAACATTTTTATTATTAACCATCCCAAAGGAACTAAACATAATCTCTTGGATATAAATGACATATTTTTAATTAAATTCTGAAATTCAGTCAACGCTCGATAACTCATACTAAAGGGGGCGGGGGTCTGTCCTAGTTATGAAAAGTCCGTCTTATCGAGGGGAAATAAAGTTGTGCCTAAAGAATTAAAACTGATATTTATCTAAAGTAATATTATACTTTAATGTGACGAGGTAAACTATACATATCAGGTAAGAGACAAATAACACAGGTATTCAAATGGGGAAGGTTGACATTACAATAGGCCTATAGTACTACTGGCAAATTATCTATATACTGTACTGTATGTGCTTACTGACCTATTTCAGTAGACTTAAACAAGCATGATGGTGATTGGTTTGCCACTGTGATGATATTTTGCTTAGTAGACGTAGGTTTGAAGAAGCTGTCAATATTATTCTGTGAATATTTTTGGTGTTGCTTTTTATTGATGACTTGTGAAATTATTGAGCTCTTCAACGCTCGTTCACAATTTGTGAATGTGTGGAATGCCAGGCCTCCACCGTGGTTCTGACTCCACGTTAAACTGTAGGTCCTTCATTTCATCTCACAATCACGCTACCATTGCACATTAGCGTACGCGCATATAACCCGAATGGGTAGTAAGACACGGTGCTAATAATAATAATAATAATATAGGCATTACATTCTTTTATTAGTCAATTTAATGGCATATAACACAACCGGGGAGTAAGACATGGTGCTAAAAAAGAAGAAACAATAGTTCTAGTTAACAGTAGGCCTATTATTTGGTTCATAATTGGCAATACTTATAGAAGAAATTATTTGTTTGTTTACAGTTTGAGGAAATAAAATATAAACACTAGACTATTTGTTAATTTTTCCAGGTATCTGAAATGGGTAGACGTCTCCAAAAATCGACTCTTGATGGCCCATAGAGAGAAGTTTATTTATGCACACACTTGTGCATCTCATTTTGATGTGAGTCAATTTTGGACACCTCTGCAGGACAAGCTGGTACATAAAGCATAAATTGTTGAGGGCTAGTTTACTGATGAGTGATTTTTTTCAAAAACTTGAAATATTTTAAAACACGCTTTAACAATTAGTTTCTAAATTGGTATCTTGAGCCTTAAGCCTAATCATTGTGTTTGTGGTAAAAAGTTGTTTAAGTGTATTTTACTGATGCTTGATTTTTCAATAATAGTTATGATACATTTATATATGATTGTGTCATATCGTTACTTACTGTATTTGGTAGTTTTCAATGGGTTTACAGATTTACCATGGAAATTGATATAACGGGGTTTAGTAGCCCTCACTTACCCCGCTAAATTGAGAGTTGACTTTTTTTTTATATCTATTACAATATGGTAGGGATGAGGGTGGCGGTTTATTAGAGAAAATGCACCTGAATCAGCGAGGAAAATCACATGTTAATTTAATTATTGTAAATTATTATTCACAATTTGTGTGGGCTACTTAGTCTATAGGCCTACAGTACATATACAATAATTAAGATTAGTTAACATGTTTTTAAATCAAGTAAGACATTGTAAATAGGCCCCACCACATTTAAACTAAAAAAATGTATTTTTGGTATTTCCACTTTTTTTCTTATATCATTCCGTTTAGGGCATACAGCAAATATAATCAATTTTTCTTTCTAGAAAATGTATGTCATTCATTTCTAAAATTTTCTTTAAAACAACATTTTATGTCCCTATAATTATATTTATAATATCTATTAGGTGTCTGGAAAAATGAAAATTTCCTCTGGGAAACTTGGAAAAAAGAAGGAATTTTGTAATAAGAAAATAGTGGCAACCCTGTTGTTACTAATTTTTTTAAATTCCTTGTCGAACTAGAGCTACATACAAAACAATTCCCGAAGTGATAAAAAACATAGTCCCAAACTAACTTACCAAGTAAAAATATATTACAAAAAAAAACTTAGCATGAAAAATGTTTAAACCATGTATTGTCTCTATAAAAATTAACTCAACAGCCAAGGGATTTACTGATTAAGATCAGCCCAGTATGTTGTGAAAGTTTGTGCCAAATACAGTTCAAAATATTTCAGGAACTAAGAGTTTCTCAATCTTTACTTGATAAAGACTTTCCAAGGATTAAACAAAAGTATTTAACAAAATTATCCCAAACAATCCTCAAAAATAGACATCCAACTCACTTGTATTTGAAGATTAGAGGAGTGATACTTCTTTTTACTTTCTCGCTATCTTACAGGTAGAGAAAATATGGTGATCATAAAAAAATATCGAACTCGAAATTTTTATGAATCTTGACGTTTCATAACTCCCTGAATCTGAAAAAATGATTTTGAATTTCAGTCTGTCTGTCTGTACCTCCAACTAGACCCTAAACTATTTTACTGATCGAGCTAAAAACTTGGTATCTAGGGTTTTCATAGGGTTGACCTGAGAGGTTTTTGGATTTGGATATCTACCCCTAAAATTAAGGGTAGTTTACTGAAGGAGAAAAAAAACTGGTTATTTTTATTTTCCCATGAAAACTTTTAGGGTACTTAACAGAAGCGTTAATTTCTGTATTTCTGCAACTATTTGAGATACTAAATAACTTATCATTGCAAAATTGTAGTACTATTAAAAATAAAAAACTTTTATTTGACATTTTATAAAACCAACAGTTTCTGAGATATTGGCGAATATAGTCGATTGATACAATTTTATGAGTTTTAGTTGTAAAGAGATACTGCGGGGTTCCGTACCATTTATTTTTATTGGTTTCCGAATGTTTTCAAGGTTTGACCTCATTTTTGTCCATGATATCCTTGTGATTCCTTGATAACATAGAAGTGTTCAAATTAACTTTGTCTTAATGCTTTTTTAACTTGTCTTCTACCCTTCAAGGCTTTGATCATTTTATTACATTGGTGGGGGAGGTATAATTTAGGTTAAATATACCTTTTTTTGCATGGAGGGGGAGGGTAGAAATGCTTAAGAAAATTTACAGCTAGTTTACCAGACTGGTATTTGAATCCCGACCTCATCACCGGCGAACCAAATGAGCATACAATAAAGACTGCGCACCTGTCGATAGCCTACTTGTTTTAACTGCAGTAAATTAGGTTTTATAATTGTTAATTTCTCTTTGAATTTTGCACCTTCTCTAACGCCATTGTAACCTCTTTAAATAATTTAACTCCACAGATTTCAACCCCCACCTCCCCAGCCCTGAAACAAGTGAGTAAGCAATTGGTTGGAAACAACTATTCTATCGCTAATTAAACAAAATGGTTAACAGTTGTTTTATTACTTGATTATCAGTGACCTGGTGGTCTAGGGGTAAGGTGTCGGACTTCTGAGCTGGGGGTCTGGGGTTCAATCCTCGGTCCCGGCACAGATTTATCTGATTACCAAACTCTTCCTTCACCTCTGACAAGACGTGTATTAATCACAACTTGTGAATGTGTGGACTGTCAGGATTCCACCGTGGTTCGGATTCCACGTTAAACTGTAGGTCCTCCATTTCATCTCGCAAACACCCTTACGTATAACCCGAACAGTCAGTAAGACGCGGTGCTAATAATAATAATAATATTACTTGATTGATTTTCTTCATGTTAATATTATGTTCATGCCAAATAAATAAACATAGATGGTGATTTGTTTGTGATTATTTTTTTTTATATTAAGACATGTACACTTATTTGTATTTGAAAAATATTGTGTACTTTGTGAAAAAATGTGTAAGTTTAAATTTTTAAATAAATATAGATTATTTTAAACTTAGTGTGCTTTTTAATTATATTTCCTTAAACATTAATTTAAACTTGATGTGTTGATTTTAGTTTTTCTAGAAATGGTTAAAGAACTATATTGTGCCAACCATTATCACTTGAACAGATTTTATTAAAAAAAACTTAATATTGACCCAATGTAAATAATTTTTGTAGAAACCAATATTTATTTAAATTCATTTGGTCTTAGAAATATTAAAAAAAAATTGTTCAAGTGAAATGGATTAGCAAAACAACTAATAGTAAAGATAAAATCAAAATAATAGTAGTAGTAGTAGTGCTACGCAAATAAAATACCTGAGCCACCGAGACCGCTATTTAATACAACAAAAGTGCTCACATATTTGTCTAGATAGCAGCACAAATGCGGAAAACTCCATACAAACATTTTAACATAGACTTAACAGATCTTTCGTGTTATCCTGATCAGTGGTTCATTACAGAGATTATGTTCATTACATCACAACACATGGATGTATGGATGTGGAGCTAATAGTATACTTGACTAAATTTGTGCTGGTAAGCCTAAACGAAGCTTGTTATTTGATCCGGCCAAGATTTTCGTGTTAATCTTATTTGTATTTATCTGTACTACGTGGTTTTTGTGAATGTAATCTCTAGATTATATTATAATAATTTTAAAGTAAGGTTAGAAATGCTACCCGCGCTACTAACAACAATGGTGTAATACATTATTTTTTGATAACAATTATTCTTGAATCTTCATAAATTTTAAAAATTGGCGTATATATTAATATAATAATGCTAATAATTGGTTAGCTCTCTTTTTATTTTATAATAAGGTATGTTAGTTTACTCACATATATATGAATGAGAAATATCTGTTTAAAATCTCTGGGATGGAAATAAAAGTATTTTAAAATACACGGATAGAAGATGGTTACGGGGAGAAAAAAACAACCTTTTCTCACTGGGTCAATAATTTCGTAGACAAAATTGTCAACTTTTACAAACTAAATCAATTCCGACACATATTTTTCCATGTTGAGTGTACGTCAAAGTTGTCCTCGTGAGTGTTTTGTTTAGAACTCGATATGTGTTGTCCTTGACGGTCCTCCATCAGAGGGCCGTGGTGCCCCTGTCTAGTTTCCCGATCACTCGATCTGTTCATCCTCCCGGTGCGCCATCTCACTCTCAATTACCATTCATCTTCCGCTTCACTTCATACATGTCCCATCCACGTCCGGTCACCCATCCTTCAATGTTTTCCACCTTGTCCTTCTCCCTATATGTACAAATGTATATGTTATAAGGTCTCTGTCGACCACATACCGGCGATTGGGCGGGTTTTTGAGCAAATTTTCCCGCCTCTACGACCCTGGATAACAATAATCAGCCCGCCAGTGCGACAAAGATTTTTATTATTAGCGTGTTTTTGTTTCTATGTCAGTTAACATCCGAGAGCCCCATCGGGGCTGGTGTTTTTTTATATGTCATTTATATTCTTTGTTTATTCATGTTTATCATATTTATTGCTACACAAAAATAAATTCCTTACAAACAAACAAAAATATGTTAAGTGTTCTTTTCTATCAAAATACACACATGACAACTTTGCATGGGAAAGTTTATTAATTCATCCCAAATTGTATTCTTGTTTAATTTTCATAGACTTTTAAGACTAGTTTACATGCCATCTAGGCCTACTCATCACAAGACATTGTTAGGATGATCAAATCTCGCAGATTACCAGGCAGAATGTGCAGTGAAAATGAGAGATTCTAGAACCTTTATTGAGGGTACTGACTGGCAGACCCAATGGGAAGAGATCATTGGGAAGACCTAGACAGATTGGGGAGGATAGCATTAGAATAGACCTGAAAGAGATAGGGTGGACTGGATAGAACTGGTTCAAGATAGGGATAGCATTAGAATAGACCTGAAAGAGAGAGGGTGGACTGGATAGAACTAGCTCGAGATAGGGATAGCATTAGAACAGACCTGAAAGAGATAGGGTGGACTGGATAGAACTAGCTCAAGATGGGGATAGCATTAGAACAGACCTGAAAGAGATAGGGTGGACTGGATGGAACTGGTTCAAGATAGGGATAGCATTAGAATAGACCTGAAAGAGATAGGGTGGACTGGATAGAACTGGTTCAAGATAGGGATAGCATTAGAATAGACCTGAAAGAGAGAGGGTGGACTGGATAGAACTAGCTCGAGATAGGGATAGCATTAGAACAGACCTGAAAGAGATAGGGTGGACTGGCTGGAACTGGTTCAAGATAGGGATAGCATTAGAATAGACCTGAAAGAGATAGGGTGGACTGGATAGAACTGGTTCAAGATAGGGATAGCATTAGAATAGACCTGAAAGAGAGAGGGTGGACTGGATAGAACTAGCTCGAGATAGGGATAGCATTAGAACAGACCTGAAAGAGATAGGGTGGACTGGATAGAACTGGTTCAAGATAGGGATAGCATTAGAATAGACCTGAAAGAGATAGGGTGGACTGGATAGAACTGGTTCAAGATAGGGATAGCATTAGAATAGACCTGAAAGAGAGAGTGTGGACTGGATAGAACTAGCTCGAGATAGGGATAGCATTAGAACAGACCTGAAAGAGATAGGGCGGACTGGATAGAACTAGCTCAAGATGGGGATAGCATTAGAACAGACCTGAAAAAGATAGGGTGGACAGGATAGAACTAGCTCAAGATAGGGATAGCATTAGAACAGACCTGAAAGAGATAGGGTGGACTGGATGGAACTGGTTCAAGATAGGGATAGCATTAGAATAGACCTGAAAGAGATAGGGTGGACTGGATAGAACTGGTTCAAGATAGGGATAACATTAGAACAGACCTGAAAGAGATAGGGTGGACTGGATAGAACTGGTTCAATATAGGGATAGCATTAGAATATACCTGAAAGAGATAGGGTGGACTGGATAGAACTGGTTCAAGATAGGGATAGCATTAGAATAGACCTGAAAGAGAGAGGGTGGACTGGATAGAACTAGCTCGAGATAGGGATAGCATTAGAACAGACCTGAAAGAGATAGGGTGGACTGGATAGAACTGGTTCAAGATAGGGATAGCATTAGAATAGACCTGAAAGAGAGAGTGTGGACTGGATAGAACTAGCTCAAGATAGGGATAGCATTAGAACAGACCTGAAAGAGATAGGGTGGACTGGATGGAACTGGTTCAAGATAGGGATAGCATTAGAATAGACCTGAAAGAGATAGGGTGGACTGGATAGAACTGGTTCAAGATAGGGATAGCATTAGAATAGACCTGAAAGAGAGAGTGTGGACTGGATAGAACTAGCTCGAGATAGGGATAGCATTAGAACAGACCTGAAAGAGATAGGGTGGACTGGATAGAACTAGCTCAAGATGGGGATAGCATTAGAACAGACCTGAAAAAGATAGGGTGGACAGGATAGAACTAGCTCAAGATAGGGATAGCATTAGAACAGACCTGAAAGAGATAGGGTGGACTGGATGGAACTGGTTCAAGATAGGGATAGCATTAGAATAGACCTGAAAGAGATAGGGTGGACTGGATAGAACTGGTTCAAGATAGGGATAGCATTAGAACAGACCTGAAAGAGATAGGGTGGACTGGATGGAACTGGTTCAATATAGGGATAGCATTAGAATATACCTGAAAGAGATAGGGTGGACTGGATAGAACTGGTTCAATATAGGGATAGCATTAGAATAGACCTGAAAGAGATAGGGTGGACTGGATAGAACTAGTTCGAGATAGGGATAGCATTAGAATAGACCTGAAAGAGATAGGGTGGACTGGATAGAACTGGTTCAATATAGGGATAGCATTAGAATAGACCTGAAAGAGATAGGGTGGACTGGATAGAACTAGCTCAAGATAGGGATAGCATTAGAATAGACCTGAAAGAGATAGGGTGGACTGGATAGAACTAGCTCGAGATAGGGATAGCATTAGAATAGACCTGAAAGAGATAGGGTGGACTGGATAGAACTGGTTCAAGATAGGGATAGCATTAGAATAGACCTGAAAGAGATAGGGTGGACTGGATAGAACTAGCTCGAGATAGGGATAGGTGGGGTACTTTGTAAACTTGCAGCAATGAACTTTCAAGTTCCTAATGCCTTAAAGTAAACCTAAGTAAATCAAATTATAAGAAATTCAATGTTTTCCAGCACTTATATACACAATAAAAAGCTAATTTCTGAGTATAACAAAAGAAATATTGTGAAAAAATTCTAAACCGTTGAAAAAATCATTACAAAAGTAGCCTAATTCATTTGATTAAATTCCTCCACATCACAGATGTGTGTCCACACTTAAACCTGTCAATGTGTTGATGATTTAAAATATTTATTAATACACATTACCCATTTACAAATATTTCAGTTTTCTTTTTTACGTAACAAACCTAATTCTTGTAAATGAGTTTTATTATCTTGATTAATAAAAGTTTAAATTTTTTCTAACCGAACAACCAGAAGTAGATCATGTCACATCTCAAGTGTGTAGAAAATATTTTGATGCATGTACCTAAAAAAATATTTTAGGTCCACAATATTAATTTTAATGTTAAAAAAACCCCGAGCTTAACCCAACTTCTGATGTGTGAAAAAAAGACCTAATGAACTTAATCTAACCTTTCATGTGTGGATAAATAAAAATTTCTATTCATTATATTGTTGTTGAAATAATTTGGTTAGAATAATGAAGGATCAAGAAAGCCAACTAAAATAGGACTTAATAAGACCACGCTACAAAATAACAAATACATGTAGGTGAGTTTTCTAAAAAAATATATTGAACAATATAGAACTATTTCACAACATTTGTTTTAGCATAAATTTGCTTCTAAGGGTTAGAAAACATTAAATTTCTCATAATTTGACAGAGTGATAGAAAAAATCTTGCTTTTGGCACACTTTATATCCCAAATAGGCCTACAGGATTCAGTTAATTATTGACATGTATATCCACAATATTTACTTCTATTTTTAAAACATTCCACCCATTGACAAACTTGTCCTTGACATAATCTTATTGTTTATTGTTTAGTGTTTTTAGTTGTGACTTTCGTGGCTGCTAGATTGTCATATTTTACAGCCAATGTCTTTATTAGGGCTTTATTAAATTTTAAAGTCATAAATGCGGTGGATGTTACGCAACATTTTATTGTTTTCTTATCGAAAGCTCTGACTGATGAAATGAGGACATTGAGATTAGTGTTATTGTTTGACTTCGGAAATACACACTAATCTTTCTAGTAAGTGTCCATACTAGTTTGAATTGAACTGATGTATCTTATTTCATTGTTTATTAAGATAGGCTTTCAAGAAAGCAATTTAAATAGGCTCAAAGCAACAATGAAAGAAGAGGAGTAATAGAGGTGAGTTAAGGAAAATATGATAGGGGGGCCTACAACATTAAAAAACTTATAATTCTTTTGTTAATTAATGTTATCTCTACATCCCACATCAGCCTTAGAATGGTTAGTAACATAGCTCATTAAAATATATAAAACCCTTTTAGCCTGTATTTTTTACAACTTTTCTTGTTTTCTCATTTATGGAAAGAGCAAACTATTAATGTTTTTTTTTAAATTTGGATGAAGAAATAACCAACTAACATTTATCTGTAAGACTAATTAATACAAGAGGTTACGGTTAACCGGCAAGTTGAGTTTGGAACTGATTAAATGCTCCATTTGGAGCAAAAAACTTGGATTCTCAGGAAGATGGGAAAGAAATATTTGTAGATCTTTGAACTGTGAGCTGCAGAAGATTTGGGAAGAGAACCATTTTGGACATAATTATTCAATACGAAACAAACTGGATCAGACACGTCCTTAGGAGGAACTGTCTTCTGCACAACGTTATATGAGGGAAGGTTGAGGGTTCAAATATTGGATGACTTGAAGTACACATAATATAAAAGCAATTATGATAAACTTAAGTTAGACTGGATAGGATATGTCTTAAGGGGTTGAAAACTCAAGGGAATATTAAGTTGATATATTGTAAAAGGTTCAGTCCCTGAGATCATCCATTGGGGATAATTGCTCCTGACTTTTCAAAACATCCATTACAGCTAAGAAGATGTATTATTAAACTAGGAAATAACAAAAATACACAAAAGAAAGGGAACTCTAGGAAAATGAAACATCTCTTGCACTAGGATCACTGCCCTCAGCCTACTCAGGTCCTTCACCTCCATTTCGTATAAACTCCCTACTAGGTCCTTTACGTTGCTTTAATTTCAGCCTGGCCGTATAGCCAACCTAATTTATCAATTCAATTGTCTCTTGAACCTAATATTTTTCAATTCAATCGTCTCCTGACCCTAATATTTCTCAATTCAATCGTCTCCTGACCCTAATATTTCTCAATTCAATCGTCTCCTGACCCTAATATCTTGTAAAGGACACCTTCTTGTGTTCCATAGGAAAGTTCATTGGATAGTTTAGATTCTTTGAGGACTTCCACCTCAGTGGAATAAAAATAACACGCGGTCTTTCAAAAATAAGCAGAAGGAAAGTAGACTCTAAAACATAAATACAAAATATTATAAAAATGAAATATAAACCCAAAGGCAACAATAAATTTTGAATTCACGTGTATCACAATAGACCAGTCCAATTAGCCAAAATAGGAAAATAAATCACAGAGTTTTAAAAATTGTTATGTAGTTGTTCATTGAGTGTCCTGACCAACATACTAAAAGTCCTCGGGGGTGGGGGAGCTGTCTAAAGGACCCCTTTACATACAGTAGGTTTTGCCAAATATATCGATAGCCGTTTGGCTTAGCATAACAAACCTTCTATACAAAATGAAACTGGACAAAATTTTCTACAAAAATGGTCCTACGCAGTTTTTTTCTGTAGGATCAATAGCTTAGGATATATAGAGGAGTTAAAGTTCAAGAAACTTTTAAAATCAGGATTTCTACCATTTTATTTATACAAAAACATTCTTAATTCTTCACTGCACATCCAGTTGTGCTGAGCACTGTGTCAGGAACGGAGCGGTCAATAGTTATCGATTCCAGAGTTCCTCCGTCTCCCCGCTTCCATCCCCACATTTCAGGGGGCGGTTGGTTGCTCAGCCACTGTTGGACCTGTAGTTACACTCTGAATCAGTGGTACGAGAAGAAAGTTCCAGCTTCAGCTTGGTCGTTGACTTTACAAATTCACAGTACCGATGGTAACTGAGATCACCCCTAGTGAAGGCATACTGCCAGGAACATCCTTTCCCCTGCTTCTGGCATCTGGAGTTGATGATGGATCATATAAAGTTGCTGTTAATACAGCTTTACGAATGAAGTTTTACCCTTCCTGTGTATCACAGAGGTTGTGTCGCAGCCACTTAAACTGTGAAGGAAATGAATGCTACAGCAAAATGGAAGTTGTTGGAGTTGCTGGGACGAAAATACTCTGGCTTTGACTTTGTCTCTTCTTGGCTTGACATGGAAGATGTTATTTTCTGTTGGTGTTAATGCCATTAGCAGTATTATGAGGTCGACATCTTCACCAACATGGGTAACCAAAGGATGTGTAGTGGCTTTGTCATTTGCAGTTTGTATAATGGTACCGTCAGCGTCACTAGCAGCCACTCGTGTTTTGATGCCTTTGGCTGTCATCTTTAGTGACAGTAACTGAATAAGCTGGGACTTGTTCTTCTTGTTTGCCAGGAAGTGCTCTGGTTGGACGGTAGTAACCGGCATATGGTAATCAAAATATATGTCCACTGACGTTTTTGTAGCCCCTCTCTTGTTTTTCTGCTGTCTTAGTACTGTTGACATTATCGCAGTAGCCATCAAAAACCAAAGTGTAGATGAGGCCATAATATTTCTTGACAAATGATGGATAAGGTGGATCCCATCTCATGTGGTGAAGAAGATGATGCCGACACAAGGTTTCAGAGCTATCGTTGTGTCGGTAACAGGTAGAATGTTATACAGAGTGGCCTTCTTAGTTTTTCTCATACAACCGTCATTGAAGAGAGCCTAAGGAAATGGAGCCAGCTCATACTCCTAAAGGGACACCAAAACTCCATTGCTCCTTTTCACAATGACAATCCTTTGAAATAAAATCAATGGGTCAATGACCACAATCTCATAATTCACTTTAATAGCGCTAGTCAAGACCCCTAAGGGTGTAACCTTGTCCTTACGGGATATCATCTTATCAGCAAAGTTGTTTCCAATCTTTTTTGACATCATTTGTTTATCATCATCCTCAGCTATTTTAACTATAAATATCAATTTTATATTTATAAATATGAATGTAACATTAATTACATATTAATTATAAATTATTAAATTTCCATCCATCTATATCTATTGAATTAAGTTTTTTTTAATAAATAAAGAGGCAGAAATCCTGATTTTTTTTTAAAATTCTTCAACTTTCACCATTTTATATCTCCTAAGCTATTGATCCTACGGTAAAAATGCATAGGCCCATTTTTTGTAGAGAATTTTGACTATTTTCATTTTGTATCGAAGGTTTGTAACACTAAGCCTAACGGTTTTTGAGAAATTTGCCAAAAACCTATAAAGGTGACCTTTGGACAGCTTTCTCACCCCCAACCCTGGGGGCTTTTAGTATGTTCATCAGGACACCTCATTGAACAACTGTACCAATTTTCAAAACTCTGTGATTTTTTTCTCTATTTCCCAAATTTTTGGCTAATTGAACTGGGCTAACAAACTGACATGCGATGATTGTTCACAGGATCAGTTCTGATAAATGAACCAAACTCACAAAAGTGAAAAATGACCTTTACATGAGAGTTGAATTTAGGACATTCAGCTTTCCTTAGGCCACATTGTTTATTTTCCACAACTGCATGAATACTTTATTGCTTTATTGCTTTATGTGCAACAACAATGACTTTATAAACAAACCTTCCCCCACGTAACCACTGGCGTGCAGATCACATGACTTGAGGTTTGAAGACATGAAAGATCTATAGTGACTTTTCTGACAGAATAAGGCCCTTCATACGAAAATTGGAATTGAGCTTCTCCTTGGCTTTTAATGTTTCATTCTTCTTTAGGGCATAATCAACATTTCTAAATTTGGGTACATCCTTGTGCTTCAAATCAGTCTTAAGAGGACAATTTCTCCTATTATGGATTTATTTCTTCTACACTGTTTCATCACGTGTCTGGGCTATGCATATTTTAACTATGTTAATGAGGTAGAGATAGAGCCAAAGCTACAGTGAACGGTCTACCAACTTTTATAAGTAACTTGTTGACATGTAGGATATTGTGCTATGCCTACTCATCAGTTTCTTGTTGTCTGTCATCAATTTAATTTGTACTTTAATGGGTATTTTTTTGCTAACTAAATGCATTATTTGTCAAACAACAAAATTGTATCTATATGAAGCTAAAAGATGCAATACTGGTAATATGTATATGGAGAGCAACCATAATTAACGACCACACAGTTTAATCAACAAAAAATAATCAAACCAAGAATGTAATCAACCACAAATCATCATATTAAGACAAATTGTGAATGTAATCAACCACAAATGATCATACTAAGGCAAATTGTGAATGTTATCAACCACAAATGATCATACTAAGACAAATTGTGAATGTTATCAACCACAAATGATCATACTAAGACAAATTGTGAATGTTATCAACCACAAATGATCATACTAAGACAAATTGTGAATGTAGTCAACAAACTCTACTCCATTTTAAAGAAGGTTAAACAAGCCAAACACTGGACTGACCAGGCTCACTCATTTTGTGTGACTATACCTATGTCATTTGGAACAACTTAATTAAATTAGCAAATAAAAATATAGAAGTATAAAAATTATCATAATATTTATTTTTTACTTCAAATCCCAAAAGAAACCAGTTTTGAAGAGAGGTTAAACATAGTGAGATATCCAATAAACTACTTCAAACAAAATAAAAATGTTAGTGTCCTTGTAGTTGGGACTGTTAAAGCTGGGTATTTATTGTCTACAAGTGTTTTACAATTGGCAATAATATTTGACCATGGAACTCAATCAATCCAGTATTAATCTTGCCTTGACCAAAACCTTATTCACTATAAACAATGTCGCTCGTTCAATTGGTTAGTGGTTGAAGCATAGAAGCTGAATGGGAGGGTACTTTGCATATTAAGCACACACAAAAATATTTTCAGGTGTGCTTAACACCCCCAATATTTCAGCCCTTTTAAAACCTTAATATGACAGTGGTAGTTGTATCGTGTGTGTATAGGGTTGCGCTGCAAACAGCGTAGCAGTTGGCAGGTCCTGCCGTCTGATATGTAAGTGAGCGCTCACCACTTGTGAACTAACAGCCGAGCATTTGTCAACATGGTTACATTATAGTTTGGTTAGTGGCTTTACTTGTATCACATGTATTATTTTTGTGTCGTGCATATTTGTTTTCTTTTATTAAATTTATTTTAATTTTATTTTATTTAACATAGGCTACATTGAGGCTAACAAATTGCACCTTAATTTTGACCATTTTTAAATATGGTGCTTGAAAATTTGCAGATGTTATACATGTTTTTAATGTTATAAATGTTTTTACATTTTGGCACCTATGGGTTCCCTTGGCCTGATGGTTAAGTTCTAAGAAGAGGGAGGGGGGGCAGTCTTCGTTGTCTTGGGCTATACTCTTCTTCGTGCTGTATCTCTGTCATTCGGTTAGCCGGGTACCAACTTAGAGTTGATGGAGAGGAATTGGAAAAGAAGTCTTAAGGAATTGATTCCTTCCAACGGGTACAGTGGCAGTTGCCATGACAGATGTAGGTTCAGAGAGAGAGTTCAATGGTCCATTAGTTGATGTCTTGCGATGGAAAGGGGAGGGTAAATCCATGTGAAATCAACCAATTAAAAAATAATTCTGGAACTTGATGTTTAAAATTTTGTTGATTTTTGGAAAATTGGTTCTTTCTACTGAAAGGAAGAAAAATATGAAATTTCAATTTTTCTTAACATTCCTTTTTTGAGTTATTGGCTTTCAAAGTTTTGGAATTTGCATGATTTTGGTTGCATTTTAAAATCTTCAAATGGCTCTAACTCAAAAACTATAAGGCTTATAGAGGTGTAATTTGTACCATTTTCTTCAGGATTTTACAAGCTTTAATATGATGTGCAACTTGGCCATATTTAAGTGTTTTTTTAATAAAAAAAATATATAATTTTTAAAATCTCAAAATTGAAATTTTTTTGTAAAAAAATATATTCTTTCTATATACCTTTCGGGAGCATATATACCAAATTTTAAGATGGTATGACAATGGGATCATGTTGTAATAAATAGTTGCATACAGCGGTATGTGGCAAATTCACCCAGAATGAGGTATGCTATGCCAAAAGTGCAAAAAAACATACTAACATAGAGGTTTGTAGTTAATAAGCTCAATATGCAGTTTTTGTTTTAAGTTTAGTTTCAAAACAATATTTACAAAAATCAAAATACCTAAGTTCAATTGCAAAGTAAGATATTAGATCTATAATAAAATATTATAAAATGTTGTACATACATCAAGGCTGGAGGCTATTGATAGAGAAGTTCTTGCTTGTTTAACAAAATATCAGATTCTATTAGATAAGAATAGATATCAAATTAAAAGATATGAAAAAGATAGAAATTAGATTATTAAAATAAATTATATTGAGTTATAGGAGTTCTACTCGATTCTTCGTGCAAAGAACTTATTTCAGGATTCATCTATGACCTGAGGATGGTGCCATCGAGCGCCGAAACATGTCGGAATTGTGATTAAACAACCCCCATTCCCAAGGAACAAGGGAATTCAAATTCTCCCAGATAAGAATAGATTTCAACTTATATATAAAAAAAATTTCTTTGTTTTCACAAAATTCCAATCTGTGTCATTTGACTTTTATCTTATTACACTATATTATAAGTTTCATCTATACTCTCCCATATTTCATCTACACTTGTCTTAATATATTTATGGGTTGTTAAAATGTAATTACATAAAATCCTGAATAGAATAATTTTTTAAATTTTTTTTATAACAAACCAACTAAAAACTTTTATGCAAAGCCTAGGCTCAATTCTCTATGGAACTCTATTTCTAACCATAATTTTATCTTGTTTATCAATATTATACACCCTATTTTATTTTAACTAATTGTCTATAACACATGTATTTTAATATGTTTTATTGTATATGTACTTTTTCGACTCACATTTTTAATGTGTTTTTAATGGTTCAATTTATTACTTTTAACCTAATTAAAAAAAATTTCTCATTACATAATTTATTTTCACTCACAATTATTGATTGTAATTGATTTTCTGTTGTAACAACAACTTTGCCACTCAGTCCATTGACTCTTCATAAATAATACACTTAATTAATATTGTCAATATAATTTATTTTAATAATCTAATTTCTATCTTTTTCATATCTTTTAATTTGATATCTATCCTTATCTAATAGAATATATATTGTTCCTTACTACAAATAATTATGTATTTTATGAAAATATCAGATGCCTTTGTCATTTCTTCTACAGTCAGTTTGTAAGTCCTCCCAGTGGCAGTTGATGGATTCACCTTACAAATAATGAAGTCCTTAGGAATAGATAATATATCCGCTCTTCTTGGGTAAGTAAATGGAGGAGACGGTCCGCGAGGATGGAGAAATGATACGTCCACTTCTTGCTCTATCATTTTTTGAGATAACACATGCCAACCACCAATTGTTATCATATGCACAAGTTACAAAACCTGCTATTTGAGCAAAAGGCACATCTTCAGTGTCGGCTCCTACCTGAATCTTATGGACATCATAGCTTTCACTGTCAGAAATAATTTTGGTCTTAACCTAATATTTGCTTTGGGGTATGAACGCATGGTACTTTTGTGTACCAGTGACAGCAATGGCATCGTTGAATCTTTCTTCCAAGTTTTTTTCTTCTTCTAAATACTCCTGGTTTGGTACATAACAAATTCACTGAGGAGATATTCTCTTTCCCCCATTCAAACAATTGGTAAGGCGTCAATATTTGATTGTCCACTGGCTTCTGTAAGCTGGCTTTAGCTGCAAGCCTTTTCACTGTACCACCAACACGTCACACACTCCCTTGCAATGTGATGTTGCATAGAAGTGCCATTCTGCTTGTACTCCATTGAAATCCTCCTCATGACAGCATACATATGAAAAGTTCTTACAGTTCTTGTATTGAGCAGCAGAACCATCGCTGAGGTAATATTCTTTTGACAAATTTGGTAGAATTTCATCTCCTGATCATTGGTTTCATCTTTGGTCTTGAAATATACAACACATGGATGCACCTTAGCCATGGAGTTATTCCAGTGAAACCCTCGAGCTTCATCTTGAAGCACAAATGAATAGTTCTCAGCAAAATCACACTGAACTACAACTTCATTTTCTAACAATAAAGATTTCTTCTCTGAAAAATATGACGACTGCTGTTTGGCAACAAAGTCACGCCTTTTTAGCTTTACTAATTGATTGCAGAAGTCCTGGACAAAGTCCTCTGTTGTTTTACTCATGGTCTCAAAAGTACAGCGATCAACGGTAATCCATTGTTTGTAAGTAACATTTTCTACCATTTCTTCTTCTAAGTCTGTGAGCAAAGAATGTTTAAAAGTACTTATGTTCGGACAGAAATCACATTCATTCATAAGACATAATTTGGTAGGTGGGTTGCACATTATTTTAGAAATACAATGTTTGTATGTCTTAAGCGGCTGGTATGAACATGGCAAAGTGATTTTTTGTAAGTTTGCTTCAGCCTTCATCAATTTTGTATTTTGATGAGTAGTGCAAACGCAAACAGAATGAGTGCCACTTGCTCCAGCTATGATGCAATTTTTTGGTCTCATTTCAGCAAATTTGGAAAATCCAATTTTTACTTCAGCATAAGTAGATTTGAAAAGACTGAAAGTTTCTTGCAAATTTCCTAAAATTAATCTCTTTTTAACATGCAGGGGCTTGCCATCAATATTTTTCCCCATTGAAACGTAATAATTTTTCCCGGGCATTTGTATGCTGGTATCATCACTACAATAAAACTCTTTAACTAGGGCAGTACTTTCTTGTGTCAGTGACTTGCCCGGCTTAGCATCTGGGGTAGCAAGTATCCCTTTTTCTTCTGTCAACCTCTCTGCCTTTCTTGCTATGTAATTACCTACACTGAATTCCTGTTCAATTCTTGCACAAGACCAACTTTTGGGTAATGATGTTAAAATTAAAAATCTTTCACTTTTGTTAGCTATTTTGAATCTGTCTTTAAAATGATCAATGATTTCTTTTTGGGTGTCATCACAGTCACACTATTTTTGGCTTGGAATATTTTCCCCGTGGAAAAATATTTCACTTAGTTTGCGTTTTATTCTGTCAAACTTTTCATGGCGATACTTTTTTGAACTGTTGTATTATTATTTTTTACCACTGGCGACTCACCAATTGAAGTTATAGAAGCATTCAGAAGTTGGAAACCTTCATCAACATTCATAAATTGGGGATCTTCAGACCTACAAGTGATTATTGTAGCTTATTATTGTGAAACTGAGCCAATAAAGTCCATGTATGTTGTATGTCTGGCAGTCGCAGTAGAACTGATGGAACTTGTAAACAATAGCAGTGTTCAGGTTACTGCTTGTGTGTATGACTCACTCTCCCCAGGGCTTGTCTTATCATGAATCACTGTCTTCATTTGAAATTAATTTTGAGATTTATTGTTGAGCAGTAATTTATTTTACAGTAGCCTATGTCATATTATTAATAAATTTTGTTCTAAGCTAAACCTCAGAATAAGGTTTTTCAAAGCTTTAATTTTTTTTAATGGTCCATACTAAAACAACCTAAAATTTATTTTTTGTTTTTTGAAACTTTTTAGGGTTAACTTAAAAGAGCAATAACTTAAATGAGTAGAAACAATTTTCCCAATTAATTTGTTTATGTTACTGCAGGTGTTCATAAATACTCAGGGTATTGACACAATACATCTCATTCTGGGTGAATTTGCTGTGGTACTGCTATATTTAACTATTTATTACAACATGATCCCATCTTCAAATTTGGTACATGTTCTCCCAAAAGGAGTATAAATTAAATTGTTAAATATGGTCAAGATTCACATCATATTAAAGCTTGTAAAATCCTTAAGATAATGTTACAAATTCGACCTCTCCAAGTCTTATAGTTTTTGAGATAGAGCCATTTGAAAATTTTAAAATGCGACC
Organism: Timema cristinae; assembly: GCA_039000515.1. Classification (NCBI taxonomy): domain Eukaryota; kingdom Metazoa; phylum Arthropoda; class Insecta; order Phasmatodea; family Timematidae; genus Timema; species Timema cristinae. The sequence goes on from JBCFYV010000100.1 coordinate 1,833,649, forward strand.
AAAATCACAGGAATTACAAAACTTTGAAAGTCATTAACTCAAAAACGGAATGTAAAAAAAATAATTGAAATTTCATATTTTTCATCCTTTTAATAAATAGAAACAATGTTCCAAAAATGATCTTGTTGAGAGATGTGAAGGTCCGGACCATTGGTTGATTTCACATGTATCTACCCGGGAGGAGAAGGGGGACAGGGATACAAGTGGGCTGAATCTAGTGAGAGGTAGAGTTTATTGTCGTTGGGGGAAGGGGGGTGAAGGTGTCTAGATCTTGTCTGAAGAGAGTGTGAGAGTTGACTGAGATGTCTGGTCTGAAGTGAGAGGAGATATGACATCAGCTGTCCAAGGAGTGGGATGAATCACTGGAGGGTTTGAGGGGAGGGAGGTTATAAACTGATGAATCACTGGAGATAGTGGGTTTGAGAGAAGGGAGGTTATAAACTGATGGATCATTGGAGATAGTGGGTTTGAGGGAAGGGAGGTTATAAACTGATGGATCACTGGAGGGTGTGAACGAAGGGAGGTTATAAACTAAAGGATCACTGGAGGGTTTGAGGGAAGGGAGGTTATAAACTGATGAATCACTGGAGGGTTTGAGGGAAGGGAGGTTATAAACTGATGGATCACTGGAGGGTGTGAGGGAAAGGAGGTTATGGATCACTGGAGATAGTGGGTTTGAGGGAAGGGAGGCTATAAACTGATGGATCACTGGAGGGTTTGAGGGAAGGGAGGTTATAAACTGATGAATCACTGGAGGGTTTGAGGGAAGGGAGGTTATAAACTGATGGATCACTGGAGGGTTTGAGGGAAGGGAGGTTATGGATCACTGGAGATAGTGGGTTTGAGGGAAGGGAGGTTATAAACTGATGGATCACTGGAGGCTGAGAGGGAAGGGAGGTTATAATCTGATGGATCACTGGAGGGTGTGAGGGAAGGGAGGTTATAAATTGATGGATCACTGGAGGGTTTGAGGGAAAGGAGGTTATAAACTGATGAATCACTGGAGGATTTGAGGGAAGGGAGGTTATAAACTGATGGATCACTGGAGGGTGTGAGGGAAGGGAGGTTATAAACTAAAGGATCACTGGAGGGTTTGAGGGAAGGGAGGTTATAAACTGATGAATCACTGGAGGGTTTG
>JBCFYV010000100.1:1834886-1991423 GCA_039000515.1 Timema cristinae
GGTGGCGTAGTTGGCTAACGCGCTTGTCATGTGAGCTCGACTGCTGAGGATGAGGAGATCGAGGTTCGAATCTCGGTGGGGTGAACTGTGGGTGGTTTTTACTAAATGGTTTTCCACTATCTCTCCACACAAATGCGGGTTCACTTCCTCTAATTCAACCTTCCCAATTCCTAATCCATTAGCGTAATTAGTACTTAAAGCGTATAACCCGAACGGGTTAGTAAGACGCGGTGCTAAATATTATATAGCTAGTTTTGAAAAAATATTAGCTGAAAAACCTTAAGTCACACTAGCTACTTGTGGGAGGATACACCTCGCCATAAATGATATGGTACGAGACAGAACTTGTCTAGCGATTAGAGCAACTTGAAACAAGATAAACGAGGCTTCCAAACTTCATTTGCAGCTTTCAAAAATGATTTTAGTGCAAGAAAAGTGGCATTGTAAAAAATATAAAAAAGAAGAAAACTATATCATTGCTATAGATTTATTGTATAGTCCTTCAGTAAAACCAATCTGAGTAATATAGGCACGTGATAGACGTTGATGGCGCTACGCGCTAGTAAAAACGCGTAGGCTCTGATGTAGAAAATGTTTGAAACTTTTAGATAACACAGTTGATAGTAAATGTACAGTATTGTAACAGACATGAACAAAATAATAATAAAATAGTGTTTTAAACATGTTAATACTAGATATTATTTAAGCCAATATTTTAATAAGGGAGGAAGCTTATTTAAAGGAGGTTATGTTACAGTTTTAACATTTTGAAAATCACATTTTATTATGGCGATATAAAAAGCTATTTTGAGGTGTGATGTAAGCTCAAAGTCAATTTTCTCAAAATTTTCAGAAGAACCAGGTTCCAGTATTGTTGTAAGCACCTTATACTACATTTCCCACCAAGTTTGCTCATGTCGCAATTTTAAATATAGAAACTGTGGTATCTTAAACCTTTTGATTTTAGAGGGCTAGTTTTATGTGTGGTGTAAGTTAAAAGTTAATTTTATCATAATTTCCAGTTTCTACAGCTATTTAGGATCTTTTTCTTATTCGATTCATATTAGAATTCCAGAAAAACCATGTTCGCGTGTCGCAAAATAAATTTGGCGTTCTTGGAAACTATATTCGTTGTTTGGCGCTATCTATTAGATTTTATTAAATTATTCTTTTCTGTTACGCTCTCTATGAGCTATTTTAGAACTATACCAGTGCTTTAGCGACATCTATGATTCTCTTTAGAAATAAACTAACGTTGTTGTATTATTCATTTTTCTTATGTTGGTTAAAACTGTTGGTTCATTACATCACAACACATATGAATGTATGGATGTGGAGCTAATAGTATACTTGACTAAATTTGTGCTGGTAAGCCTAAACGAAGCTTGTTATTTGATCCGGCCAAGATTTTCGTGTTAATCTTATTTGTATTTATCTGTACTACGTGGTTTTTGTGAATGTAATCTCTAGATTATATTATAATAATTTTAAAGTAAGGTTAGAAATGCTCTAATACCCGCGCTACTAACAACAATGGTGTAATACATTATTTTTTGATAACAATTATTCTTGAATCTTCATAAATTTTAAAAATTGGCGTATATATTAATATAATAATGCTAATAATTGGTTAGCTCTCTTTTTATTTTATAATAAGGTATGTTAGTTTACTCACATATATATGAATGAGAAATATCTGTTTAAAATCTCTGTGATGGAAATAAAAGTATTTTAAAATACACGGATAGAAGATGGTTACGGGGAGAAAAAAAAAACCTTTTCTCACTGGGTCAATAATTTCGTAGACAAAATTGTCAACTTTTACAAACTAAATCAATTCTGACACATATTTTTCCATGTTGAGTGTACGTCAAAGTTGTCCTCGTGATTGTTTTGTTTAGAACTCGATATGTGTTGTCCTTGACGGTCCTCCATCAGAGGGCCGTGGTGCCCCTGTCTAGTTTCCCGATCACTCGATCTGTTCATCCTCCCGGTGCGCCATCTCACTCTCAATTACCATTCATCTTCCGCTTCACTTCATACATGTCCCATCCACGTCCGGTCACCCATCCTTCAATGTTTTCCACCTTGTCCTTCTCCCTATATGTACAAATGTATATGTTATAAGGTCTCTGTTGACCACATACCGGCGATTGGGCGGGTTTTTGAGCAAATTTTCCTGCCTCTACGACCCTGGATAACAATAATCAGCCCGCCAGGGCGACAAAGATTTTTATTATTAGCGTGTTTTTGTTTCTATGTCAGTTAACATCCGAGAGCCCCATCGGGGCTGGTGTGTTTTTTTTATATGTCATTTATATTCTTTGTTTATTCATGTTTATCATATTTATTGCTACACAAAAATAAACTCCTTACAAACAAACAAAAATATGTTAAGTGTTCTTTTCTATCAAAATACACACATGACAACTTTGCATGGGAAAGTTTATTAATTCATCCCAAATTGTATTCTTGTTTAATTTTCATAGACTTTTAAGACTAGTTTACATGCCATCTAGGCCTACTCATCACAAGACATTGTTAGGATGATCAAATCTCGCAGATTACCAGGCAGAATGTGCAGTGAAAATGAGAGATTCTAGAACCTTTATTCAGGATACTGACTGGCAGACCCAATGGGAAGATATCATTGGGAAGACCTAGACAAAATGGGGAGGATAGCATTAGAATAGACTTGAAAGAGATAGGGTGGACTGGATAGAACTAGCTCAAGATAGGGATAGCATTAGAACAGACCTGAAAGAGATAGGGTGGACTGGATAGAACTGGTTCAAGATAGGGATATCATTAGAATAGACCTGCAAGAGCTAGGGTGGACTGGATAGAACTAGCTCAAGATAGGGATAGCATTAGAATAGACCTGAAAGAGATAGGGTGGACTGGATAGAACTAGTTCAAGATAGGGATAGCATTAGAACAGACCTGAAAGAGATAGGGTGGACTGGATAGAACTAGCTCAAGATAGGGATAGCATTAGAATAGACCTGCAAGAGATAGGGTGGACTGGATAGAACTGGTTCAAGATAGGGATAGCATTAGAATAGACCTGCAAGAGCTAGGGTGGACTGGATAGAACTAGCTCAAGATAGGGATAGCATTAGAATAGACCTGCAAGAGCTAGGGTGGACTGGATAGAACTAGCTCAAGATAGGGATATCATTAGAATAGACCTGCAAGAGCTAGGGTGGACTGGATAGAACTAGCTCAAGATAGGGATAGCATTAGAATAGACCTGCAAGAGATAGGGTGGACTGGATAGAACTGGTTCAAGATAGGGATAGCATTAGAACAGACCTGAAAGAGATAGGGTGGACTGGATAGAACTAGCTCAAGATAGGGATAGCATTAGAATAGACCTGCAAGAGATAGGGTGGACTGGATAGAACTGGTTCAAGATAGGGATAGCATTAGAACAGACCTGAAAGAGATAGGGTGGACTGGATAGAACTAGCTCGAGATAGGGATAGGTGGGGTACTTTGTAAACTTGCAGCAATGAACTTTCAAGTTCCTAATGCCTTAAAGTAAACCTAAGTAAATCAAATTATAAGAAATTCAATGTTTTCCAGCACTTATATACACAATAAAAAGCTAATTTCTGAGTATAACAAAAGAAATATTGTGAAAAAATTCTAAACCGTTGAAAAAATCATTACAAAAGTAGCCTAATTCATTTGATTAAATTCCTCCACATCACAGATGTGTGTCCACACGTAAACCTGTCAATGTGTTGATGATTTAAAATATTTATTAATACACATTACCCATTTACAAATATTTCAGTTTTTCTTTTTACGTAACAAACCTAATTCTTGTAAATGAGTTTTATTATCTTGATTAATAAAAGTTTAAATTTTTTCTAACCGAACAACCAGAAGTAGATCATGTCACATCTCAAGTGTGTAGGAAATATTTTGATGCATGTACCTAAAAAAATATTTTAGGTCCACAATATTAATTTTAATGTTAAAAAAAAAACCGAGCGTAACCCAACTTTTGATGTGTGAAAAAAAGACCTAATGAACTTAATCTAACCTTTCATGTGTGGATAAATAAAAATTTCTATTAACTATATTGTTGTTGAAATAATTTGGTTAGAATAATGAAGGATCAAGAAAGCCAACTAAAATAGGACTTAATAAGACCACGCTACAAAATAACAAATCCATGTAGGTGAGTTTTCTAAAAAAAATATTGAACAATATAGAACTATTTCACAACATTTGTTTTGGCAAAATTTGCTTCTAAGGGTTAGAAAACATTAAATTTCTCATAATTTGACAGAGAGAGAAAAAAATCTTGCTTTTGGCACACTTTATATCCCAAATAGGCCCACAGGATTCAGTTAATTATTGACATGTATATCCACAATATTTACTTCTATTTTTAAAACATTCCACCCATTGACAAACTTGTCCTTGACATAATCTTATTGTTTATTGTTTAGTGTTTTTAGTTGTGACTTTCGTGGCTGCTAGATTGTCATATTTTACAGCCAATGTCTTTATTAGGGCTTTATTAAATTTTAAAGTCATAAATGCGGTGGATGTTACGCAACATTTTATTGTTTTCTTATCAAAAGCTCTGACTGCTGAAATGAGGACATTGAGATTAGTGTTATTGTTTGACTTCGGAAATATACACTAATCTTTCTAGTAAGTGTCCATACTAGTTTGAATTGAACTGATGTATCTTATTTCATTGTTTATTAAGATAGGCTTTCAAGAAAGCAATTTAAATAGGCTCAAAGCAACAATGAAAGAAGAGGAGTAATAGAGGTGAGTTAAGGAAAATATGATAGGGGGGCCTACAACATTAAAAAACTTATAATTCTTTTGTTAATTAATGTTATCTCTACATCCCACATCAGCCTTAGAATGGTTAGTAACATAGCTCATTAAAATATATAAAACCCTTTTAGCCTGTATTTTTTACAACTTTTCTTGTTTTCTCATTTATGGAAAGAGCAAACTATTAATGTTTTTTTAAAATTTGGATGAAGAAATAACCATCTAACATTTATCTGTAAGACTAATTAATACAAGAGGTTACGGTTAACCGGCAAGTTGAGTTTGGAACTGATTAAATGCTCCATTTGGAGCAAAAAACTTGGATTCTCAGGAAGATGGGAAAGAAATATTTGTAGATCTTTGAACTGTGAGCTGCAGAAGATTTGGGAAGAGAACCATTTTGGACATAATTATTCAATACGAAACAAACTGGATCAGACACGTCCTAAGGAGGAACTGTCTTCTGCACAACGTTATATGAGGGAAGGTTGAGGGGAAGAGGAGCTCAGGAAGGAGGAGGGTTCAAATATTGGATGACTTGAAGTACACATAATATAAAAGCAATTATGATACACTTAAGTTAGACTGGATAGGACATGTCTTAAGGGTTGAAAACTCAAGGGAATATTAAGTTGATATATTGTAAAAGGTTCAGTGCCTGAGATCATCCATTGGGGATAATTGCTCCTGACTTTTCAAAACATCCATTACAGCTAAGAAGATGTATTATTAAACTAGGAAATAACAAAAATACACAAAAGAAAGGGAACTCTAGGAAAATGAAACATCTCATGCACTAGGATCACTGCCCTCAGCCTACTCAGGTCCTTCACCTCCATTTCGTATAAACTCCCTACTAGGTCCTTTACGTTGCTTTAATTTCAGCCTGGCCGTATAGCCAACCTAATTTCTCAATTCAATTGTCTCTTGAACCTAATATTTCTCAATTCAATCGTCTCCTGACCCTAATATTTCTCAATTCAATTGTCTCCTGACCCTAATATTTCTCAATTCAATCGTCTCCTGACCCTAATATTTCTCAATTCAATCGTCTCCTGACCCTAATATTTCTAAATTCAATCGTCTCCTGACCCTAATATTTCTCAATTCAATTGTCTCCTGACCCTAATATTTCTCAATTCAATCGTCTCCTGACCCTAATATTTCTCAATTCAATCGTCTCCTGACCCTAATATTTCTCAATTCAATCGTCTCCTGACCCTAATATCTTGTAAAGGACACCTTCTTGTGTTCCATAGGAAAGTTCATTGGATAGTTTAGATTCTTTGAGGACTTCCACCTCAGTGGAATAAAAACACGCGGTCTTTCAAAAATAAGCAGAAGGAAAGTAGACTCTAAAACATAAATACAAAATATTATAAAAATGAAATATAAACCCAAAGGCAACAATAAATTTTGAATTCACGTGTATCACAATAGACCAGTCCAATAAGCCAAAATAGGAAAATAAATCACAGAGTTTTGAAAATTGTTATGTAGTTGTTCATTGAGTGTCCTGACCAACATACTAAAAGTCCTCGGGGTGGGGGAGCTGTCTAAAGGACCCCTTTACATACAGTAGGTTTTGCCAAATATATCGATAGCCGTTTGGCTTAGCATAACAAACCTTCTATACAAAATGAAACTGGACAAAAATTTCTACAAAAATGGTCCTACGCAGTTTTTTTCTGTATGATCAATAGCTTAGGATATATAGAGGGGTTAAAGTTCAAGAAACTTTTAAAATCAGGATTTCTACCATTTTATTTATACAAAAACATTCTTAATTCTTCACTGCACATCCAGTTGTGCTGAGCACTGTGTCAGGAACGAAGCGGTCAATAGTTATCGATTCCAGAGTTCCTCCGTCTCCCCGCTTCCATCCCCACATTTCAGGGGCGGTTGGTTGCCCAGCCACTGTTGGACCTGTAGTTACACTCTGCATCAGTGGTACGAGAAGAAAGTTCCAGCTTCAGCTTGGTCGTTGACTTTACAAATTCACAGTACCGATGGTAACTGAGATCACCCCTAGTGAAGGCATACTGCCAGGAACATCCTTTCCCCTGCTTCTGGCATCTGGAGTTGATGATGGATCATAGAAAGTTGCTGTTTATACAGCTTTACGAATGAAGTTTTACCCTTCCTGTATATCACAGAGGTTGTGTCGCAGCCACTTAAACTGTGAAGGAAATGAATGCTACAGCAAAATGGAAGTTGTTGGAGTTGCTGGGATGAAAATACTCTGGCTTTGACTTTGTCTCTTCTTGGCTTGACATGGAAGATGTTATTTTCTGGTGGTGTTAATGCCATTAGCAGTATTATGAGGTCGACATCTTCACCAACATGGGTAACCAAAGGATGTGTAGTAGCTTTGTCATTTGCAGTTTGTATAATGGTACCGTCAGCGTCACTAGCAGCCACTCGTGTTTTGATGCCTTTGGCTGTCATCTTTAGTGACAGTAACTGAATAAGCTGGGACTTGTTCTTCTTGTTTGCCAGGAAGTGCTCTGGTTGGACGGTAGTAACCGGCATATGGTAATCAAAATATATGTCCACTGACGTTTTTGTAGTTCCTCTCTTGTTTTTCTGCTGTCTTAGTACTGTTGACATTATCACAGTAGCCATCAAAAACCAAAGTGTAGATGAGGCCATAATATTTCTTGACAAATGATGGATAAGGTGGATCCCATCTCATGTGGTGAAGAAGATGATACCGACACACGGTTTCAGAGCTATCGTTGTGTCGTTAACAGGTAGAATGTTATACAGAGTGGCCTTCTTAGTTTTTCTCATACAACCGTCATTGAAGAGAGCCTAAGGAAATGGAGCCAGCTCATACTCCTAAAGGGACACCAAAACTCCATTGCTCCTTTTCACAATGACAATCCTTTGAAATAAAATCAATGGGTCAATGACCACAATCTCATAATTCACTTTAATAGCGCTAGTCAAGACCCCTAAGGGTGTAACCTTGTCCTTACGGGATATCATCTTATCAGCAAAGTTGTTTCCAATCTTTTTTGACATCATTTGTTTATCATCATCCTCAGCTATTTTAACTATAAATATCAATTTTATATTTATAAATATGAATGTAACATTAATTACATATTAATTATAAATTATTAAATTTCCATCCATCTATATCTATTGAATTAAGTTTTTTTTTATAAATAAAGGCAGAAATCCTGATTATTTTTTTTTTAATTCTTCAACTTTCACCATTTTATATCTTCTAAGCTATTGATCCTACGGTAAAAATGCATAGGCCCATTTTTGTAGAGAATTTTGACTATTTTCATTTTGTATCGAAGGTTTGTAACACTAAGCCTAACGGTTTTTGAGAAATTTGCCAAAAACCTATAAAGGTGACCTTTGGTCAGCTTTCTCACCCCCAACCCTGGGGGCTTTTAGTATGTTCATCAGGACACCTCATTGAACAACTGTACCAATTTTCAAAACTTTGTGATTTTTTTCTCTATTTGCCAAATTTTTGGCTAATTGAACTGGGCTAACAAACTGACATGCGATGATTGTTCACAGGATCAGTCCTGATAAATGAACCAAACTCACAAAAGTGAAAAATGACCTTTACATGAGAGTTGAATTTAGGACATTCAGCTTACCTCAGGCCACATTGTTTATTTTCCACAACTGCATGAATACATGAGGACTTTATTGCTTTATGTGCAGCAACAATGACTTTATAAACAAACCTTCCCCCACGTAACCACTGGCGTGCAGATCACATGACTTGAGGTTTGAAGACATGAAAGATCTATAGTGACTTTTCTGACAGAATAAGGCCCTTCATACGAAAATTGGAATTGAGCTTCTCCTTGGCTTTTAATGTTTCATTCTTCTTTATGGCATAATCAACATTTCTAAATTTGGGTACATCCTTGTGCTTCAAATCAGTCTTAAGAGGACAATTTCTCCTCTTATGGATTTATTTCTTCTACACTGTTTTATCACGTGTCTGGGCTATGCATATTTTAACTATGTTAATGAGGTAGAGATAGAGCCAAAGCTACAGTGAACGGTCTACCAACTTTTATAAGTAACTTGTTGACATGTAGGATATTGTGCTATGCCTACTCATCAGTTTCTTGTTGTCTGTCATCAATTTAATTTGTACTTTAATGGGTATTTTTTTGCTACCTAAATGCATTATTTGTCAAACAACAAAATTGTATCTATATGAAGCTAAAAGATGCAATACTGGTAATATGTATATGGAGAGCAACCATAATTAACGACCACACAGTTTAATCAACCAAAAATAATCAAACCAAGAACGTAATCAACCACAAATAATCATATTAAGACAAATTGTGAATGTAATCAACCACAAATGATCATACTAAGGCAAATTGTGAATGTTATCAACCACAAATGATCATATTAAGATAAATTGTGAATGTAATCAACCACAAATGATCATACTAAGACAAATTGTGAATGTTATCAACCACAAATGATCATACTAAGGCAAATTGTGAATGTTATCAACCACAAATGATCATATTATGATAAATTGTGAATGTAATCAACCACAAATGATCATACTAAGACAAATTGTGAATGTTATCAACCACAAATGATCATAATAAGACAAATTGTGAATGTAGTCAACACACTCTACTCCATTTTAAAGAAGGTTAAACAAGCCAAACACTGGACTGACCAGGCTCACTCATTTTGTGTGACTATACCTATGTCATTGGGAACAACTTAATTAGATTAGCAAATAAAAATATAGAAGTATAAAAATTATCATAATATTTATTTTTTACTTCAAATCCCAAAAGAAACCAGTTTTGAAGAGAGGTTAAACATAGTGAGATATCCAATAAACTACTTCAAACAAAATAAAAATGTTAGTGTCCTTGTAGTTGGGACTGTTAAAGCTGGGTATTTATTGTCTACAAGTGTTTTACAATTGGCAATAATATTTGACCATGGAACTCAATCAATCCAGTATTAATCTTGCCTTGACCAAAACCTTATTCACTATAAACAATGTCGCTCGTTGAATTGATTAGTGGTTGAAGCATAGAAGCTGACTGGAGGGTACTTTGCATATTAAGCACACACAAAAATATTTTCAGGTGTGCTTAACACCCCCAATATTTCAGCCCTTTTAAAACCTTAATATGACAGTGGTAGTTGTATCGTGTGTATAGGGTTGCGCTGCAAACAGCGTAGCAGTTGGCAGGTCCTGCCGTCTGATATGTAAGTGAGCATGATTAAGTCTGAAGCGCTCAACACTTGTGAACTAACAGCTGAGCATTTGTCAACATGGTTACATTATAGTTTGGTTAGTGGCTTTACTTGTATCACATGTATTATTTTTGTGTCGTGCATATTTCAGGGTTCGTACGGTCCTTGAAAGACCTGGAATTTAATGTGTGTCTGTTCATGGCCTGGAAAAGTCCTTAAATTACTCTGGGCCTTGAAAAGTCCTGGAATTTTCAGGTTTCAATATTAATTTTTGAAATGGTTGTAAAGACCATGATTTAAGATGTACTGGGACATGAAATATCTAGCGCATGCTCTTTGATCAAGTGTTAGCTGTTGTCTGCTGTTTATTTTACTCTCCGCTACTCTTCCCGATTCTTTTGTTTTATTTGTTATCTTATCGCGTCATCAACCCATGGGTTGGGATCTCTATAGGGTACCGTGTGTTACGTAAAGGCAGAAAATCGCCTTTTGCTTTGTTTTGTTTTTATTTACGTGCCAATATGCCGGGGAATTGTACTTTCAATGATCTGTGGTTACATAACCCCAAATTTAATAAATTGCTTGTAAAAGTGTCAGACAGGAACAAAGCCAGATGTAGAATATGCTCTTCAGTATTTGACATTGCCAAAATGGGGGTGTCTGCTTTAACAAGTGACATGAATGGGGAAAAACATTGCAGTCTTGAATGTAAAAAAAACCTTTAGGAATTCACTATTTTCTCAGTGCTACACAACCAAAGCAATCTTCGAGTTCTGAGGTTCCTGATTCAGAACCACTACCACAAGGACAGCAGATAGTAAGCTCCTTACCTGGACAAGAATCTCTAACGGCCGAAATTATTTGGGCCTTGAAAGTATGCAGCAGTCATTATTCTTACAAATCATGCGAAGAAATCTGTCTATTATTAAAAAAAAAAAATTTCGACAGTGGAATTGCAAAATGTTTTTCATTGGGAGAAACAAAATGTGCATATATATATGTTGTTTTGGCATTGCTCCCTATTTTCAGTCTGCACTCAAGGAGAAGCTTAAGAAACAAGATTAATTTGTTTTGTTATTCGATGAAAGCCTCAACAGAAAGCTTCAGGAGAAGCAGTTAGATTACCATATTCGCCACTGGGAAGCAGATAAAGTGCAGTCTGGTTACATCCATTCAGATTTCCTGGGCCATGCTACTGCAGAAGATATGTTCACTTATTTGAAAAGTTGATTTCTGAAATTGGTCTTCCGAAACAGTCTCTACTGCAACTATCCATGGATGGTCCAAATATCAATTGGAAATTTTATGACCTGGTGTGTGATCAATTGAAGAGAGACACAAACATGGCAGTAATTCATTCCGGCAGTTGTGGGCTTCATATCATTCATGGTTTTTTAAGCATGGCTCATTATCATCAACCTGGGATGTGGAGCGAGTTTTATCTAGCCTCTATTAATTATTTAAGGACACGCCAGCGAGAAGAGAAGATTACATGAAAGTAACTGATAGCAGTGTCTTTCCCAAAAAATTTTGTGCCATAAAGATGGGTTGAAAATGCAACTGTTGTAACACGCGCTCTTGAAATTTGGCCTCATGTAACTAAATATGTGCAGTTAGTTACTGACAAGAAACTTTTCTATCCAAACACCAAATCCTTTACAGTTGTGAAAGAAGCGACCAGGGATGCGTTGACTCCTATAAAGCTATTAATATTTCAGTCAATTGCAAAACAAGTAGAACCTTTTTTGACAATGTACCAAACTGATCCCGCCAATGCTTCTATTTCTGGAAAGAGACATGTTGAAAATGCTTAGAAACTCAATGGAGAGATTCATTAAAGAAGATGAAATAAATAAAGCAACTACCAGTAACAAACTGGTTAAAGTTGACGTAGTGAAAAAAGACTGGTTAAAGTTGACGTAGTGAAAAAAGAAAACCAGCTGCCAGTGACCAAAATAAATTTGGGATTCGCTGGATAAAACATAGTCAAGAATTTTCTCCACAAAAAAATTGTTAAAGAAAAGGATGTTCTTCATGTGTGAATGGAATGTCGTGTTTTTCTTATTGAAACAGTAAAGAAAATCTTGCATAAGTGCCCATTACAGTACTCAATTGTGAGAAAACCTTAGTTGTATGGATCCTCTAGATATGAATGTGGATACTAACTGTGCAACCAAGTTTGTTTCAATGCTTAAGATACTAGTAGAGGCTAAAATACTTCAGGAAGCTGAATGTGATGCATTATGTTCATCATATAAAGAATTTATTGCATAGTTTGGCTTTTCTTCTGAATTTCAAAATTTTAAGCCTGGACAAACTGTTTGGAGTCACTGTTATGTGCTTGTGCAAAGCCTAGAACAAAATATGACAAATTGTGGTGTGTGATGAAAATGGTACTTATTCTATCACATGGTCAAGCAGCAGTTGAGAGAGGTTTTTCTGTAAACAAGCAAATAGAAGTGGAAAATATGAAACAGCGTACACTCATTGCACAGCGAATAATTTGTCAACAAATTGCGTCAGTTAATGGTGTTACTAATATTGAAATCACCAAAGACATGGTTATCTCAGTTGCTGTTGCACGACAAAAGTGGCAAAGTTATTTGGAGGCGAATCGAAGAGGGAAAGAAACTGCACAGAAGAATTCAAAAAGGAAAAGTTTCACAGAAATATATGAACTCAAAGCAAAAAAAAAACAAAGGCTTCATGCTGATGTCGACACACTTACCAAATCTGCTGATAGTCTGTCAGAGCAAGCAGAAACAACAGGAAATCTAACATTTGTGTAGAATTCTTAACAGTTTCAGAAGTACAGCAAGAGAAAAAACTGCTGCACTGGTTGACATCAACAAGCAGTTATCTGATAGGTTAAATGGATATAAAAACATTTAAATGTTATTTGGTCCGATATTATTTTGTTTAAACTATTTGATACTCGTTCTGATGATTCTAGGACCCATAAAAACTGATATTTTAATTATTGTTTGTACAAACATTCATGCTTAGACTCCTGTATATAAAATATCGTAAATGAAAAGCATGTGCCAGCAGTAAACATTGTTAAATTATAAAATCCATACTCATCTTGTGGAATACTGAATCTAGAATGACTGCACTAACCAATAAATCAAGGAGAGTGAAATAAGTGACAACAAAGTTAGATTTCTATTTTTATAGTCTTATCTATTCATTAAATTTGGTGAAAAGTTATTGTTTCCCATCTATTAAAAATTTGGTACGGTTTATAATTTTTTTATTGACGTGTTTAGTTTTTGGCAGTACGAGAAATAATAGTTTTGGTCCTTAAAAGGTCCTTAAAAAGTCCTTGAAAAGTCCTTAAATTTATGTTTCATATGCGTGTAAGAACCCTGATATTTGTTTTCTTTTATTAAATTTATTTTAATTTTATTTTATTTAACATAGGCTACATTGAGGCTAACAAATTGCACCTTAATTTTGACCATTTTTAAATATGGTGCTTGAAAATTTGCAGATGTTATACATGTTTTTAATGTTATAAATGTTTTTACATTTTGGCACCTATGGGTTCCCTTGGCCTGATGGTTAAGTTCTAAGAAGAGGGAGGGGGGGCAGTCTTTGTTGTCTTGGGCTATACTCTTCTTCGTGCTGTCTCTCTGTCATTCGGTTAGCCGGGTACCAACTTAGAGTTGATGGAGAGGAATTGGAAAAGAAGTCTTAAGGAATTGATTCCTTCCAACGGGTACAGTGGCAGTTGCCATGACAGATGTAGGTTCAGAGAGAGAGTTCAATGGTCCATTAGTTGATGTCTTGCGATGGAAAGGGGAGGGTAAATCCATGTGAAATCAACCAATTAAAAAATAATTCTGGAACTTGATGTTTCAAATTTTGTTGATTTTTGGAAAATTGGTTCTTTCTACTGAAAGGAAGAAAAATATGAAATTTCAATTTTTCTTAACATTCCTTTTTTGAGTTATTGGCTTTCAAAGTTTTGGAATTTTCATGATTTTGGTCGCATTTTAAAATCTTCAAATGGCTCTAACTCAAAAACTATAAGGCTTATAGAGGTGTAATTCGTACCATTTTCTTCAGGATTTTACAAGCTTTAATATGATGTGCAACTTGGCCATATTTAAGTGTTTTTTTAATAAAAAAATATATATAATTTTTAAAATCTCAAAATTGAAATTTTTTTGTAAAAAAATATATTCTTTCTATATACCTTTCGGGAGCATATATACCCAATTTTAAGATGGTATGACAATGGGATCATGTTGTAATAAATAGTTACATACAGCGGTACGTGGCAAATTCACCCAGAATGAGGTATGCTATGCCAAAAGTGCAAAAAAACATACTAACATAGAGGTTTGTAGTTAATAAGCTCAATATGGAGTTTTTGTTTTAAGTTTAGTTTCAAAACAATATTTACAAAAATCAAAATACCTAAGTTCAATTGCAAAGTAAGATATTAGATCTATAATAAAATATTATAAAATGTTGTACATACATCAAGGCTGGAGGCTATTGATGAGAAGTTCTTGCTTGTTTAACAAAATATCAGATTCTATTAGATAAGAATAGATATCAAATTAAAAGATATGAAAAAGATAGAAATTAGATTATTAAAATAAATTATATTGAGTTATAGGAGTTGTACTCGTTTCTTCGTGCAAAGAACTCATTTCAGGATTCATCTATGACCTGAGGATGGTGCCATCGAGCGCCGAAACATGTCGGAATTGTGATTAAACAACCCCCATTCTCAAGGAACAAGGGAATTCAAATTCTCCCAGATAAGAATAGATTTCAACTTATATATAAAAAAAATTTCTTTGTTTTCACAAAATTCCAATCTGTGTCATTTGACTTTTATCTTATTACACTATATTATAAGTTTCATCTATACTCTCCCATATTTCATCTACACTTGTCTTAATATATTTATGGGTTGTTAAAATGTAATTACATAAAATCCTGAATAGAATAATTTTTTAAAATTTTTTTATAACAAACCAACTAAAAACTTTTATGCAAAGCCTAGGCTCAATTCTCTATGGAACTCTATTTCTAACCATAATTTTATCTTGTTTATCAATATTATACACCCTATTTTATTTTAACTAATTGTCTATAACACATGTATTTTAATATGTTTTATTGTTTTATTGTATATGTACTTTTTCGACTCACATTTTTAATGTGTTTTTAATGGTTCAATTTATTACTTTTAACCTAATTAAAAAATGTTTCTCATTACATAATTTATTTTCACTCACAATTATTGATTGTAATTGATTTTCTGTTGTAACAACAACTTTGCCACTCAGTCCATTGACTCTTCATAAATAATACACTTAATTAATATTGTCAATATAATTTATTTTAATAATCTAATTTCTATCTTTTTCATATCTTTTAATTTGATATCTATCCTTATCTAATAGAATATATATTGTTCCTTACTACAAATAATTATGTATTTTATGAAAATATCAGATGCCTTTGTCATTTCTTCTACAGTCAGTTTGTAAGTCCTCCCAGTGGCAGTTGATGGATTCACCTTACAAATAATGAAGTTCTTAGGAATAGATAATATATCTGCTCTTCTTGGGTAAGTAAATGGAGGAGACGGTCCGCGAGGATGGAGAAATGATATGTCCACTTCTTGCTCTGTATCATTTTTTGAGATAACACATGCCAACCACCAATTGTTATCATATGCACAAGTTACAAAACCTGCTATTTGATCAAAAGGCACATCTTCAGTGTCGGCTCCTACCTGCATCTTATGGACATCATAGCTTTCACTGTCAGAAATAATTTTGGTCTTAACCTAATATTTGCTTTGGGGTATGAACGCATGGTACTTTTGTGTACCAGTGACTGCAATGGCATCGTTGAATCTTTCTTCCAAGTTTTTTTCTTCTTCTAAATACTCCTGGTTTGGTACATAAAAAAATTCACTGAGGAGATATCTCTTTCCCCCATTCAAACAATTGGTAAGGTGTCAAGATTTGACTGTCCACTGGCTTCTGTAGGCTGGCTTTAGCTGCAAGCCTTTTCACTGTACCACCAACACCGTCACACCCTCCCTTGCAAAGTGATGTTGCATAGAAGTGCCTTCTGCTTGTACTCCATTGAAGTCCTCCTCATGACAGCATACATTTGAAAAGTTCTTACGGTTCTTGTATTGAGCAGCAGAACCATCGCTGAAGTAATATACTTTTGACAAATTTGGTAGAATTTCATCCTTTATATACAAAATGAGCTTTTTTTGAAAAACGTGTACCAGAACTGTGTTGTGCGTTAGACAGTCAGATATAAACACAACACTTTTGTACCTTAGGACTTCCTGATCATTGGTTTCATCTTTGGTCTTGAAATATACAACACATGGATGCAGCGTAGCCATGGAGTTATTCTAGTGAAACCCTTGAGCTTCATCTTGAAGCACAAATGAATAGTTCTCAGCAAAATCACACTGAACTACAACTTCATTTTCTAACAATAAAGATTTCTTCTCTGAAAAATATGACGACTGCTGTTTGGCAACAAAGTCACGCCTTTTTAGCTTTAATAATTGATTGCAGAAGTCCTGGACAAAGTCCTCTGTTGTTTTACTCATGGTCTCAAAAGTACAGCGATCAACGGTAATCCATTGTTTGTAAGTAACATTTTCTACCATTTCTTCTTCTAAGTCTGTGAGCAAAGAATGTTTAAAAGTACTTCTGTTCGGACAGAAATCACATTCATTCATAAGACATAATTTGGCAGGTGGGTTGCACATTATTTTAGAAATACAATGTTTGTATGTCTTAAGCGGCTGGTCTGAACCTGGCAAGGTGATTTTTTGTAAGTTTGCTCCAGCCTTCATCAATTTTGTATTTTGATGAGTAGTGCAAACGCAAACAGAATGAGTCCCACTTGCTCCAGCTATGATGCAATTTTTTGGTCTCATTTCAGCAAATTTGGAAAATCCAATTTTTATTTCAGGATAAGTAGATTTGAAAAGACTGAAAGTTTCTTGAAAATTTCCTAAAATTAATCTCTTTTGAACATGCAGGGGTTTGTCATCACTCTTTTTCCCCAGGCATTTGTCTGCTGGTATCATCACTACAATAAAACTCTTTAACTAGAGCAGTACTTTCTTCTGTCAGTGACTTGCCCGGCTTAGCTTCTGGGTAGCAGGTATCCCTTTTTCTTCTGTCAACCTCTTTGCCTTTATTGCTATGTAATTACCTACACTGAATTCCTGTTCAATTCTTGCACAATACCAACTTTTGGGTAATGATGTTAAAATTAAAAATCTTTCACTTTTGTTAGCTATTTTGAATCTGTATTTAAAATGATCAATGATTTATTTTTGGGTGTCATCACAGTCACACTCTTTTTGGCTTGGAATATTTTCCCCGTGGAAAAATATTTCACTTAGTTTGCGTTTTATTCTGTCAAACTTTTCATGGCGATACTTTTTTGAACTGTTGCATTATTATTTTTTACCACTGGCGACTCACCTATTGAAGTTATAGAAGCATTCAGAAGTTGGAAACCTTCATCAACATTCATAAATTGGGGATCTTCAGACCTACTAGTGATTATTGTAGCTTATTATTGAAAAACCGAGCCAATAAAGTCCATGTATGTTGTATGTCTGGCAGTCGCAGTAGAACTGATGGAACTTGTAAACAATAGCAGTGTTCAGGTTACTGCTTGTGTGTATGACTCACTCTCCCCAGGGCTTGTCTTATCATGAATCACTGTCTTCATTTGAAATGAATATTGAGATTCATTGTTGAGGAGCAGTAATTTCTTTTACAGCAGCCTATGTCATATTATTAATAAATTTTGTTCTAAGCTAAACCTCAGAATAAGGTTTTTCAAAGCTTTAATTTTTATAATGGTCCCTACTAAAACAACCTAAAATTTATTTTTTGTTTTTTGAAACGTTTTAGGGTTAACTTAAAAGAGCAATAACTTAAATAAGTAGAAACAATTTTCCCAATTAATTTGTTTATGTTACTGCAGGTGTTCATAAATACTCAGGGTATAGACACAATACATCTCATTCTGGGTGAATTTGCTGTGGTACTGCTATATTTAACTATTTATTACAACATGATCCCATCTTCAAATTAGGTACATGTTCTCCCAAAAGGAGTATAAATTAAATTGTTAAATATGGTCAAGATTCACATCATATTAAAGCTTGTAAAATCCTTAAGATAATGTTACAAATTCCACCTCTCCAAGTCTTATAGTTTTTGAGATAGAGCCATTTGAAAATTTTTAAATGTGACCAAAATCACAGGAATTACAAAACTTTGAAAGTCATTAACTCAAAAACGGAATGTAAAAAAAAATTGAAATTTCATATTTTTCATCCTTTTAATAAATAGAAACAATGTTCCAAAAATGATCTTGTTGAGAGATGTGAAGGTCCGGACCATTGGTTGATTTCACATGTATCTACCCGTGAGGAGAAGGGGGACAGGGATACAAGTGGGCTGAATCTAGTGAGAGGTGGAGTTTATTGTCGTTGAGGGGAGGGGGGTGAAGGTGTCTAGATCTTGTCTGAAGAGAGTGTGAGAGTTGACCGAGATGTCTGGTCTGAAGTGAGAGGAGATATGACATAAGCTGTCCAAGGAGTGGGATGGATCACTGGAGGGTGTGAGGGAAGGGAGGTTATAAACTGATGAATCACTGGAGGGTGTGAGGGAAGGGAGGTTATAAACTGATGGATCACTGGAGGGTGTGAGGGAAGGGAGGTTATAAACTGATGATTCACTGGAGGGTGTGAGGGAAGGGAGGTTATAAACTGATGGATCACTGGAGGGTGTGAGGGAAGGGAGGTTAGAAACTAATGGATCACTGGAGGGTGTGAGGGAAGGGAGGTTATAAACTGATGAATCACTGGAGGGTGTGAGGGAAGGGAGGTTATAAACTGATGGATCACTGGAGGGTGTGAGGGAAGGGAGGTTAGAAACTAATGGATCACTGGAGGGTGTGAGGGAAGGGAGGTTATAAACTGATGAATCACTGGAGGGTGTGAGGGAAGGGAGGTTATAAACTGATGGATCACTGGAGAGTGTGAGGGAAGGGAGGTTATAAAGTGATGAATCACTGGAGGGTGTGAGGGAAGGGAGGTTATAAACTAATGAATCACTGGAGGGTGTGAGGGAAGGGAGGTTATAAACTGATGGATCACTGGAGGGTGTGAGGGAAGGGAGGTTATAAACTAATGGATCACTGGAGGGTGTGAGGGAAGGGAGGTTAGAAACTGATGGATCACTGGAGAGTGTGAGGGAAGGGAGGTTAGAAACTGATGGATCACTGGAGGGTTTGAGGGAAGGGAGGTTATAAACTAATGGATCACTGGAGGGTTTGAGGGAAGGGAGGTTATAAACTAATGGATCACTGGAGGGTGTGAGGGAAGGGAGGTTATAAACTAATGGATCACTGGAGGGTGTGAGGGAAGGGAGGTTATAAACTAATGGATCACTGGAGGGTGTGAGGGAAGGGAGGTTAGAAACTGATGGATCACTGGAGGGTGTGAGGGAAGGGAGGTTATAAACTGATGAATCACTGGAGGGTTTGAGGGAAGGGAGGTTATAAACTGATGGATCACTGGAGAATATGAGGGAAGGGAGGTTATAAAGTGATGAATCACTGGAGGGTGTGAGGGAAGGTAGGTTATAAACTGATGGATCACTGGAGAGGGTGAGGGAAGGGAGGTTATAAACTGATGAATCACTGGAGGGTGTGAGGGAAGGGAGGTTATAAACTAATGGATCACTGGAGGGTGTGAGGGAAGGGAGGTTATAAAGTGATGGATCACTGGAGGGTGTGGGTTTGAGGGAAGGGAGGTTCTAAACTGATGGATCACTGGAGGGTTTGAGGGAAGGGAGATTATATAAACTGATCGATCACTGGAGGGTGTGAGGGAAGGGAGGTTATAAACTGATGGATCAATGGAGGTGTGGAGGGAAGGGAGGTTATAAACTGATGGATCACTGGAGGGTTTGAGGGAAGGGAGGTTATAAACTGATGAATCACTGGAGGGTGTGAGGGAAGGTTATAAACTGATTAGATCACTGGAGGGTGTTAGTTTGAGGGAAGGGAGGTTATAAACTGATGGATCACTGGAGGGTGTGGGGAAGAGAGTTTTATAAACTGATGGATCACTGGAGAGTGTGAGGGAAGGGAGGTTATAAACTGATGGATCACTGGAGGGTGTGAGGGAAGGGAGGTTATAAACTGATGGATCACTGGAGGCTGTGAGGGAAGGGAGGTTATAAACTGATGGATCACTGGGAGGCTGTGAGGGAAGGGAGGCTATAAAACTGATGGATCACTGGAGGGTTTGAGGGAAGGTTATAAACTGATAGATCACTGGAGGGTGTTAGTTTGAGGGAAGGGAGGTTATAAAACTGATGGATCACTGGAGGCTGTGAGGGAAGGAGGTTAGAAACTGATGGATCACTGGAGGGTGTGAGGGAAGGAGGTTATAAACTGATGAATCACTGGAGGGTTTGAGGGAAGGGAGTTTATAAACTGATGGATCACTGGAGGTTTGAGGGAAGGGAGGTTATAAAGTGATGAATCACTGGAGGGTGTGAGGGAAGGTAGGTTATAAACTGATGGATCACTGGAGAGGGTGAGGGAAGGGAGGTTATAAACTGATTGAATCACTGGAGGGTGTGAGGGAAGGGAGGTTATAAACTAATGGATCACTGGAGGGTGTGAGGGAAGGGAGGTTATAAAGTGATGGATCACTGGAGGTGTGGGTTTGAGGGAAGGGAGGTTCTAAACTGATGGATCACTGGAGGGTTTGAGGGAAGGGAGATTATAAACTGATCGATCACTGGAGGGTGTGAGGGAAGGGAGGTTATAAACTGATGGATCAATGGAGGGTGTGAGGGAAGGGAGGTTTATAAACTGATGGATCACTGGAGGGTTTGAGGGAAGGGAGGTTATAAACTGATGAATCACTGGAGGGTGTGAGGGGAAGGTTATAAACTGATAGATCACTGGAGGGTGTTAGTTTGAGGAAGGGAGGTTATAAAACTGATGGATCACTGGAGGGTGTGGGGAAGAGAGGTTATAAACTGATGGATCACTGGAGAGTGTGAGGGAAGGGAGGTTATAAACTGATGGATCACTGGAGGGTGTGAGGGAAGGGAGGTTATAAACTGATGGATCACTGGAGGCTGTGAGGGAAGGGAGGTTATAAACTGATGGATCACTGGAGGCTGTGAGGGAAGGGAGGCTATAAACTGATGGATCACTGGAGGGTGTGAGGGAAGGGAGGTTATAAACTGATGAATCACTGGAGGGTTTGAGGGAAGGTTATAAACTGATAGATCACTGGAGGGTGTTAGTTTGAGGGAAGGGAGGTTATAAACTGATGGATCACTGGAGGCTGTGAGGGAAGGGAGGCTATAAACTGATGGATCACTGGAGGGTGTGAGGGAAGGGAGGTTATAAACTGATGGATCACTGGAGAGTGTGAGGGAAGGGAGTTTATAAACTGATGGATCGCTGGAGGGTGTGAGGGAATGGAGGTTAGAAACTGATGGATCACTGGAGAGTGTGAGGGAAGGGAGGTTATAAAACTGATGGATCTCTGGAGGGTGTGAGGAATGGAGGTTATAAACAGATGGATCACTGCAGAGTTTGAGGGAAGAGGGAGGTTATAAACTGATGAATCACTGCGGAGTTTGAGGAAGGGAGGTTATAAACTGATGGATCACTGGAGATAGTAAGTTTGAGGGAAGGGAGGTTATAAACTGATGGATCACTGGAGGGTGTGAGGGAAGGGAGGTTATAAACAGATGGATCACTGCAGAGTTTGAGGGAAGGGAGGTTATAAACTGATGAATCACTGCGGAGTTTGAGGGAAGGGAGGTTATAAACTGATGAATCACTGGAGGGTGTGAGGGAAGGGAGGTTATAAACTGATGGATCATTGGAGGGTGTGAGGGAAGGGAGGTTATAAACTGATGAATCACTGGAGGGTGTGAGGGAAGGGAGGTTATAAACTGATGGAACACTGAGAGGTGTGAGGGAAGGGAGGTTAGAAACTGATGGATCACTGGAGGGTGTGAGGGAAGCGAGGTTATAAACTGATGGATCACTGGAGGGTATGAGGGAAGGGAGGTTATAAACTGATGGATCACTGGAGGGTGTGAGGGAAGGGAGGTTATAAAACTGATGGAACACTGGAGGTGTGGGTGTGAGGGAAGGGAGGTTAAAAACTAATGGATCACTGGAGGTGTGGGTGTGAGGGAAGGAGGTTATAAACTAATTGATCACTGGAGGGTGTGAGGGAAGGGAGGTTATAAACTAATGGATTACTGGAGGAGTGGGGTGTGAGGGAAGGGAGGTTATAAACTAATGGATCACTCGAGGGTGTGGGTGTGAGGGAAGGGAGGTTATAAACTAATGGATCACTGGAGGGTGTGGGTGTGAGGGAAGGGAGGTTATAAACTGATGGATCACTGGAGCCTGTGAAGGAATGGAGGTTATAAAATGATGGATCATTGGAGGGTGTGAGGGAAGGGAGGTTATAAACTGATAGATCACTGGAGGGTGTGAGGGAAGGGAGGTTATAAACTGATGGATCACTGGAGGCTGTGAGGGAAGGGAGGCTATAAACTGATGGATCACTGGAGGGTGTGAGGGAAGGGAGGTTATAAACTGATGAATCACTGGAGGGTTGAGGGAAGGTTATAAACTGATAGATCACTGGAGGGTGTTAGTTTGAGGGAAGGGAGGTTATAAACTGATGGATCACTGGAGGCTGTGAGGGAAGGGAGGTTAGAAACTGATGGATCACTGGAGGGTGTGAGGGAAGGGAGGTTATAAACTGATGAATCACTGGAGGGTTTGAGGGAAGGGAGGTTATAAACTGATGAATCACTGGAGGGTTTGAGGAAGGGAGGTTATAAAGTGATGAATCACTGGAGGGTGTGAGGGAAGGTAGGTTATAAACTGATGGATCACTGGAGAGGGTGAGGGAAGGGAGGTTATAAACTGATGAATCACTGGAGGGTGTGAGGGAAGGGAGGTTATAAAGTGAGGGATCACTGGAGGGTGTGGGGTTTGAGGGAAGGGAGGTTCTAAACTGATGGATCACTGGAGGGTTTTGAGGGAAGGGAGTTTATAAACTGATCGATCACTGGAGGTGTGAGGGAAGGGAGGTTATAAACTGATGGATCAATGGAGGGTGTGAGGGAAGGGAGGTTATAAACTGATGGATCACTGGAGGGTTTGAGGGAAGGGAGGTTATAAACTGATGAATCACTGGAGGGTGTGAGGGAAGGTTATAAACTGATAGATCACTGGAGGGGTGTTAGTGTATGAGGGAAGGGAGGTTATAAACTGATGGATCACTGGAGGGTGTGGGAAGAGAGGTTATAAACTGATGGATCACTGAGAGTGTGAGGGAAGGGAGTTATAAACTGATGGATCACTGAGGGTGTGAGGGAAGGGAGGTTATAAACTGATGTATCACTGGAGGGTGTGAGGGAAGGTAGGTTATAAACTGATGGATCACTGGAGTGTTTTGAGGGAAGGGAGGTTATAAAACTGATGGATCACTGGAGAGGTTTGAGGGAAGGTTATAAACTGATAGATCACTGGAGGGTGTTAGTTTGAGGGAAGAGGAGGTTATAAACTGATGGATCACTGGAGGGTGTGGGGAAGAGAGGTTATAAACTGATGGATCACTGGAGAGTGTGAGGGAAGGGAGGTTATAGAGGTTAGAAACTGATGGATCACTGGAGAGTGTGAGGGAAGGGAGGTTATAAACTGATGGATCACTGGAGACTGTGAGAGAAGGGAGGTTAGAAACTGATGGATCTCTGGAGGGTGTGGTGGAAGGGAGGTTATAAACTGATGGATCTTTGGAGGGTGTGAGGAAATGGAGGTTAGAAACTGATGGATCACTGGAGAGTGTGAGCGAATGGAGGTTAGAAACTGATGGATCACTGGAGAGTGTGAGGGAATGGAGGTTAGAAACTGATGGATCACTGGAGAGTGTGAGGGAAGGGAGGTTATAAACTGATGGATCACTGGAGACTGTGAGAGAAGGGAGGTTAGAAACTGATGGATCTCTGGAGGGTGTTGTGGAAGGGAGGTTATAAACTGATGGATCTCTGGAGGGTGTGAGGGAATGGAGGTTAGAAACTGATGGATCACTGGAGAGTGTGAGGGAAGGTAGGTTATAAACTGATGGATCACAAAAGGGTGTGAGGCAAGGGAGGTTATAAACTGATGGATCTCTGGTGGGTGTGAGGGAATGGAGGTTAGAAACTGATGGATCTCTGGAGAGTGTGAGGGAAGGGAGGTTATAAACTGATGGATCTCTGGAGGGTGTGAGGAAAGGGAGGTTAGAAACTGATGGATCACTGTGTACCGTCTTTCACCCTCATCTATTTAAAACAAATGGAGCTTGCAGGAGAGCAGAAGAGATACAAGAAAATAATGTAGGCAAGTTTATTAGTTATATCAAAAACAACAAACATAGTACAATGTCAAAGTATAGCTAAATAGCCGAAAATATTCATAATAGGAATTTACTCTATTAAAGATATGACCCAGAGATTACAAAGCTAAATTTAGATTCAAGGTTCAGTTCAGGGTCCACTCAAGAGATCCGACCCGTGGATACCTGGTTACAAGTTCATTGGTGAGGTTCGCCTATAATGTCAATTTTTTCGAGATACTAATTTGTTGAGTCCTCGTACTAACCCTAGCAGCCTAAGCACATACATGCTATACATTTACCTCTCCACTCATTATCAATATGAAGTTAAGCCCTAACTGGCTATAGGTGACAATTCAGCATGATAGCCCAAAATAAAGTTAACTCTATTAGACCGCAAGGCCGTCACTTTCATTACCTTACGTAACTGAGCTTAACTACATATAAACATGATTAAATTTCATGAGCTGAAGCTTTAGTTTCATTTTATCAAACCCTAAACTAGTAAACCTTATATCACTATACGTTACTAAGTTCAAATACCTATACATACAACTATGGTTAAACCTCATATGTTGTTATTTTAATAACCTTAACATCCGCTTGCAAGTATATCCTAGACTTATAACTCAAGTCTAACCTACTATACAATTTTAGGACCAATTCTATTAATGTTTCGGCTAGAAGAACCCTACGAGGCACATTAACAATACATGGTGTCTGAGAGACGACAATCCTACCCATTTAATATTTACATAAAGAACCTGATAATTCAAATTAAAATACAGAGCTTTGCTCTCAGCCTAAAAATCAGAGATACAACCAAATCCCAAGTTAACGTCAGATACGCCGTAATGGCTGTTCCCATTATTTAACTCCAATGAATGCTCTCAATAACAATTTCAGTCTAACCTGCGCTAACATAACGCCACCAAAACGTGTTTACGCCTAACACATAAAGCATAACAAAGTACCAAGGTTTAATTTCATATAAAGATTATTTTACACCCCGGTTGAATGACCCAAGTATGACCGATTAAGGTAAGAGTGAAGATAGCACTTAAGGTGCACCAAAAGGATCTAAGTAAACTTTGATAAGCCGTGGATACGCCACTTAAATCCCATTAGCCATGAACCAAGTTAAATCTCTCGAAGTAAAGCCTAAACGTTAAATTTAGAAAACAGTTCCCCCCCATAATAATGCCAAAAAAGAATTTCAAAGAATAAGTAATCCCAGAAGAGACGTCGGACAACACCCTCACCTTAGTGAGCCTGTGGTATAGTTAGTAGAGATTAGAAGCATACAGTCCTTTTTATATGATTTGTGAGCGTCGATTCTGACCTCAGAGAGGGGGAAATGAGGGAAGGAATAAATGAACGAAAGGAAACGAGCAGCGCTCAGGTGGGAGAAAATGGCAGCTCTGGGGTTTTAAAGATAGCGCTGATAGCATTTAATTTTAGGAGAACCGGAAACAGCTCAAGTCAAGTTCGACGATTTCTTCTTGGTGGGGGGCCTTAATCACAGTCGAAGTGAAGGCAGCGGCCCCACTCTCAGTGTCCGTTGGGTTTTCTTGAGTGCGTGCGTGTCCAAGGCGAGCGGAAAGCGGGCCCGTTTAACAGGCAGGTGGTGAGTGTAGCCCCATATTACTTGGCGTTGAATTGGTTGAACTCGTACTCGTTTGTAAGATCGTTACAACTGGAGGGTGTGAGAGAAGGGAGGTTAGAAACTGATGGATCTCTGGAGGGTTTGAGGGAGGGGAAGTTATAAACTGATGGATCTCTGGAGGGTGTGAGGGAAGAGAGGTTATAAACTGATGGATCACTGGAGGGTGTGAGGGAAGGGAGGTTAGAAACTGATGGATCACTGGAGGGTGTGGGTTTGAGGGAAGGGAGGTTAGAAACTGATGGATCACTGGAGGCTCTGAGAGAAGGGAGGTTAGAAACTGATGGATCACTGGAGGGTTTGGGGGAAGGGAGGTTAGAAACTGATGGATCTCTGGAGGGTGTGAGGGAAGGGAGGTTATAAACTGATGGATCACTGGAGGGTGTGAGGGTGGGGAGGTTATAAACTGACGGATCACTGAAGGCTGTGAGGGAAGGGAGGTTAGAAACTGATGGATCTCTGGAGGGTTTGAGGGAGGGGAAGTTATAAACTGATGGATCTCTGGAGGGTGTGAGGGAAGAGAGGTTATAAACTGATGGATCACTGGAGGGTGTGAGGGAAGGGAGGTTAGAAACTGATGGATCACTGGAGGGTGTGAGGGAAGGGAGGTTATAAACTGATGAATCTCTGGAAGGTGTGAGGGAAGGGAGGTTAGAAACTAATGGATCACTGGAGGCTGAGAGGGAAGGGAGGTTATAAACTGATGGATCTCTGGAAGGTGTGTGGGAAGGGAGGTTATAAACTGATGGATCTCTGGAAGGTGTGTGGGAATGGAGGTTAGAAACTGATGGATCTCTGGAGGGTGTGAGGGAAGGGAGGTTAGAAACTGATGGATCACTGGAGGGTGTGAGGGAAGGGAGGTTAGAAACTGATGGATCACTGGAGGGTGTGAGGGAAGGGAGGTTAGAAACTGATTGATCACTGGAGGGTGTGAGGGAAGGGAGGTTAGAAACTTATGGATCACTGGAGGGTGTGAGGGAAGGGAGGTTATAAACTGATGGATCTCTTGAGGGTGTGAGGGAAGGGAGGTTAGAAACTGATGGATCTCTGGAGGCTGTGAGGGAAGGGAGGTTAGTAACTGATGAATGTTCCAAAAGGAAGTGTAGACGGTTCCTCTCCCCAGTCGACTCTGCCCTCCTTACTCCTGCTTTATCATCCTCGAGGCGTCAAACTTGACACTGTTGATTGGCGTGAAAGGTTGAGTTAGATAGTTAATGAGCACTGATTTTCCTTAATGAGCACTGAATATTTCTGAGAATCTGGTAGTTTGTTTCAGACCTTTATATTTTGTGACCCTTCCATTTTAAAGGAGACTTTGACTTAACGAGTTTGTTAGCTTTGCTTTGATTTAATAATATTGTTACTCCATTGTTTATTCTAAGTTTGCACCTAATGATCAGGGAAGTAAGTGCAAATCTAATGTTTTATTTATATTATTAATAATTTAAATTCTATTTTAAACACTATAAATGTTAGATTAGAAGTCCTTACACATATTTTATTATTTGATGCAATGAAAATGTGTTTTGTTCAATACATTTTATATAATTAAATACCTAATGTTATCTTCAAATACATTGATGGCTTCTTGTGCTGCCATCTCTTGACCTGTGGCTAATCGATCCCGATAACTCACTCAGGAATTTGGGATATATGTATGTGTGTTGATTAGTACTTGATTAATTGGGTTTTCCAGGCTATAAGATAAGTCACCTAAGACTCAATATTTGAAATATGACTACTGTAGAAAATTGAGTCTCTCCACCTTATAAAAGTAATTTCTGAATGAACAAAATACACAGCTGGGGTCGACTGGTCTTAGTATACTAAATGTAGTAGCTGCAGCCTTCTAGCTTGGTGATAATTGTCACAGACACAACACAATTCTATTTTTACATGTAAATAGATTTGTAATCTGTTAGTACAGTGGTTACAAACACTTTTCAACTGCTTATACCAGCTTTGGTAGATTATCCCTTAAAAAAAGTTAAATTTTCTAGTTACCTCATTATTTTATGCAAACATCAATGGTTGAAAATTAGTGTGATAATTGACAAAGTTTTGATTATATTAGGTCTTGAATATTAGGTATGATATTTGACAGAGCACACAGCAAATCAAATTTACATTTCAAGTCAACATAGCTGCTAAATTTTATGAGAGTCAGAGTTTAAAATTTGTTGGTGAGGTGCAATGTTAGGGGGTGGGGGTTGAGAAGAATTGTTGTTGAATCTGAATCTTGTGGGCTGGAACATAAACATGTACCTGTATAACTTGTGGCTGATCACCTAATAGATGAATTACAACTGGTGGGCAGTGTTGTCAAAGTCCCAAGAAAAAGTTATCGTACTTAATTTAGAAAAATAGATTAAAATATACATGTCTTCAATAATAATTATTAGCTTGTTTCCTAATTGTTCCATGCCCCCTCCCCCTTGAAGTGCTTTACGACCACCAGGCCGGGAACCTCTTTATTAGTGTATTGATGTTTTGTTGTAACAGCCACTGGCTCATATTATAACAGTGTATTACTCGGGGAGTGTGGAACTTCATTATTTGCTTCAACATTCACAATAACCTTTGCATCTTACAAATACTTTGAAGGAAAAGAAAATGTGATATATTGTAAACAGATTTGAAACCTTTCTCTAAATATTACAAAATGTATAAACATGTTTAGAACAGCTATTATATAGTATTTTGACACGACTATAGATAAAATGACACATATAAAGGTGTAGTGCTACAACAACATCTTATCTTTGACGTTGCTTTGCATGTTTCAAGGTTTGTACGACTTTGCTTCACATTTAAAAAGTAATCTTCACAACCCCTATTGATTACTCTTCAGAACCTGGATTTCCCCTTTCAAAATATTATTGCTATCAACACCTACAATGTTTTTCTCATAGTTTTTTTACACCTTCCTTTAAGCCGTATCTGGCAAACATTTTTATTGGCAGCCTACTTTTCTAACCAGTAAAGTATGTGCTATTCAAATCTTTGACATACAGAGTTGAAAGAAGGATATTCCAGAGATCTACTTCAGTGGAGTCTTAGTACCTGATAGGATTACACACATACATTAATTACACTAATACCTGCTTCATTACACGCATGGTCTAAGAAAGTGATACCAGCGAGATTGCCTCCATACTCCAAATAACCAACACGGACTCAATCAACCTATTTATAGAAAAGAGCAGTAATAGTTGAGCACCAACATAGTTTCGTACAATTAAATATTTCCTCCGGCATACACAGGAGGAACCAATAGTAACAAAACTAGGCAAGACATACACAGTTGGGGAGGGGGACTGTAGACCTGAGATCAATGACACAAAGATTTCTTGCAAAATAATTCCACTGGGATTTCTTTCTTCCTTTCACGAGTGGAGCCCCAATCTCACGTCACTATCCACTGGAATTTAGGATAGGCCTTTGACCACAGCCCTGGGTGTTTGGCCTCACCTTTGTCATGCATCACATTTTCATGATCTTATTGCCAGGAATCCTACCAGGGCTACAGCAGATTGAGGAGGGAGAAACTGGTGAAGTGTCAGATTATGAAGAATGGCTTTGTATGGAATTGAAACATGGACCATTGGGGAAAAGAAGAAGACATTTTATAGAGAGGATAAAGTGGATGGCTCAGGTGACTGATGAAGAGGTTTGTGTAGTTTTACGAAGAAAGGCCAACTGAGAAGAAATGGTTTGTACAGTGATGTTGGCAAAGTGTAAGGTAACAGGGGACCAGGAAGACGTAACTGATTGATTACACAAGAAAGAAGACCAAGTTTCAGGATATAAGAAACTAATAATAACAATAATGTAGGGACCTAAATAGCGTGATTATTCACATGGTGGGGATCAAAGTCCCTTTGTTACCATTTTAGTATTTAAAACCCTAATGTGTATTAATTAGTAATATATTTGTTATAGTAAAATTATTTTACTTAAGTAAATGTTTTATTACCTTCTAATTAATATACATTTTCCATTGATGGAGGAGTTCGAGTCGGGCAATAGGAAAATGGAGGAGTCGAAGCTGAAGGTTTAGTTTACCGACTGCACAGCCCTGAATCCCACATACACTCTCTAACAACTGTTACACTAGTGGCAATATAAAACCAACAAGGGTTGTCTATAATTCATATAAAGACACTGTGGTAATGTACAAATAATGAGTGGAACTAAAAGATAAAGGTAACATTTTGTTTCCTTTGTTCTCAGGTAGCATTTTTCTTCCTGCAAGATGATAAGTATGAAGGCTGCTGACCCTTAACTTGCCAACCAATGTCGATACCATGGAGGATGGCTCAAGGGGCCTCACTTAACAGATATCATAGCAATCAGTTTACTAGTCCTTCATAAGCTTACCGTACTTGTTTCCACTATGGTGCAGCATAAATAATAGGGTCATAGTAGAGAGCTTAAGGTAAGGTTCCACCATAAACAGAGTGAACATTTATATTCTCTTAGATATTAATGTTGTGGGTCTGGGCTACATCAGTCCGTGACCCAGTAGCGGAGAGATTTGTTAGTACTTATAGACTGTTGCACAGGGGATGCCCGAATGTACTAATCATACTTCCTTTGTGTGGAGGCTCTTTCCATGTCCCGATGAGACGAGGTGAGGTGAGGTGATAGTGAGTATGAGGGTGATAGCGAGTATGATAGCGAGTATGAGGGGGATAGCGAGTATGAGGGTGATAGCGAGTATGAGGGTGATAGCGAGTATGAGGGTGATGGCGAGTATGAGGGGGATAGCGAGTATGAGGGGGATAGCGAGTATGAGGGTGATAGCGAGTATGAGGGTGATGGCGAGTATGAGGGGGATAGCGAGTATGAGGGGGATAGCGAGTATGAGGGTGATAGCGAGTATGAGGGTGATAGCGAGTATGAGGGTGATGGCGAGTATGAGGGGGATAGCGAGTATGAGGGTGTCGAACCAGTGGAAACTCTCAAACATAACGTAAGCCTAACTAACCAAACCCTGGTGACCGGTGGGGTAATTCCTCTCTCGGGGAAAATACTCAAGGTTCCAGCTGGGAATTGAGCTTGGGACCCCTAGGCTCGTAGCCAGGTGCACTGACCACTACACCACAGGCCTGGTTTACCCTTAGATGAAAGTATCGCAATTTCATATTTGTTATTGTGGTAACATTGCCATGCTCTCAAGAAGCATGCTACTCTTTTTATTTCTTCATTGTGACCTTGACCGTCTGCTGGTACATTTCTAGTTAGATACATTTAATTATGTGTCAATAAGTTGGAAATATTTCAAACAGGCTTATTGTTGCAGGATTAAGTAACACTAGTTTTTTTATTTATCATATTTATTTTTGAACAATTATTATATTGTTTAGTCTGGGTAAATTCACATCAAGTAATCCAATTAAAAAAACTTTAGATTCTGATTAAATTGGGTATTAAAGCTATTCCCACAAATATTGTTACATCTTTAAAATGTCATAGATTTCCTGCCATTAGTTTTTGAGCTGGAGATTTCAAAATCTCAATAAATCTTAAAAATATATATATTTTTACCTCTTTCCTTTATCAATTGTATTTGTAGGCTATTGTATATGTATTCACATAATACTTGTGTTAGCAGCACTTAAAAAAATAAGAGTCCAAACAGTAAACAATTTTGAACAATCAGAAAATGTATCTCTCTACGATAAACATTCCATGTTATAAATGTTGGCACTTTCTATTTATTGACACAATCAATATTATATATCAATTCAGTTGATTTTATTTAGTGAGATGTATTTGAATTAAAAGAAAAAATATATTTCATTCCTAAAAGTACATATAGTTATGTGAACACTGCTTGTGTTAAATATACCGGTGTACCCACTCGAGGGTTAAGGGAACCGGTTCAAAGAGATACAAAAATATGATTAAAAGATTTT
This sequence comes from Timema cristinae, assembly GCA_039000515.1. Classification (NCBI taxonomy): domain Eukaryota; kingdom Metazoa; phylum Arthropoda; class Insecta; order Phasmatodea; family Timematidae; genus Timema; species Timema cristinae. Next base: position 1,866,970 of record JBCFYV010000100.1, read on the forward strand.
CTTTATAAAACTGGAAACAACTTTAATCTTATATTAACCTTTCTTCTTTTTCAAAATCTTCTCTGTACTGTGTATTGTTCTAGAGCTGTATCTTATGATAAGATAAAACCAGTTTTCTTTTATCAAACCTGTTTACGTTACAATTTGTTCTGCAACAGAAAATAACTTACATGGCTCTCTTGTTGTGTTCCATGAAATGTTTGTTAAATATCCATAGTGGAACAAAGACAGTGACTTGTTTACCTGGACCTTTTGGCACACAATCTAAATGTAATCAAGCCGGTGATGAGGAGCTTGGTGTTCAAATCCTGGCTGAGTGTACAAAGGTTGTTTTTTACCACTCTCCCTCCACAAATGAGGCAACATTTCCTCACTAATGTAATGAATGTGCGTGTGTTTATAGCTCAATTAGGTACTAAGACGCGATGAAAAAAGAAAGCAAACCCTATTTCCTCATCGTTGGCCTCGGTGGTTTTGGGTTGAAGTGCTAACTAGCCTCAGGACTCGATGTTCGTGGGTTCACACCCAGCCACGATGGGTCTTTCTTGAGCGATTTAACTTGGTAGCACAACTACGGGTCAGAAGGGAAGTAAAACCATCGGTCCCTTGTAGAGTGTGGGGTGTAAAGGAACCCTGCAAGGTGTGTGAAAATATTGGCAGGCTCTTTTGCTCCACTCATAGAACATTCTTGTGTGCTGGTATAATCAGTAGGTTCAGGAAGTGCTCATTAAACATCCTAAATTAACTAAATGGAAACAAATGGATACTTATAAAGCTGAATGATGCTGTAAAGCAGAATTAATAATTCATAATTGTGTGCATGAACGTCTCTAACTCTTGATTACTATGTTGGATGGGGGTAGAGGGGGTTAGAACAAACCTAGTTTCACTTTGAATTAGAAAAAACAAACAACAAAAAAACATACCAAATGATTAGCAAGTAAAATATGATAATGGAATTCTATGAGACATGTAAATAAAGGTTACGTTAAACATCTGTGGTTTGCTAAAACGCGGATCTCCAATTTACTGAATAAAACAAGTCAACTGGAGTATGAGTGAATTTAAAAATTAGACCTTTGCACAGAAGAAACAGTGAATTGAAGATAAAAGCTCATTTATTCTAACACATCTGTTATCTCTCTTCTCTCCTTGAAATATTGGATACGTAACAACTGCATGATACATCTAACCATTAGGTTAAAATCACTTTATAATAGTCAATTTTATATATAAAAAAAAGAAATTTAACTCCTTTCTACAATTTAAACCCATTCCTGAAAAAATAGAGGGAATGTTGTATTAATGAAATAGTGGCAACCCTGTGATATGGGGGCTCCAAGCTGAAGCTTGCCCACAAGGGATGATATACAGCTCTGTATTGGAATGGGAATATAATTATCTACTCTCAGAACTCACGCTTTTAAACCATCATGAAAAAAATACTGTGTTTTGTTCTAGTTTAGAGAGTTGGGCTGTTTGGAATCGTAGTTATGTAGTTATGAAACTTAGTCCTGATCATTGTAGACACAGTAGATTTATATTTTATAGAATATTGTTGGCCATTTAAAATTAAAATAAACCATGATTCTATATCCAGGCGAGATTTAAAAGTATAACACACAAACAAAAACCACAAATTCTTAAATGGCTTCAAACAATAGTTCTACATTGTCATGACATTATTATTATTATCATCTTTAATATATTTTTTTAATCGTATATAACTTGAGCTATTTTGTTTACTCACAGAAATGACCACTAGGAATCTTCCTACTTGGACATAGATTAAAAAGGTCCTTGAAACCATATATCTATAATAAGAAACAAGAAAAAGTTTATTTTGAAATGCAATTTAATGTTGTCCAATAGCAATACTTGTCAGGAGATGAAGGAAAGTATAGTCAGGAGATAAATCATATGTATTTCAGGGTGAACTGCTCATTTTATTCTCTCTCTCTCTTTATATTTTGTACATAGGTTACATATATATATATATATACATAGAGAGAGAGAGAGAGTGATAGTGCTTGGGTGCGTCAAGTTAAGATGCAACCTCATTTGCAAAAAAGGTTTGAACTAACTAAGTAGTTAACGTCCTTAAGTCAAATTTTTCTCCCAGCAAAGTAAACCAAGGGTAAAAACAAGAATGACAACCCCTAAAGGGTGGTACTAGACACCAATTTGCTAATTTGAGTTTGATAAACGTTGAGTAATTTAAGCTGTTAATCTGTGATTGTGTTCCAGGATTGTAAATCTACCAATAATATTCTAGAGTGGGTCTTATTGCGCTCTGTGCGACCGGTAACCCACCAGTGTATTATTACAGGGAGGGAGGACAATGTATCCCATGGCCACCTGGGTTCGAGTGTCTCTCATACTCTGTGTGTTTGGCGCGATCAAAGAGTTCAGGCCATCTGAACCATATGTCACTCACTACCTCGTTGGACCATGGAAGAACTTCACAGAAGAGCAGGTAATAAACTTCATACACACATCCTTTCTTGTTTGTATTTGTTGTTATATAAATATTATATCCATTAATGTTCCCAGCCTGTGGCCTGTATAATATATTTTCATACTTCTGACTTGCTAGACCTGTCGTAGCTTCATATGCCTCATAATATAACTTAAGACTAGGACAGGCACAACGACCAGTCCCCAGCTGTTAATTCATCACTGTGAAAGGGTAAACCCACATTTCATCGTTGATAAATTTTTCGGCCATGCCGGGAATCGAACTCAAGACCTTTAGCTCAGTAGACAAACACGCTACCTACTGAGCTAAGGTGTTAGGTTATCATTATATAAATATTTGGTTTTAATTAGAATAAGAAATTAAATTTTATAATATTAACTCTTTTCAACATTGACTTTTAAAGAGTTTTTTTTAATATATCTAAATATATTTATAAAAAATGGATGTCATATTAAAAGTTATTAATTATTTAAATTAAGTTTACTATTCAATATGTTGATGTGTTGGTTGTTTATTATCCATTTTTTAAAGGTGAATCAAGAAATATTCCCGGTCGGCACTTACTCCTACTTGTCTCAGCTAGTTGTGGTGTTCCTAGTGACAGACTTGGTGCGATACAAACCTGTCATAGTGATTGAAGGTCTTTCAGGGATCATTACCTGGTGTTTACTGATCTGGGGCACCAACATGGCCACCATGCAGGTGAATCATTACAACCACTTTTCTTAAATAAACAAACCTAGTAAGAGGTTTCACACGAGACAACAGAGTTGCTCACCTCGTCAACAGTCGCTTATATGTTGCCCACTATCAACGACTTGTGGAATAGTCCGTCAGGACATCTATCGCTCACCCGGTACCTGCTTGTTTAATTACATGTTTATATGGTGTCATTCCCATAAGGCAAAAATGGCCGGCCAGTATCCCAAATGGTGTCATTCTCCAAACACCCGGTGAATTTTTATTCATAGTACGTTATTGTCGGTTTGTTTTTGATTGCGTAGTCTTTAATAAGTATTTATAATTATTACATACTTCACTAGAAATTTATTTAAGCTACTCATGTAAATTAAGGCTTGAAAGAACATTCTGAGGATTAATGTATACTTAATAATATCGTTCAATTCCATAGGTGAGTTGGTATCTTGTCTGTCACTGAGCCAAGGGGCCGCAGGCTCGATTCCATGTATTATTGGTGGATTGTGGATGTCCCCTCTCACAATGATCAATTGATGATCGGGTCTCAATAGTTGCCTCGTGCAAAACGGCTATAAGGGATCTTGATCTATATGAGTGAGAATATTATACCTAAATTAAAAACCTCCAACCTGCCTTTGACTTTTTACCAACTTTGCTTTGACATGTCATTACGGTTAGCGTCACTGGGCTGGGATCATAACTTCAGAGTCTATTTTATTTTGATATATTCACCATGTTTTACTATACACCTAGACCTTCCATATTTAACAACACTAATTGTAAAGAGATTAGAAAGGGAGAATTTTAGAGTAAAAATATTCAAATTTGCTTTAAATGATGTGGTAAACAATTTGAGAAAAAAACTCAGTGTAGCTGTCCAGATCAACCTACCTCCTTGTCATTGGAAAACCAACTAAATGATTTGACGGCTGAGCCTGAATTAAAATATATACTTTTAAAACAAACTAATAAAATAAGTATTGAAATGTAAGAAAATAACTAGGCTCTATGTTAGGATAAAAATGAGCCTCATATTTTAAAATAAACACAAATTATTTAAAATACAGTAGTACAATTCATATTACAACATATCTACAAACCAGAGTATAGATAAAAGAAAATCCCTATACATTTGATTAGATAAATTTCAATAATGATGTGGCAGTATTATGCTGAATGTGGGAAAATTGACCCACTGAACCTACCTATAGGTAAAAGATAGTTGTTACTTCCCAAACTTACTTATTGATTAATTGTCTGATGTTCATACCAACATTTTGAGCCCGTCTTTTTTACCACTAGAACTGAATCCTGACATTTTGCTAAGGTTATACTTGTGTTCAGGTCGCCTGTTACAAACAGTTCTATTAGTACTTTTCAGCTTTTGCCTCGCTGAATATGTTACTCCCTGTCTGTTCTTTTGCCATAGCAGCTGTACTCCCTGTCTGTTCTTGTTGCATAGCAGCTCTACTCCTGTCTGTTATTTTGCCATAGCAGCTTACTCCCTGTCTGTTCTTGTTGACATAGCAGCTTACTCCCTGTCTGTTATATTGCCATAGCAGCTGTACTCCCTGTCTGTTCTTGTTGCATAGCAGCTTACTCCCTGTCTGTTCTTGTTGCATAGCAGCTGTACTCCCTGTCTGTTCTTGTTGCCATAGCAGCTGTACTCCTGTCTGTTCTTGTTGCCATAGCAGCTGTACTCCCTGTCTGTTCTTGTTGCCATAGCAGCTTACTCCCTGTCTGTTCTTGTTGCCATAGCAGCTGTACTCCCATCTGTTCTTGTTGCCATAGCAGCTGTACTCCCTGTCTGTCTTGTTGCCATAGCAGCTGTACTCCCTGTCTGTTCTTGTTGCTATAGCAGCTGTACTCCCTGTCTGTCTTGTTGCCATAGCAGCTGTACTCCCTGTCTTTCTTGTTGCCATAGCAGCTGTACTCCCTGTCTGTTCTTGTTGCCATAGCAGCTAACTCCCTGTCTGTTCTTGTTACCATAGCAGCTGTACTCCCTGTCTAGTTCTTGTTCCATAGCAGCTGTACTCCCTGTCTGTCTTGTTGCCATAGCAGCTGTACTCCCTGTCTGTTCTTGTTGCATAGCAGCTGTACTCTCCCTTTCTGTTTTCTTGTTGCCATAGCAGCTGTACTCCCTGTCTGTTCTTGTTGCCATAGCAGCTGTACTCCCTGTCTGTTCTTGTTGCCATAGCAGCTGTACTCCCTGTCTGTTCTTGTTGCTATAGCAGCTGTACTCCCAATCTGTTCTTGTTGCCATAGCAGCTGTACTCCCTGTCTGTTCTTGTTGCCATAGCAGCTGTACTCCCTGTCTGTTCTTGTTGCCATAGCAGCTGTACTCCCTGTCTGTTCTTGTTGCTATAGCAGCTGTACTCCCTGTCTGTTCTTGTTGCTATAGCAGCTGTACTCCCTGTCTGTTCTTGTTGCCATAGCAGCTGTACTCCCTGTCTGTTCTTGTTGCCATAGCAGCTTACTCCCTGTCTGTTTCTATGTTGCTATAGCAGCTGTTACCCCAATCTGTTCTCTGTTGCCATAGCAGCTGTACTCCCTGTCTAGTTCTTGTTTGCCATAAGCACGCTTGTACTCCCTGCTGTCTCGTTCTTGTTGCTATAGCAGCTGTACTCCCTGTCTTAGCTTGTTGCCATTCTAGCTCATACTACCCCTGTCTGTTCTTGTTACCATAGCACTGTTCTCCCTGTTTTCTTGTTGCCTACAGACTATACTCCCTGTCTGTTCTGTGTTCCATACGGCAGCTCTACTCCCTGTCTGTTCTTGTTGCCATAGCAGCTGTACTCCCTGTCCTGTTTCTTGTTCTTATAGCAGCGTACTCCCTGTCTGTTCTTGTTTCCATAGCAGCTGTTCTCCCTGTCTGTTCTTGTTGCTATAGCAGTCCTGTACTCCCTGTCTGTTCTTTGTTGCCATAGCAGCTTACCTTTCCCTGGTCCTGTCTTCTTGTTGCCATAGCAGTCTTACTCCCTGTCTGTTCTTGTTGCTATAGCAACTGTACCTCCCTGTGGCTAGTCCTTGTTTGTCCATAGCAGCTATACTCCCTGTCTAGTCTTGTTACCATAGCACGCTTGTTTCTCCTGTCTGTTCTTGTTTGTTCCATGCAGCTTGTCTTCCCTGTCTGTTCTTGTTTTGCTATAGCAGCTACTCCCTGTCTGTTCTTGTTGCCATAGCAGCTGTACTCCCTGTCTGTTCTTGTTGCCATAGCAGCTCTACTCACCGTCTCTGTTCGTTGCTTTGTAGCAGCTGTACTCCCTGTCTAGTCTTGTTGCCATAGCAGCTATTACTACCCTGTCTAGTCTTGTTACCATAGCAGCTGTTCTCCCTGTCTGTTCTGTTGCCATAGCAGCTATACTCCCTGTCTGTTCTTGTTGCCATAGCAGCTCTACTCCCTGTCTGTTCTTGTTGCCATAGCAGCTGTACTCCCTGTCTGTTCTTGTTGCCATAGCAGCTCAACTCCCTGTCTGTTCTTGTTGCTATAGCAGCTGTACTCCCAATCTGTTCTTGTTGCTTATAGCATGCTGTACTCCCAATCTGTTCTTGTTTGCCATAGCAGCTGTACTCCCTGTCTAGTCTTGTTGCCATAGCAGCTGTACTCCCTGTTAGTCTTGTTGCCATAGCAGCTTACTCCCTGTACTTAGCCCTTGTTACCATAGCAGCTGTTCTCCCTTGTTCTTCTTGTTTGCCATACAGCTGTACTCCCTGTCTGTTCTTGTTGCCATAGCAGCTGTACTCTCTGTCTGTTCTTGTTGCTATAGCAGCTGTTACTCCCTTCTGTTCTTGTTGCCATAGCAGTGTTCTCTCCTGTCTGTTCTTGTTGCTATAGCAGCTGCTCCCTCTTTTTGTTGCCATAGCAGCTGTACTCCCTGTCTGTTCTTGTGCCATAGCAGCTTACTCCCTGTCTGTTCTTGTTGCCATAGCAGCTTACTCCTGTCTTCTTGTTGCCATAGCAGCTGTACTCCCTGTCTGTTCTTGTTGCCATAGCAGCTTACTCCCTGTCTGTTCTTGTTGCCATAGCAGCTGTACTCCCTCTGTCTTGTTGCCATAGCAGCTGTACTCCCTGTCTGTTCTTGTTGCCATAGCAGCTCTACTCCCTGTTCTGTTGCATACACTTACTCCTGTGTTCTTGTGCCATAGCAGCTGTACTCCTGTTGTTCTTGTTGCCATAGCAGCTGTACTCCCTGTCTTTCTTGTTGCCATAGCAGCTGTACTCCCTGTCTGTTCTTGTTGCCAAAGCAGCTGTACTCCCTGTCTGTTCTTGTTGCCATAGCAGCTCTCCCTGTCTGTTCTTGTTGCCATAGCAGCTGTACTCCCTGTCTGTTCTTGTTGCCATAGCAGCTGTACTCCCTGTCTGTTCTTGTTCCCATAGCAGCTGTACTCCCTGTCTGTTCTTGTTGCCATAGCAGATCTACCCCTGTCTGTCTTGTTGCTATAGCAGCTCTACTCCCTGTCTGTTCTTGTTGCCATAGCAGCTGTACTCCCTGTCTGTTCTTGTTGCCATAGCAGCTGTACTCCCTGTCTGTTCTTGTTGCCATAGCAGCTGTACTCCCTGTCTAGTCTTGTTGCCATAGCAGCTGTACTCCCTGTCTGTTCTTGTTGCTATAGCAGCTGTACTCCCTGTCTGTTCTTGTTGCCATAGCGGCTCTACTCCCTGTCTAGTCTTGTTGCCATAGCAGATCTACCCCCTGTCTAGTCTTGTTGCTATAGCAGCTGTACTCCCTGTTAGTCTTGTTGCTATAGCAGCTGTACTCCCTGTCTGTTCTTGTTGCCATAGCAGCTGTACTCCCTGTCTGTCTTGTTGCCATAGCAGCTGTACTCCCTGTCTAGTCTTGTTGCCATAGCAGCTGTACTCCCTGTCTGTTCTTGTTGCTATAGCAGCTGTACTCCCTGTCTGTTCTTGTTGCCATAGCAGCTGTACTCCCTGTCTGTTCTTGTTGCCATAGCGGCTTACTCCCTGTCTAGTCTTGTTGCCATAAGCAGATCTACCCCTGTCTAGTCTTGTTGCTATAGCAGCTCTACTCCCTGTCTAGTCTTGTGCCATAGCAGCTCTACTCCCTGTCTGTTCTTGTTGCCATAGCAGATCTACCCCTGTTAGTCTTGTTGCTATAGCAGCTGTACTCCCTGTTTAGTCTTGTTGCTATAGCAGCTGTACTCCCTGTCTGTTCTTGTTGCCATAGCAGCTGTACTCCCTGTCTGTTCTTGTTGCCATAGCAGCTGTACTCCCTGTCTAGTCTTGTTGCCATAGCAGCTGTACTCCCTGTCTGTTCTTGTTGCTATAGCAGCTGTACTCCCTGTCTGTTCTTGTTGCCATAGCAGCTGTACTCCCTGTCTGTTCTTGTTGCCATAGCAGCTGTACTCCCTGTCTGTTCTTGTTGCCATAGCAGCTGTACTCCCTGTCTGTTCTTGTTGCCATAGCAGCTCTACTCCCTGTCTGTTCTTGTTGCTATAGCAGCTGTACTCCCTGTCTAATCTTGTTGCCATAGCAGCTGTACTCCCTGTCTGTTCTTGTTGCCATAGCAGCTCTACTCCCTGTCTGTTCTTGTTGCCATAGCAGCTGTACTCCCTGTCTGTTCTTGTTGCTATAGCAGCTGTACCCCTGTCTGTTCTTGTTGCCATAGCAGCTGTACTCCCTGTCTAATCTTGTTGCTATAGCAGCTGTACTCCCTGTCTGTTCTTGTTGCCATAGCAGCTGTACTCCCTGTCTAATCTTGTTGCTATAGCAGCTTAGACAGCTGCTGTCTTGTTGCAATAGCAGCTCTACTTGTGTTGTGAGTGGGAGTGAGTGTGGCAGGCTTGGAACTGAAGAAGAAGGATAGAAAGCACTCCATTTTTGAACTAGTCTTAACCTAAAGTCTTGAATTAATTTAAAAAATTGACCTATTTTTAGAAGACAAGGAGAAAATATTTCCATACTTTGTGATAGATTTTAAAAGAAATGTGGCCTCAAATGAAATATTTATTTCAGTCACTTTTATTACAGAAGGTGATTAATTTACATAATTAATAATTACGTTACTACATACTATATGGTTTCATCAAACTCTGAGGTTTTCCCCCACATGAACACAAGTTTCCTAGATAAGCCTATCCTTGACACCAAGGCTGCCTTAAATTAATATCATCTCACCTGTGCCTCGTCTCCCAACAGCTTTTTAGCATCTCCCTTAGAAAATGAAAGGCAAAAAATATAAAGTTGGTTGACCATTAAAAAAAATGCACAATAATTTATTGCATATCTGTGTTTTCAAACATAACATATTTTTTTGTGATCACAAAAAGTAGGACAGTTAAAAAAAATTACGGGACTCAATGCAAATTGTAGACTTCAGTTCAGTTTAAAAATAAAAAGCACCATTTTCTAAAATTAATATTTAAAGTAGTCTTGACTAGTTACATACAACCCACACTGGTGGTTGCATGCTTTAACTCACTACTATCATGGTATGATAGAAACAATGTTTGCTTCCGCCATTTTTAAAATGATGATCACGTCGCCTCAGAGAGAAGGGCTTGTTCCATCTGCTCCTATCTGTTCTCATCACAGGTGTAAAACTATTCCCATAGGTCGATGTAAACAAAACTAATTTCTTAGAGATAAGGAAACAAAGAGAAAGATGATCGTGCTAGCAAAGGAGATAGTGTTAATCTGCTCCTTTGTAAAATAAATATAACTGTACTTATGTTTGAATTATGTTCTGTATTTGTATAGTGTCTGCAGGGTTTGTACGGTCCTTGAAATTGATGAAATACGATGTTGTTTTCTTTAATTTCCTATATTTAAAAATCTCAATTCTTGTGCATTCACCACGTTTTTATAAGTTGCTTTAAAATTGTCATTTATAATTTTTTTTTAAAGATTCTTGACTACCTATTAACACTTAAGTACTTATAATTACAGTTTTGCACTAAAATGCCCGCTGATAGCTATTAGTTCATCTCCCATCCACCTTAGCGCTTAAATTCTTGTTCTAGCCCTACTACAAGATATACTGAATCTAGACCGACTGCACTAACCAATAAACCAAGGAGAGTGAATTAAGTGACAACAAAGTTAGATTACATTTTTTATAGTCCTATCATCTGTTCATTAAATTAAGTGAAAAGTTATGGTGTTCCATATATTTAAAAATTGGTACAGTTTATAATGTTTTTATTGACGTGTTTATCTTTTGGCAGTGCGAGAAATAGCAGCTCTATGGCCGTGTGCAAGAACTTGACTAAGTGAATGCTTTGTTGACACTAGCGTGGGTTTGCTTGTGTCATCATAGGTTAAAAGGTGGAGCGATAGTGTGCTCGGGACCACACTATTGGTCCACTAGGCATTCACTATACGTTCTTGCATACCGCCCTTAATCCTTGAAAAGTTCTTAAATTTATATTTCTTATGTCTGTAAGAACCCTGTGTACTTTTGTATTGTTAATGTCTGTCAACTTTGTTTGTAAACAAATGTAACACTTGAAACTAGGGTTCACTAATTCCATCCTTATGACAACCACCAATATTATTATTTATCAGTGGTAGCGACAAGCTTGTTAACGCAGTGATACCACCTCATTAAAAATCACCCTTCAAGCTACATGCAATACCATCCTTCACATAAAGTGTCCTTGCTGCCACTCAATTCGTCAACATTCGAGTTCATAACAATGCTTAAGATGCAAGAGAGTAACAAGATGAAAACATCCTAAACTCTCCGGACTATTTTTACACCAAGCACTTTCTGTTCTTTCCTCCACTTATCAGTCCATACATCTAAACTATTATCTTGTTATTCTAGGTAAATAATCAGACTGAAGACTACAACACTCTCATGTTCTAAGTCAGTAGCTTGTCTGTATACTGAGCTATGGTGGTGAATTAGCAGCTGGGGGCTGGTTGTTGTGTCTGTTCTAGATTTAAGTTAGGCTATAAGTTGTGTGCTGATATAATCATTTGGTTCAGAAAGTGCCTGTTAACATCTCAAATAAACAAAATCTTATGTTCTTGCAACAGTTTTAAACATGAAATGAAACACTCCTACCTCGCCATGTCCTTATCATCCCCTCTTCTTCTCAACTCCCCCCCCCCCCTCCCTGACATTTAAAAACTATTTTGCTGATGGATTTCATAATATACATCCATTAATTATGGTGGCATCAAAACAGCAAATAATGTGTGTATGTATCCTCTTATTAATATTGTTGCAGGCGGTTCAATTCTTTTACGGCCTGTTCAGTGCGACAGAGGTGGCGTACTACACGTATATCTACGCACAAGTGGACAAGAAGCACTATCAGAAGGTGACCAGTCATACACGCACAGCATATTTATTGGCCGAGCTGTCTCTGGGGTGGTCTCCCAATCTGGGTCATTGAACCTCATGGACTATCATCAGCTAAATTACCTGACATAGGAGGTAAGTGTCATTATGCCTGACTTTGTCAAGTGGTGCCAACAATAGATAATAGCAACAAGAGAAGGTCAGCCACTGTGTTTACCTGACACTAGGAGGTAAGTGTCCATTATTGCCTGACTTTTGTCAAAGTGGTGCCCAACCAATAGATAATAGCAACAAGAGAAGGTCAGCCACTGTGTTTACCTTCTGCTTGAGGAAGCTGTTATTGACAGTGAAAACTAGAAGGATGATATGTGTTTGCATAAAGCCACAACCATACCTGCGACCTGGTCGCTGCTACCAGGATGCAAGCATGCAATACCTTGTTATATTTAAATGAGGGTGGCCATCCTACGCAACTAGAGCTGATCAACAGCCGCTTAGTTGCAAACGTGAGCGACTATGTCTTCACTGTTTATTAAAACCACAATTTAAGTAAGCAACTCAAAAAACTTTCAAAAGATTAGTGTCTTCAATAATATGGCGACATGCTTTAAACAATAGTAAAACGATAAGCAAAAGGTGGGTCTACAATCATTATTTTACATGAAGATTAGTAAAATAGGTCTTACATAAAAAAGAACTTTAATTGATTAAACAGAATTTAACCAGCAAGTGGCTGCAACCCATTAATTTATTGTTGATAAAATTGAAGTGATTACCTTAAATCATATTACCTAAAATGTAAAATATAAAATATCTCTTTAACCCTTGAATTACCTTTTAACCTGTCTGTTATACACCAGGATTACCGTTTAAATTCACGTCAAAATTACTTTATACACAACTTTAGTTTAACTTGTATAACTTCTATAGTGTATTTGCAATTTCAATGCCCTAAACAGCATTTTTATGTCATGCTAAATTATCTTTTTTCCTCCCTCCCATTTCCCCTCAATCTACCCCCACTTTACCCCCTCTCCTAGCACTTCTCTTAGCCTTTCTCTCCTTATCACTGTATTTCTCTCTCCTCCCACTTATATTATTTCCCCCATATCCTTCAGTTTATATCTCTCCCCCTTCCACCCTATACATGTTCTTATCATAGCAAATTATAACTAAGTCTGACAAAGATTACTTTTCTGGACTTTATATACTTTGATAAAAAAAATCAAATTTATACATAATATACAATTATTTATAAAGCATAGTGTTAATTTACCCCACAAAGTGTTTTTTTTTTTCTCATAATTTTTCTTTGTATGTAAAGCTTCAAAATATTCTGGGAGACGAAGCGGAACTACACACTTTTTACTTTGCCGCATTGTTTCACTCCGCTTTCCACGAGAGGTACACACTTTCCACCGTTATGTTGTGCTCACTGTTTGGCCTGTGAGTCTCCCATTGAAGGACGACCACAACTTTTGTAGTTAGGCTGTTCTACATTTTACAAGATGTAGTTTGAATATCTCAACCTCTTACAGTTATTTATCTTTTTGTACAGAACGTAAGAGTTGAAAATTGCCATGTCCGTGCTATAATAACCCTTGACATATTTTCTCATAAGAGGAAAGGTTGCATTAACTCTATCCATGTGGTCTACACCACCCATTCCTCCATTGTAATCTCCAACATCTTTCTGTCCGCGAATCCTTCTCCTCTTCTTTGTATCATTTTTGTGACGAGTGGATAGTCTTTTCAGTTCCGAGCTAAAATATTGCTACACGAATGGTGTGCCGTCTCCCCTGGTTTTAGGTCAGCCGGCATATTCTTTCTTTTTAGCTGGACTGTACCTAAATCATTACCTTGTTATCAAGTAGTTTCTTACATACAGCTGGAGAGCAGCACCAGTTATCTAAGTACAAGTTGTATCCTTTGTTTACTATATCAAGAACCGCACAGTCACTGCTGCTAAATCTTGCCCTGGTAGATATTGAACTTTGAGCAATCTGATTCACAATTTTATTAAATCTCATACCAAAGCGAGCTTGCTTGCTTGGATTGTACTGGTCGAAAACTAAACGACCCTTGAATTTCATCAAACTCTCGTCAATATTAATGTCTTGCTGAGGTATGTAGCATTCATAAAAGTGTTTATCCGTATGAGTTATAACAGGCCTCAATTTTTTTAACCTATCCTGTGAAGTCCCATCACTAGAAACCTGTTTATTAGCCTAAATCTCTTATAGACATGGTTTGAGCATATACTGGTGTTTCAATTATTGCTTGTTTACTCCAATAGTGCTGTAATTTTGATTTTATATTCTGTGACATAAGAATATACAAGCAAAATGGGTGTGAATTTCATCAGCAGTTGTGGTAAACCACTTAGTATCACATTTCCAAATTGAAAAATTGTCATGATTCATATATAAATCATAATAATCATTAGTTTCAAAATCTATTTGACACCAAAAATCATTAGAAGCAAAGAGGAAGTAGTATTAAAATCACTTGGAGAATCACCTAGATTTGAAACAATAGCACACTTACCGATAAGTGGATTGTTATCGCCAGAAGACCATGCCCAGCCTGGGTTGTCATATATATGCTTTCTTTTTCACCCGTTCGTACATTTGTTTGATTGTCTGAATCACTATTGCCAGAGCTATCACTTTCAGAACCCTTTATCTATGTAATTATTGCTGGTACCTTCAGTTAGTTCTACACTTTCACTATCATAATCATCAGAAAAATACACATCCTCATTATCATAGTATAGACTAAATCATTTTCAATCATTGTCAGAATCACAAACTATCTGTGTCATTTCTTTGTCAGTTAGCCATTTTTTAGGCCGAGAAACTTTCTGTTTACTAGTTGATGCTATTTCATAGCTTGACTGTACTAATAATTGAGTAACACCTATTCGTAAAAAAAAAAAAATAACTACGTGAAAGTTTTGGTTGAAATATAATGAATAAAACTGCAATTTCTATTTATACCACTCTTGCCGTTTATGGGAGTAACCCCTGTTATTCATGGTGGAAAAAAACATTAGAAAAATAATAAAACTGCTAAGTCCTATTTATAACACTCCTGCCGTCAATAGCAGTAATACCTACAATTCATGAAAGAAATAAGAAAATACACAAAAATAAACAAAATGTTTGTTTGAAATATAAGGAATAAAACCGCTTACTTTATTTATACAGCTCCTGCCCTCTATGAAGTAAGTATTAGCCAGATTGCAATGTGTGAGTCCCGCTCGTCAAAGTATCTTGTGGCGTACTATGTTATGACTAGTCTGGGTCGTCAAAGTACGTCAAGGGTTGAGAAAAACCTCTTTTCACTATTTGATAGAGGGCCCGCAAGCCCAAGTAATTTAATTGAGTTGATCTCGAGCCAGCTTTTCATAACATTTCCAAGTGTTAGGTTGAGCTTGGGTTGAGTAAATATATAATTCTAAAACTTAGTTACACTTTGTTGGTAAAAAACAAACTCTTAGGCCTATGTATTAATATTATTCTTTTAATGAAATAAGAGACAGTTATTTATAATAAATTAAAATATGTCTTAAATTTATTTTTAAAAATGAAGTCATAGAATTAATGTTTTAAATATACTATAATAGTAACAGAAACAAATTCACTATCCCTAAATACAGTTTTTTAAAAATAATTTCCATAATATCCATATTTATTCCCTGCCCGTCTGAAGTGCATCTGTTCACTTGGTGCTGGCCTCCTATCAGTGAGAAAAGTTTGAGGATTATTGATATTTAAGGTGTACATAGTACACTACCCTCTTTGTTTGGGTATTCTAACCCCCTTCACAATACCCTCTTTGTTGTGATCTTCTCAGACTGTGTCTACCTACACCCTTCTAACTGTACATTATTCACAAACCAACAAGTAGAGAGAAGAGTAAACAATTAGTCACTCATTGCCAAACACCATTACAAGGCAAAGAAATAACCTTCTCCAAGAAGCTCAAAATTGTGAGCCCATAAATCTGTTTGATCTCAAACTCAAGAATATATTTAAAGTTTGACTCGAAAATCCATATAGAATACTCGCAGAGCCCTTCTATTTGAATTATTTGTTGTATTTGGTAAAAGTGAAAGTAATAAATAAATTAGTTCTTTGTGTTGGACCTTTATTTTAATTGCTTACACTAAACAACTACTCTGTGATGCTACTATTACCAACAAAATAAACAGTTCACTCAGAGAACACAGATTTAAGACGAGTTTGAGAGATTATGTCTAATAACATATAATTTAACAGGGTTAATGTGTTTAAATATTCAAGGACACTTTTAACTAGCAATAACAATATTAGATTGGAAATTAGTAAAAGAATACAGTTGGGAAATGCATGCTACTACTCAGTCAGTAAGTTGTTGATATCTCACCTTCTTTCAAGGAATTTTAAACTCGGAACATACAAAACAATAATTTTACTGGTTGTTCTTTATAGGTACCTTAAATGACAAAAACAAAATTTAGGGTGTTTGGTAACAAGAGGCTACTGGGGAGATATTAGATAATACCATTTTAGAAAACATTCTAAACAAGTTGAGAGTAAGGACGGGATTTGAATTACAATTTAAGACTTAGATATATTGCTCAAAAATATATAGAAAGAGTTGATGTGAAAAAATAAAATTGCAGTTCAAAATGTATAGTTAGGTTAATTTATGGTAATAATATATTGTCAATGAGTGAACATTACACATTTAATAAATAATTCATCATCAATTTAGCAGTATATCAGGTGATGATAAGTCTAAAATACATGAAACGCGTTAAAAATGTCTTAAACCTTACAAATAACAAAATAGGTTTGACAATACAATGTTTAAGTTCATGTAAGTTCAGAATTCAAATTATAAAAAAAATTTGTTTAAAATGTTAACATCTGCAAAAAGATTATGATTAATTGAATGAGTATTAAAATACAACGACTTTAAGATATCAATATTTAATGAAACAATGTTTAAAGTATAGATATGTAATAGAGTTGACAAGTATAAAAGTAGACAAGTACAAAATTTTAATTTATATGTTAACCAATTTGAAACTGAGATAATTGATGTGGAGAATTTTGTAATATTCTAAGTCTTATCTGATAATTCTTGTCCCGTTACTCCTTTTAGCATTTCCAGCATTATTGTTATTATTATTATTATTTTAATTCTATGTATATTGATAGTATCTATCAAAAGTGACGGTTTAACATCACATGACCTTATATATGACTATGTGGCAGTAGATATAAATATTCTCTATCAGATAAGGCCTTTATTTTGAAAATTGGATGTAAATAATGTTCTACTGGCTCTACAAGGGGATAGTTACATTTCTTTACCTTCCCGCCCCTCTATCTTCCAGTCAGCAACCCGTTGCCTCTCTGTTGGGTTCTTCCTCCCTTCTTACCCCTCTAACTGCACATTTTTTCCAGACAAGTGGGGAGAATAGCACACAATAAACCCTTCTTCATTACAGCTAGGCTTTGCAAGCCTATAAAGCTGTTGAGCCTGAACCCAAGCTTCTGTTAAGGGCTTGGCTCAAAAATATAAGTTCTTGGAGATCCTAGAAAATAGTCTTAAAATGACCATTTGTAAATTTGTTTTATTGAGTTAAGTGTAAGAAAAGGTGCTGGCCTAAACCTCGCCCAAATAAAGACATTATTATTATTATTTGTATGCATAGCCAACCTTTGTCACTTATGTGTGGAACCTGGAGAATAGTTTGTAAACCAGGTGGTGGGTGATATTCATACTGTTGGCTTCAGTAAATTATCTGCACCCAGGAATGTGTATCGCTACGCTGTGGTCACTCTTGCTACCCCCCGCCAAGAGCAGTATATATTTCCACCGCAAGGCAAGTGATGACTGGATTGGCGAGGAAAACCTCGCTATGAACAATATGGAGGATCCTCCACCAGCACGAGATATTATAACTGCCAGCGAGTCAACATCATTGAATAATCGCTCCAGGCTCGTCACTGCTTACACCTACCTATGGCGAGACTTTGTAGATGCTTTTACTCGATGGTACGTCATCAAGTGGTCTCTCTGGTGGGCCCTGGCTACTTGTGGTTACTATCAGGCAAGTTCTGGTGGAAGTTGTCTAACTTGTCTAGTACTGGCTACTTGTGACTACTATAATGCAAGTTCTGGTGGTAGTTGTCTAACTTGTCTAGTACTGGCTACTTGTGACTACTATCAGACAAGTTCTGGTGGAAGTTGTTTAACTTGTCTAGTACTGGCTACTTGTGTTACTATAAGACAAGTATGGTGGAAGTTGTTTAACTTGTCTAGTACTGGCTACTTGTGACTACTATCAGGCAAGTTCTGGTGGAAGTTGTTTAACTTGTCTAGTAGTGGCTACTTGTGTTACTATAAGACAAGTATGGTGGAAGTTGTTTAACTTGTCTAGTACTGGCTACTTGTGTTACTATCAGACAAATTCTGGTGGAAGTTGTTTAACTTGTCTAGTACTGGCTACTTGTGGTTACTATCAGGCAAGTTCTGGTGGAAGTTGTTTAACTTGTCTAGTAGTGGCTACTTGTGTTACTATAAGACAAGTATGGTGGAAGTTGTTTAACTTGTCTAGTACTGGCTACTTGTGTTACTATCAGACAAGTTCTGGTGGAAGTTGTTTAACTTGTCTAGTACTGGCTACTTGTGGTTACTATCAGGCAAGTTCTGGTGGAAGTTGTTTAACTTGTCTAGTACTGGCTACTTGTGTTACTATAAGACAAGTATGGTGGAAGTTGTTTAACTTGTCTAGTACTGGCTACTTGTGGTTACTATCAGACAAGTTCTGGTGGAAGTTGTTTAACTTGTCTAGTACTGGCTACTTGTGGTTACTATTAGGCAAGTTCTGGTGGAAGTTGTTTAACTTGTCTAGTACTGGCTACTTGTGTTACTATCAGACAAGTTCTGGTGGAAGTTGTTAACTTGTCTAGTACTGGCTACTTGTGTTACTATCAGACAAGTTCTGGTGGAAGTTGTTTAACTTGTCTAGTACTGGCTACTTGTGTTACTATCAGACAAGTTCTGGTGGAAGTTGTTTAACTTGTGTAGTACTGGCTACTTGTGACTACTATAATGCAAGTTCTGGTGGAAGTTGTCTAACTTGTCTAATACTGGCTACTTGTGTTACTATAAGACAAGTATGGTGGAAGTTGTTTAACTTGTCTAGTACTGGCTACTTGTGATTACTATCAGGCAAGTATGGTGGAAGTTGTTTAACTTGTCTAGTACTGGCTACTTGTGACTACTATCAGGCAAGTTCTGGTGGAAGTTGTTTAACTTGTCTAGTAGTGGCTACTTGTGTTACTATAAGACAAGTATGGTGGAAGTTGTTTAACTTGTCTAGTACTGGCTACTTGTGTTACTATAAGACAAGTATGGTGGAAGTTGTTTAACTTGTCTAGTACTGGCTACTTGTGTTACTATCAGACAAGTTCTGGTGGAAGTTGTTTAACTTGTCTAGTACTGGCTACTTGTGGTTACTATCAGGCAAGTTCTGGTGGAAGTTGTTTAACTTGTCTAGTACTGGCTACTTGTGTTACTATAAGACAAGTATGGTGGAAGTTGTTTAACTTGTCTAGTACTGGCTACTTGTGGTTACTATCAGACAAGTTCTGGTGGAAGTTGTTTAACTTGTCTAGTACTGGCTACTTGTGTTACTATCAGACAAGTTCTGGTGGAAGTTGTTTAACTTGTCTAGTACTGGCTACTTGTGGTTACTATCAGGCAAGTTCTGGTGGAAGTTGTTTAACTTGTCTAGTACTGGCTACTTGTGTTACTATCAGACAAGTTCTGGTGGAAGTTGTTTAACTTGTCTAGTACTGGCTACTTGTGGTTACTATTAGGCAAGTTCTGGTGGAAGTTGTTTAACTTGTCTAGTACTGGCTACTTGTGTTACTATCAGACAAGTTCTTGTGGAAGTTGTTTAACTTGTCTAGTACTGGCTACTTGTGTTACTATAAGACAAGTATGGTGGAAGTTGTTTAACTTGTCTAGTACTGGCTACTTGTGTTACTATAAGACAAGTTTGGTGGAAGTTGTTTAACTTGTCTAGTACTGGCTACTTGTGGTTACTATAGACAAGTTGGTGGAAGTTGTTTAACTTGTCTAGTACTGGCTACTTGTGTTACTATAGCAAGTTCTGGTGAAGTTGTTAACTTGTCTAGTACTGGCTACTTGTGTACTATAGCAAGTTCTGGTGGAAGTTGTTTAACTTGTCTAGTACTGGCTACTTGTGTTACTATAAGACAAGTCTGGTGGAAGTTGTTTAACTTGTCTAGTACTGGCTACTTGTGTTACTATCAGACAAGTTCTGGTGGAAGTTGTTAACTTGTCTAGTACTGGCTACTTGTGGTTACTATCAGCAAGTTCTGGTGGAAGTTGTTTAACTTGTCTAGTACTGGCTACTTGTGTTACTATAAGCAAGTTCTGGTGGAAGTTGTTTAACTTGTCTAGTACTGCTACTTGTGTTACTATCAGACAAGTTCTGGTGGAAGTTGTTAACTTGTCTAGTACTGCTACTTGTGTTACTATCAGACAAGTTCTGTGGAAGTTGTTTAACTTGTCTAGTACTGGCTACTTGTGGTTACTATCAGCAAGTTCTGGTGGAGTTGTTTAACTTGTCTAGTACTGGCTACTTGTGGTTACTATAGACAAGTTCTGGTGGAAGTTGTTTAACTTGTCTAGTACTGGCTACTTGTGTTACTATCAGACAAGTTCTGTGGAAGTTGTTTAACTTGTCTAGTACTGGCTACTTGTGTTACTATCAGACAAGTTCTGTGGAAGTTGTTTAACTTGTCTAGTACTGGCTACTTGTGTTACTATAGCAAGTTCTGGTGGAAGTTGTTTAACTGTCTAGTACTGGCTACTTGTGTATATAGACATTGGTGGAAGTGTTTACTGTCTGTAGGCTCTTGTTTATAAGACAGTTGTGAAGTTTAACTTGTTAATGGTATTGTGTCTATAGAAGTTCTGGTGGAAGTTTTAATGTTAGTAGGCTTGTGTTACTATAGACAAGTTCGGTGAGTTGTTAACTTGTCTATACTGCTACTTGTGTTATATACAATTGTGGAAGTGTTAACTTTCTAGTACGGCTCTTTGGTGAAGTTGTTAACTTTCTAGTATGGTATGTGTATATAGCAATTGGTGAAGTTTTAATTGTTAGTACTGGCTTTGGTACTATAGGAGTTTGTGGAAGTGTTAACTTGTCTATACTGTATTGTGTATTAGCAAGTTCGTGGAGTTGTTTAATTGTCTATACGTCTGTGTACTATCAGGCAATTTGGTGGAATTGTTACTGTTAGACGGCTACTTGTGTACTATACAATTGGTGAGTTGTTAACTGTCTAGTACTGCTACTTGTGTTCACAGCAATTTGTAGTTGTTTATTGTCTAGTTGTATTTGTACTATCAGGCAAGTTGGTGGAATGTTACTGTCAGTATGGCTCTTGTTACTATCAGCAATTTGGGAATTTAACTTGTCTGTTGTATTGTGTCTCAGGCAAGTTCTGGTGGAGTTGTTTAACTTGTTTATGCTACTTGTTACTATAGAAGTTTGGTGATTGTTAACTTGTCTAGTATGGTACTTGTGTACTATAGACAAGTTTGTGGAGTTTACTTGTCTATATGGCATTGTGTATAGCAAGTTTGTGAAGTTGTTACTTGTAGTAGTATTGTGTATCCAAGTTGGTGGAATTTAATTGTCTATATGGTACTGTGGTACATAGCAATTCTGTGATTGTTAACTTGTTATACTGGTACTTGTGACTATACAATTGTGAAGTTGTAACTTCTAGTACTGACTTTGTTACTACAGCAGTTGGGAAGTTGTTACTTCTATACGTACTTGGATCAGCAAGTTTGGAAGTTGTTTATTCTATATGCTACTGTGTTTAGACAAGTTGGTGAGTTTAACTGTCTAGTATGGCTACTTTGTTCTATGCAATTGGGAAGTGTTAACTGTAGTACTGGTATTGTGGTACTATACAATTCTGGTGAGTTGTAACTGTCATACTGGCTACTTGTGTACATAGCAATTCTGGTGGAGTTGTTAACTTGTTAGTAGTACTTTGTTACTATAGCAAGTTTGGAAGTTTAACTTCTAGTACTGGTACTTGGTTACTAAAGTTGGGGGTTGTTAACTTCTAGTCGCTCTTGGTTACTACAGGCAAGTTCTGGTGAAGTTGTTTAATTGTCTAGACTGGTACTTTGTTACTATAGCAAGTCTGTGGAAGTTGTTAACTTGTCTATACGGTACTTGTGGTTACTATCAGCAAGTTCTGGTGGAAGTTGTTTAACTTGTCTATACTGCTACTTGTGGTTATATAGCAAGTTCTGGTGGAAGTTGTTAACTTTAGTACTGGCTATTGTGGTTACTATCAGAAAGTCTGGTGGAAGTTGTTTAACTTGTTGTCTGTATGTGTAAAAGACAATTTGTGGAAGTTGTAACTGCTAGTTGCTATTGTGACTATAAAAGTTGGGAAGTTGTTTAACTTGTCTATACTGGCACTTGTGTTACTATAGACAAGTTCTGGTGGAGTTGGTTAACTTGTCTAGTACTGGCTACTTTGTTACTATCAACAAGTTCTGGTGGAATTGTTTAACTTGTCTGTACTGGCTACTTGTGTTCTATAGAAAGTTCGGTGGAAGTTGTTTAACTTGTCTGTACTGGCTACTTGTGTTACTATAGCAAGTTCTGTGGAGTTGTTAACTTGTCTATACTGGTATTGTGTACTATACAAGTTCTGGTGGAAGTTGTTAACTTGTCTAGTACGGACTGTGTTTATAGACAAGTTCTGGTGAATTGTTAATTGTTAGTATGGCTACTTGTGGTACTATAGAAGTTCTGGTGGAATTGTTTAACTTGTCTAGTACTGGCTACTTGTGAATAGCAAGTTTGGTGAAGTTGTTAACTTGTCTATACTGCTACTTTGTACTATCAGACAATTCTGTGAATTGTTAACTTGTCAGTACTGGCTACTTGTGTACTATCAGCAAGTTCTGGGAGTGTTACTTTAGTACGGTACTTGTGTTACTATAGCAAGTCTGGTGGAAGTTGTTTAACTGTCTAGTACTGGCTACTTGTGTTACATAGACAAGTTCTGGGGATTGTTAACTTGTCTAGTACTGGCTACTT
Source organism: Timema cristinae (assembly GCA_039000515.1). NCBI lineage: Eukaryota > Metazoa > Arthropoda > Insecta > Phasmatodea > Timematidae > Timema > Timema cristinae. Next base: position 1,889,591 of record JBCFYV010000100.1, read on the forward strand.
GGTTACTATCAGACAAGTTTGGTGGAAGTTTTAACTGTCTAGTACTGGCTATTGTTTACTATAGCAAGTTCTGGGAAGTTTTTAATGTCTAGTACTGGTACTTGTGTTACTATGACAAGTTGGTGGAGTTGTTAACTTGTCTAGTATGGCTATGTGGTTACTATAGAGTTTGGTGAAGTTGTTAACTGTCTGTACTGGCTACTTGTGGTACTATAGACAAGTTCTGTGGAAGTTGTTTAACTGTCTAGTACTGGCTACTTGTGGTTACTATCAGCAAGTTCTGGGGAGTGTTAACTTGTCTAGTACTGGCACTTGTGGTACTATAGCAAGTTTGGTGGAAGTTGTTTAACTTGTCTATACTGCTACTGTGGTTACTATAGACAAGTTCTGGTGGAAGTTGTTAACTTGTCTAGTACTGGTACTTGTGGTACTATAGACAAGTTCTGGTGGAAGTTGTTTAACTGTCTAGTACTGCTACTTGTGTTACTATAAGCAAGTTTGTGGAAGTTGTTTAACTTGTCTAGTATGCTATTGTGGTACTATAGCAATTTGTAGTTGTTTAACTTGTTAGTATGGCTATTGTGTACTATCAGACAAGTTGGTGAAGTTGTTAACTGTCTATACTGCTACTTGTGTACTATAGAAGTTCGGTGAGTTGTTTAACTTGTCTAGTACTGGCTACTTGTGACTACTATCAGGCAAGTTCTGGTGGAAGTTGTTTAACTTGTCTAGTACTGGCTACTTGTGACTACTATCAGCAAGTTCTGGTGGAAGTTGTTTAACTTGTCTAGTACTGGCTACTTGTGACTACTATCAGGCAAGTTCTGGTGGAAGTTGTTTAACTTGTCTAGTACTGGCTACTTGTGAACTATCAGGCAAGTTCTGTGGAAGTTGTTAACTTGTCTAGTACTGGCTACTTGTGACTACTATCAGGCAAGTTCTGGTGGAAGTTGTTAACTTGTCTAGTACTGGCTACTTGTGGTTACTATCAAACAATTTCTTGTGGAAGTTGTTTAACTTGTCTAGTACTGGCTACTTGTGGTTACTATCAAGCAATTTCTTGTGGAAGTTGTTTTACTTGTCTATTACTGGCTACTTGCGGCTACTATCAGGCAAGTTCTGGTGGAAGTTGTTTAACTTGTCTAGTACTGGCTACTTGCGGCTACTACCAGCAAATTACTAATGTAAATTGCTTGCCTTAACGAATCTCGGCCCCTGTAATTAACAAGCATTAATTTATTATATATAGGAATTAATGTGAACATATAGACTAAACAACTATGGCAGAAATTGGTAGTAAAAGGTCAAACATTAAGGTGTAATAATTAAATGTTACCAACAGCAATGGCCGAGAAAGATTAACTAGCTCAGAAATCTTCTTTAAGGTGGGCTGGTAGGGAGACTCACTGACTGACTTAAGGTCTATATTTTTTATAGTTTTAGAATAATAAATGTTATGTTCAAAGAGAAATAAAATATTTTCTGGTAGATACATTCAGTTTATTTGGCACACAGATCAATCTATAATGGGCATCACAGATTTTACAAGGACTTTATCTCATCATTTAAAACGTTTCTCAATAAATATCAGCATGATTATGAAATATATTCAAGAACTGTTGAAATCACCATGTGTAATAGAATAGAGATATATAAAGAGATAAATTTGGAAGAAATATTCTCTGAATTGCACAGAGTGATATTGGAGAAAACCACCCTTAATGCACCCGACCAGGATTTGAACCCTGATATCCCCATCATTGGAATAAAGTCTAAAAGCTTTCATTAAAGCTAAAAAAGTGCTAGTATCATCGCATACTACGTTGAGACTATGGGAGGGGATTTAACTTTTAAGGGGCACGTGTTTCTTTATAATATGGATGTAGGATTGTACAAATATATTATGTATGTAAAAAAAAATATTTTTTATATCAAATCTCATTTCAGGGTTTAAATTATGTGCAGCTGTTATGGGAAACCATCTTGAAAGAAAATAACGAATCAAATAGCCAGCTGTTGAATGGAGGTGTTGAAGCTCTTTACACGATCATTGGTAGGTAATATTCTACTACTCACGCTGTTGAATGGAGGCGTTGAAGCTCTTTACACAATCATTGGTAGGTAATATTCTACTACTCACGCTGTTGAATGGAGGTGTTGAAGCTCTTTACACTATCATTGGTAGGTAATATTCTACTACTCACGCTGTTGAATGGAGGTGTTGAAGCTCTTTACACGATCATTGGTAGGTAATATTCTACTACTCACGCTGTTGAATGGAGGTGTTGAAGCTCTTTACACGATCATTGGTAGGTAATATTCTACTACTCCACGCTGTTGAATGGAGGGTTTGAAGCTCTTTACACATCATTGGTAGGTAATATTCTACTACTCACGCTGTTGAATGGAGGTGTTGAAGCTCTTTACACGATCATTGGTAGTAATATTCTACTACTCACGCTGTTGAATGGAGGTGTTGAAGCTCTTTACACGATCATTGGTAGGTTATATTCTACTACTCACGACTGTTGAATGGAGGTGTTGAAGCTCTTTACACGATCATTGGTAGGTAATATTCTACTACTCACGCTGTTGAATGGAGGCGTTGAAGCTCTTTACACGATCATTGGTAGGTAATATTCTACTACTCACACTGTTGAATGGAGGCGTTGAAGCTCTTTACACAATCATTGGTAGGTAATATTCTACTACCCACGCTGTTGAATGGAGGCGTTGAAGCTCTTTACACGATCATTGGTAGGTAATATTCTACTACTCACACTGTTGAATGGAGGCATTGAAGCTCTTTACACGATCATTGGTAGGTAATATTCTACTACTCACACTTTTGAATGGAGGCGTTGAAGCTCTTTACACGATCATTGGTAGGTAATATTCTACTACTCACACTGTTGAATGGAGGCGTTGAAGCTCTTTACACGATCATTGGTAGGTAATATTCTACTACCCACGCTTTTTTTGAGACAGGGAAATAAAGTTCTTGTCGTTGCTAGAAGAAATAATATTATAAATAAAGGTGTTAAGAAAAGAGTAGAAGCAAAGGGGGCTAATGAAACAGCATTTTACAAGGCCACAGGCTGGAAACAGCTGATGATGGTGTTGCAGTAGTATTGGCTATTTGTGTTACTTCAAAGCAATCTGTGCTCAGGGGCTGGAGCAGCTCTATGCTGCGGCTGGCTGCGGCTCAACTGGCGGCGGGCCGGAGAAGTGTGTCTGGCTGTCTGCTCACTCGTGGAGGGCAGTGTTCTCATCCTGGCCGCCACTTGCAGTTCTATGTGGGTGGCCTATACATGCCACATTGTGTTTGGTGTTATGTTCAACACCATGATCACCATTGCTACGTAAGTTGGTTGGGGATTATGTTCAACACCATGATCACCATTGCTATGTAAGTTGTTTGGTGTTATGTTCAACACCATGTTCACCATTGCTACGTAAGTTGGTTGGGGATTATGTTCAACACCATGATAACCATTGCTATGTAGTTGGTTGTTGTTATGTTTAACACCATGATCATCATTGCTACGTAAGTTGGATGGGATTATGTTCAACACCATGATCACCATTGCTACGTAAGTTGGTTGGGGATAATGTTCAACACCATGATCACCATTGCTACGTAAGTTGGTTGGAGATTATGTTCAACACCATGTTCACCATTGCTATGTAAGTTGGTTGGGGATTATGTTCAACACCATGATCAACATTGCTACGTAAGTTGGTTGGGGATTATGTTCAACACCATGATCACCATTGCTATGTAAGTTTGTTGGTGTTATGTTTAACACTGTAATGATCTTACAAACGAGTAGGAGTTCAACCAATTCAACGCCAAGTAATATGGGGCTACACTCACCACCTGCCTGTTGAACGGGCCCGCTTTCCGCTCGCCTTGGACACGCACACACTCAAGAAAACCCAACGGACACTGAGAGTGGGGCCGCTGCCTTCACTTCGATTGTGATTAACGCCCCGCCACCAAGAAGAAATTGTCAAGCTTGACTTGAGCTGTTTCCGGTTCTCCTAAAATTAAATGCTATCAGCGCTATCTTTAAAACCCCAGAGCTGCCATTTTCTCCCACCTGAGCGCTGCTCGTTTCCCTTCGTTCATTTATTCCTTCCCTCATTTCCCCCTCTCTGAGGTCAGAATCGACGCTCACAAATCGTATAAAAAGGACTGTATGCTTCTAATCTCTACTAACTATACCACAGGCTCACTAAGGTGAAGGTGTTGTCCGACGTCTCTTCAGGGATTACTTATTCTTTGAAATTCCTTTTGGCATTATTAGGGGGAGGGGGGAACTGTTTTCTAAATTTACCGTTTAGGCTTAACTTCGAGAGATTTAACTTGGTTCATGACTAATGGGATTTAAGTGGCGTATCCACGGCTTGTCAAAATTTACTTAGATCCTTTTGGTGCACCTTAAGTGCTATCTTCACTCTTACCTTAATCGGTCATACTTGGGGTGCATTCAACCGGGGTGTAAAATAATCTTTATATGAAATTAAACCTTGGTACTTTGTTATGCTTTATGTGTTAGGCGTAAACACGTTTTGGTGGCGTTATGTTAGCGCAGGTTAGACTGAAATTGTTATTGAGAGCATTCATTGGAGTTAAATAATGGGGACAGCCATTACGGCGTATCTGAAGTTAACTTGGAATTTGGTTGTATCTCAGATTTTTAGGTTGAGAGCATAGCTCTGTATTTAAATTTAAATTATCAGGTTCTTTATGTAAATATTAAATGAGTAGGATTGTCGTCTCTCAGACACCATGTATTGTTGATGTGCCTCATAGGATTCTTCTAGCCGAAACATTAATATAATTGGTCCTAAAATTGTATAGTAGGTTAGACTTGAGTTATAAGTCTAGGATATACTTGCAAGCAGATGTTAAGGTTATTAAAATAACAACATATGAGGTTTAACCATAGTTGTATGTATAGGTATTTGAACTTAGTAACGTATAGTGATATAAGGTTTGTTAGTTTAGGGTTTGATAAAATGAAACTAAAGCTTCAGCTCATGAAATTTAATCATGTTTATATGTAGTTAAGCTCAGTTACGTAAGGTAATGAAAGTGACGGCCTTGCGGTCTAATAGAGTTAACTTTATTTGGGCTATCATGCTGAATTGTCACCTATAGCCAGTTAGGGCTTAACTTCATATTGATAATGAGTGGAGAGGTAAATGTATAGCATGTATGTGCTTAGGCTGCTAGGGTTAGTACGAGGACACTACAAATTAGTATCTCGAAATATTGACATTATAGGCGAACCTCACCAATGAACTTGTAACCAGGTATCCACGGGTCGGATCTCTTGAGTGGACCCTGAACTGAACCTTGACCCTAAATTTAACTTTGTAATCTCTGGCTCATATCTTTAATAGAGTAAATTCCTATTATGAATATTTTCGGCTATTTAACTATACTTTGACATTGTACTATGTTTGTTGTTTTTGATATAACTAATAAACTTGCCAACATTATTTTCTTGTATCTCTTCTGCTCTCCTGCAATCTCCATTTGTTTTAAATAGATGAGGGTGAAAGACGGTACAACACCATGATCACCATTGCTATGTAAGTTGGTTGGTGTTATTTTTAACACCATGATCACCATTTCTACGTAAGTTGGTTGGGGATTATGTTCAACACCATGATCACCATTGCTACGTAAGTTGGTTGGGGATTATGTTCAACACCATGATCACCATTGCTATGTAAGTTGTTTGGTGTTATGTTCAACACCATGTTCACAATTGCTACGTAAGTTGGTTGGGGATTATGTTCAACACCATGATCACCATTGCTACGTAAGTTGGTTGGGGATTATGTTCAACACCATGTTCACCATTTCTATGTAAGTTGGTTAGGGATTATGTTCAACACCATGATCACCATTGCTACGTAAGTTGGTTGGTGTTATGTTTAACACCATGATCACCATTGCTACGTAAGTTGGTTGGGGATTATGTTCAACACCATGATCACCATTGTTATGGAAGTAGGTTGGGGATTATGTTCAACACCATGATCACCATTGCTACGTAAGTTGGTTGGGGATTATGTTCAACACCATGATCACCATTGCTACGTAAATTGGTTGGGGATTATGTTCAACACCATGATCACTATTGCTACGTAAGTTGGTTAGGGATTATGTTCAACACCATGATAACCATTGCTACGTAAGTTGGTTGGGGATTATGTTCAACACCATGTTCACCATTGCTACGTAAGTTGGTTGGTGTTATGTTTAACACCATGATCACCATTGCTACGTAAGTTGGTTGGGGATTATGTTCAACACCATGTTCACCATTGCTATGTAAGTTGGTTAGGGATTATGTTCAACACCATGATCACCATTGCTACGTAAGTTGGTTGGGGATTATGTTCAACACCATGATCACCATTGCTACGTAAGTTGGTTGGGGATTATGTTCAACACCATGATCACCATTGCTATGTAAGTTGGTTGGTGTTATTTTTAACACCATGATCACCATTGCTACGTAAGTTGGTTGGGGATTATGTTCAACACCATGATCATAATTGCTATGTAAGTTGGTTGGGGATTATGTTCAACACCATGATCACCATTGCTACATAAGTTGGTTGGGATTATGTTCAACACCATGATCACCATTGCTATATAAGTTGTTTGGTGTTATGTTCAACACCATGATCACCATTGCTATGTAAGTTGGTTGGGATTATGTTCAACACCATGATCACCATTGCTACGTAAGTTGGTTGGGGATTATGTTCAACACCATGATCACCATTGCTATGTAAGTTGGTTGGGATTATGTTCAACACCATGTTCACCATTGCTACATAAGTTGGTTGGGGATTATGTTCATCACCATGATCACCATTACTACGTAAGTTTGTTGGGGATTATGTTCAACACCATGATCACCATTGCTACGTAAGTCGGTTGGGGATTATGTTCAACACCATGATCACCATTGCTACGTAAGTTGGTTGGGGATTATTGTTCAACACCATGATCACCATTGCTATATAAGTTGTTTGGTGTTATGTTCAACACCATGATCACCATTACTATGTAAGTTGGTTGGGGATTATGTTCAACACCATGATCACCATTGCTACATAAGTTGGTTGGGGATTATGTTCAACACCATGATCACCATTGCTACGTAAGTTGGTTGGGGATTATGTTCAACACCATGATCACCATTGCTATGTAAGTTGTTTGATGTTATGTTCAACACTATGATCACCATTGCTATGTAAGTTGGTTGGGATTATGTTCACCACCATGATCACCATTGCTACGTAAGTTGGTTGGTGTTATGTTCAACACCATGATCACCATTGCTACGTAAGTTGGTTGGGGATTATGTTCAACACCATGATAACCATTGCTTTGCAAGTTGGTTGGGGATTATGTTCACCACCATGTTCACCATTGCTACGTAAGTCGGTTGGGGATTATGTTCAACACCATGTTCATCATTGCTATGTAAGTTGGTTGGTGTTATGTTCACCACCATGTTCACCATTGCTATGTAAGTTGGTTGGGGATTATGTTCACCACCATGATCACCATTGCTACGTAAGTTGGTTGGTGTTATGTTCAACACCATGATCACCATTGCTACATAAGTTGGTTGGGGATTATGTTCACCACCATGATCACCATTGCTACGTAAGTTGGTTGGTGTTATGTTCAACACCATGATCACCATTGCTACGTAAGTTGGTTGGGGATTATGTTCAACACCATGATAACCATTGCTACGTAAGTTGGTTGGGGATTATGTTCAACACCATGTTCACCATTGCTACGTAAGTTGGTTGGTGTTATGTTTAACACCATGATCACCATTGCTACGTAAGTTGGTTGGGGATTATGTTCAACACCATGTTCACCATTGCTATGTAAGTTGGTTAGGGATTATGTTCAACACCATGATCACCATTGCTACGTAAGTTGGTTGGGGATTTATGTTCAACACCATGATAACCATTGCTACGTAAGTCGGTTGAGGATTATGTTCACCACCATGTTCACCATTGCTATGTAAGTTGGTTGGTGTTATGTTCAACACCATGATCACCATTGCTACGTAAGTTGGTTGGGGATTATGTTCAACACCATGATAACCATTGCTATGCAAGTTGGTTGGGGATTATGTTCACCACCATGTTCACCATTGCTACGTAAGTTGGTTGGTGTTATGTTCACCATGATCACCATTGCTACGTAAGTTAGTTGGTGTTATGTTCAACACCATGATCACCATTGCTACTTAAGTTGGCTGGGAATTATGTTCACCACCATGTTCACCATTGCTACGTAAGTTGGTTGGGGATTATGTTCAACACCATGATCACCATTGCTACGTAAGTTGGTTGGGGATTATGTTCAACACCATGATCACCATTGCTACGTAAGTTGGTTGGGGATTATGTTCACCACCATGATCACCATTGCTACGTAAGTTGGTTGGTGTTATGTTCAACACCATGATCACCATTGCTACGTAAGTTGGTTGGGGATTATGTTCAACACCATGATCACCATTGCTACGTAAGTTGGTTGGGGATTATGTCCAGTAGACCTGGACCTTACCAAACATTGTTGCGTACAACTTGTACCTTCATATGTTGCGGCTTCTGACATATTTAGAGGATCTATCATTACCTACACTAAAGTTATATTTCCTTGAATATTAATCTGACACTTTCTTTCAAATCTTTCACTTAAATCGTTGAATCTTTAATACGGTATAATTTTTAGTGAAAATAAACAAATTAAAAATTAAATGACAAATACTGATACTTTGTTTTGTCAGAAAATTATCATTGTTCAATAAACCAATTTAGTGACAAAATTCAAAATTGATAATTTAAATAATCTCATAACTCACATTAGTGGTCATGTTGTCTAAGGTGTCACTCTTTCAATAGACTGTATTGCCAGTGACAGGAAGGCCAGGATTTGAACCCTGGCTAAGAGTACTTATAGTAATTTTACATTATATCACCTTGCAATTGTGGGTATATTTTCTCTGAAATCTACTTTCCCAATAGTTTAACAATGAGAAAACCCATTGATCCGACACCTTAGCTCAGTTGATAGCCTGTCTCTCAACTGAGCTAAGTTTCCTGGAGTGGCCGAAAAATATATTTATGGTTAAATTTGGGTTTACCCTTTCACAATGATGGTTTAGTGGCTGGGGACTGGATGTTGTGCTTGTCCTAGTCTTAAGTTATATTATAAGGCACATGAAGCTACGACAGGTCTAGCAACCCAGTAGTAGAAAATATATGATAAATAAATAACTCACCCAGACTGGAAACAGAAATGGATGTAAAGTAAAAAAGGCTAATTTAAAATTTGGGGTGTTTGAATAGCACTTATTTAATCGATTTTTTTTATAATAAAGGAAATAGATAAATCTAAAGAAAAAGGAAAAATAAACTACTAAGAGTAAATTTGATTAAGAAAGCCCACCTAGGGAAAGGGGAGAAAAAAAACTTATTTAATCGAATAATTTTTAATCAGATTGCAAAATTTTAAAAGAATACTGAATAATGCAAATTAATTAGGTTTTTTCATATGTGGGAAAATATGTTAATTTATATAATAGTTTTGAAATGTGTGTTTGAATGTATTTGTTGGCAAAATGCAGAAGATACTAAAAAAAATGGTAAAAAGAATCTACTACTTTGAATTCATTCTAAGGATGACTTTTTCTTCTGAATTGACAACTTTTTTATTATTATTTTTAAAAGTTGCAATATTTTTTATTTACAATAACTTGATGTTTTCAATAAGTTTTTATAAAATTTAACTGTTTTAAAAGTTATAGTTTTTTAACGAAAACAAAATAATTCTTGATCTGACTACATTGAGTTTCATTTAATATTTAATCCATACAATAATAAACATTAATAGATTACCAATATCTCACAAACAAAAACTGAAACTTACTTAGCAATTTATAATTAAAAATAAATATATTAACTCTTTTATACTAAATAATAATACATCCATCACCCTTGGAACCCAAAAATCATCTTTAGCAAAATCCTGAGTGGCACTTGTTAAATATCCACTTAGTTTTAAAATAAACTTATGGTAAGTAGTAAAATATAAATTAAATTAATAAAGCATTGATATTAACTACTTTTTGTTGGCAAGTGAATTAAACATGTTTTAGTTTTGTCATCTCTTCAGTACCACATTAGTTCTAGAAGTTATCTTGGGATTCTCATGTCTAATAGAATATTAAGCCATTCAATATTCAAAATTTTTAACATTCGCACACTCCTAAATAAAATAGGAATTGATAAGCACGTGAAAGAGGAAAAAATGTGTATGGTAGGGGTGTGTAAATCTTTGTAAACTTCACTTCTAATATTGGTCATCTTCGACTTCGGTTCAAAAGTAAAATTCCAAACTTGACAATAACAAAGCTTTACCAATAAAAAATATTATAAGTTCTAATGCACACATTTATGGTTCTTTTTTCACTGTTGGTTAAAATTAATACTCACATGCCAAAATTCTAAAATTTTAATACCAAATATATTAATTATGTTTGCACTATAGCATTTTGTAAGCTATACTTATTACTTAACGTTCTATCATTATGAAACATGATATTTTATTTCACATTATTTGATTTGACTTTGCTTCGAGTTGAAATAGTGGACTTCACAAACCCTTTTGGGGGTGGCGGTATTTAATGCACAAGGGTGAAATATTCTTTTCTTGAGACTTTTATAGTAAAAGAAAACAAGTCAAATAAACACTGAAACAAAAATGATAATTTAGAATTTTGACATCATTGCTTTTACTAAACAAAAAGAAAGTAAAAAAACACTTTGAATAAACCCATAACATTTTGAATTCAAATAAAATCTTTTGTATATACTGTGGTTAATTTACTGTTGGTGTAAAATTATGTATCATATCTATAATTGGACTAATATACTATTCATCTATCTATAAAAAACGAATATATCAATGTATCATGTGTCTTAGGGAGGAAGGAACTATCTTCCTATAAGGCATAGCAATAATCCATTGACAGTTCTCCATATCTGAGTTGAGAACTATCACACTCTTTAGGAAATGTTCTTAATATGTTTGAAAGTATTGGCTGTGAACTGTAACATGGATGGACTTAGATTTGTTCTGGTTCAACTAATTGCTGTCAAAACTTTGGCTGTTCATCTGTCATCTTTTAGAAACTGTATTAAAACATACTTATTCTGCATCACATGTTTTGTTGTATTGTAGTTGATAAACTGCGCTGTTAACTTTGCATTTGTAATGGCTATAGAATATAGATTTTATTATTTATTTTGGTGACTCTGCCATTGGAGGATGTAGCAGGTAGATTGCATTGGGGACTATCACAGGGGTATGATCCTTTTGTAGTCGGGATTTGTTCTTGAATGTTCTTGTGGTCGTGAAGTTTGGGGTGGACTGGGATATTGTGAAGATTGGGAGGTCGTTTGATAGCATTGTTGTTCTCGTAAAACTGGCTAGGATGGTGTTTATTCATAGTAGATTAGACTGGCATTGTAATGTGAGAGGTTGTCTTCAGCTTTCATTGTTGTATTATTGTAATGTGAGAGGTTGTCTTCAGCTTTCATTGTTGTATTATTGTAATGTGAGAGGTTGTCTTCAGCTTTCATTGCTGTATTATTGTAATGTGAGAGGTTGTCTTCAGCTTTCATTGCTGTATTATTGTAATGTGAGAGGTTGTCTTCAGCTTTCATTGCTGTATTATTGTAATGTGAGAGGTTGTCTTCAGCTTTCATTGTTGTATTATTGTAATGTGAGAGATTGTCTTCAGCTTTCATTGTTGTATTATTGTAATGTGAGAGGTTGTCTTCAGCTTTCATTGCTGTATTATTGTAATGTGAGAGATTGTCTTCAGCCTTCATTGTTGTATTATTGTAATGTGAGAGGTTGTCTTCAGCCTTCATTGTTGTATTATTGTTGTCACTTGATGCTTCACATTTTCCACAATGTTTTTAATAGTTTTTATTTGAATTAAAAGTGGAATAGGATAATGTTTTTTCAAAGTGGTTCTTTGGTTTTATCCTTATTTTTGTTTGATAAGGTCAAAAATACCGAAATAATAATAATAATAATCATCATGACTGTATTTTTCCACCTCTGCAGGTCTCTTCCATTTAGGTCAATCTCTATAAGTTCTTCCCTTTGCTGAAATCTAAAAACATAATTGGTGTTTCATTGTGTGTGTGACCATTTTACTATAGAACACACAAGAAAGTAAAATCTCACCTCTATTTATTGGATTAAACCCCCACTTTTTTTCACTCTTCGCCTATGTGGTCTGTTTCTGTCTTGACACGATTTTCACACATTAGTTTATCTATTTCCCTCATGTAATAATTTCAGATAACCTGAACAACTAGTAAAACACAATTAACTTTTTTAAGGCTCTGGTTTTATGTCTCAAACTCTTGTCTTTAAAAATATAGTACTTTGTGTTCTCAGCTATATACGTGAAGCTCCCAAGTGCGTGAAATTGTGATATCAAGCTATGGCCTTTTAGATTTAAATTCAGGATTCTTTTTACTTTTTCAAATCTCAAATATCTTAGTAATATAGAATTTTAGAGATTGAAAGATTCGAGTAGTCCATATATAATATTTTCACTTTTCACTTTAGAGCCACTTCTGACCAACTTAATATTTTAAACCAACAAAAAAGAATGGACAGGTTGAATTTTAAAGAACTGTTGCAGTGAGGACATAAAATTAACTTCCAATGAGGCTGGTCAAGGATCGAACCCTGGCCAGGAAAGAATAAGATTTCAGGGGTCAGTTAAGCACTCTAATTATTACTGTTATGTTGGTGTGTTGGCAACAGTGCGGAGGTAGCCAAGGAGATCCGAGAAGACAGCTATGGTCTAATATTTGGCCTGAATACGTTTCTAGCCCTGGTTCTACAGACCATTCTCACAATAGTGGTTGCTGGGGGCAGTGGGTTGGCTCTACCCGCTCGGGAGCAGGTCAGTAAACACTCACATTTGATAGAAAATTACTAAATGTTAGGGGTATGCGATCTCCCATTATTGTTGTTTTTATCCGAGTCTATCTTGAGCGAGTTTCTCATGAAGCTCCGAAATATCCAGTCGGGTTGAGCTTGGGTTGAATAAATATAAAATTATACAACTTAATTATCAAAATAAAAAACAAAATAATGTGTGTTAATATTATTATTCTTTAAGCTTGAGCGAATCCATGATCTTCCATTTCGAATCGAATCTGAATCTTGGAAAACTAACTCGAATCCGAATAAAATATTTTGCTAAAAAAATCTTATCATTGAATATTTTATTTAGAAAATGTTTCAAATCCATAGTTTAGGAGTTGATAAAAATATTTTAAATTTAATCTTAGGTCAAGTATTATAACATTAACCTCAAAATAAGATCCCACAAAATATTTTCAATAGTTGTTAAAAGGTTGATTATTTGTAATAGAGCACTAGACTAAATCATGGTTTAAATTAGGAGGGATAGCTGTGGACAGTCAACCTTACAGTTCAGCCAAGAGCATCAGTCTACTCTCTTGACTTGATGAAGCTGTTTGTGACAGTGAAAGCTGGTCCTTATAATGTGTTTGTGTGTTTTTTAGTGTTCTATCTAAACAATTTCTACTCAAGTATAACCAAAGTAAGTGTGCTGCCTATCCCTCCTAATTTAAACCATAAAAGGTTGATTAATATTTACAAAAATGTGGACCTAGGTACAGGTTTTGTTTTGTTTAACATACCGAATAAAATGTTTTTACTTTTTAAATACATATATAAGCTATTTACAATCACAAACAAATTTACACTATTTAATTCATAGTTAACACAATGATAGTTAATGCATCACTGAGCCTCTCGCTTTTAAGCGTTGAAATTATTGTTAGCTTTTCTACGAGCTACTGTTTGTAGAGAAACATTAGCTCCTGTATGTAGAGAAACATTAGCTACTGTTTCTAGAGAAACATTAGCTCCTGTTTGTAGAGAAATGTTAGCTACTGTTTGTAGAGAAACGTTAGCTACTGTTTGTAGAGAAACGTTAGCTCCTGTTTGTAGAGAAACATTAGCTCCTGTTTGTAGAGAAACGTTAGCTCCTGTTTGTGGAGAAACGTTAGCTCCTGTTTGTGGAGAAACGTTATCTCCTGTTTGTAGAGAAACGTTAGCTACTGTTTGTAGAGAAACGTTAGCTACTGTTTGTAGAGAAATTTTAGCTCCTGTTTGTAGAGAAACGTTAGCTACTGTTTGTAGAGAAACCTTAGCTCCTGTTTGTAGAGAAACATTAGCTACTGTTTGTAGAGAAACGTTAGTTCCTGTTTGTAGAGAAACGTTAGCTACTGTTTGTAGAGAAACGTTAGTTCCTGTTTGTAGAGAAACGTTAGCTACTGTTTGTAAAGAAACGTTAGCTACTGTTTGTAGAGAAACGTTAGCTATTGTTTGTAGAGAAACGTTAGCTCCTGTTTGTAGAGAATCATTAGCTACTGTTTGTAGAGAAACGTTAGCTCCTGTTTGTAGAGAAACGTTAGCTGCTGTTTGTAGAGAAATGTTAGCTACTGTTTGTAGAGAAACGTTAGCTCTTGTTTGTAGAGAAACATTAGTTCCTCAGCATGCTTTGGTGATAGAGAGTCACATAGTCTAATTTTCTAGAGTTTCCAACTTGAAATATAAAAATGTTTAGAATCGCCATCTTAAATTTTTCTCGCATTCTCTAATAGCTGCATCACCCACGTGATTCTTTTACAGCTTGGAAATCACTTTTTTATTCACTCTAATGCGTTACTGGTTTCCATTCTGATTATATTAATTTGTTAAACACATTTTAAATATCACTAAAATGTAAATTGGCTATCTCATAATACTAGTATTAATTTGCATATTTAAAAAAAAATTAACAAGTAATTTTATTTTAATCAAATAGTTTTTGAGTCCAAGCGAGTGGTAAAAAGCAGTGCATGTGTTTATAGTAGTTAAATATAGGATGCTTCTGTCATCTTTGATAGGCTTGACATGCACACCTCAACAGGTTTACAGCACACAACAAACTTCTGTATGATATTTAAATAAGGATAAAAGTTAACTTACGATAATTATAAAATTTAGTATATTTATGTTGGACATTCATAAATGCATTGATAGAATATTTATTTAACTCGGCAGTAAATTATATTTCTATGTTGTCCATGCTGATTTTAGAAATCAATAAAATTAAGATGGATGTTCGAACACGGAAACGGGATTAGTTAAATTATTTTTATACTAGTGTGCTTATATTAAATACTTAGCTGTTTTACCACTGGATACATTTTTAATTATTATGATATTCACCATTTTTTCTTGTAAAATCAATCAAAGTGAGATTATTAGTTAAAATATAATGTCAACAAAGCCTCATTACTGACAAAAGGTTATAGAAGAAATAAATGACTATTTTTTATAATGGTTTGCTGTCTATGACCATTGAAAGCTAAAATTATTCTAAAGTAGGAAAAAAATTGAATTTCGTATTAAATCTATTGAGATTTATTTAGATTCAAAATTTTGAATCCACCACGAATATCTCTAATGATAAGACTCAAAAGCTCGAACCAAATCAAAATCTTAGTTAGATTAAAATTTAAATTCAATATTTCGAAGGTTTGCACAGGCTTATTTTTTTTTTAATCAAATACGATTCACATATTTAAAAAAAAAATCTAAAATGTATATTTTTAAACACCTTTATATGAAAACCTCTTTTTGCTTGATTAGGTAATTGTATTATATATAGAAGTTACAGGAGAGATGAATAGAAATAGATAGAGATGGGTTGAATCCACTATTTCTCGAATCCGAATCTACATTTTATTTTCGAATCTCGATTCCGAATCCTAGCAAATCGTTATAAATTTTAATGATTTACAAATAGACCTACATTACACAATACATTCTTTCAATTTTAACCAACCTCAACCACCCCTCACAAAATACAGGTTAGGATCCAGCCAAATTAAACAATCTAAGACTCATATTATTGTTTAAAAATCAAATCAATCAAAATTTGAGTGTCTTTTAGTTATTTTTAAAAGTGTTGTTAGAATGAGTTAAGTTTCTAAAAAAACATGTGGAATAAACAAATTAGGTCTAGTTATCCTATGATCAATTTTAATCATCATTAAAGGACATTTTATTGTATTAAGATAGAATAAATAAAAATACAAATGGATATTTTTAATAAAGACTAAAACATCCTGCATAACAATTAAACATACATTGGAAATAGTGAACTCAATAATGCCTAAGTATGTTTTATTATTATTTTATTATATATCCATTATCTATTTTTGCGTAGAAAAAAATCAATTTATTCGATTATTGCAATATATCGATTTATGTGAATACATTCTATTTAAAACACGTACATATTTTCAAATACAAAATGTTCATTTCCACTTTATAAGGTAAGACTACGTTTAAATATTTCCACAATTACTTCAATAACATATTTAAAAATAATATTAAAAACTAAGTTAAAATCAATTTAAAAACAAATAATGGATTAGCAAGTAGTTATTTGATTCTTAAAATTTGAGAGCGCTTAATAAGTGATCATATTACCTGAATCGATTTTAAACAAACAATCGATATAAATACATAGGCCAGTAGGCATAAATAGTTTTATCATTGTTTGACTGTCGATAGTATTTATTTTTCATGAAACCCAACAAAATTTCTAACTTAAGGATCGTATACAATAAATTGGGGTTCTTTACAAAGTTGTAGATAATTAAAACCAGTTGGGTAGTAAGAATTAACAGTATCTTTATTTTAATCATCACTCGGGTGATTAAACATAATATACGTCATGGCGGCTGAGGCTGTATCCGAATAGTCTACTTATTAGGGATGGGTTGTGAAATCACAACCTGCTCCTCTGACGTTACATTCACAGTCTGCTCCTGACAGACGAAAGGAGCTGTTCCTTCTTGTCACAGGCCCGTTTGAAACGTTCCACCTATTACTCCACCACTATGTACTGTATTGTATTCCCATTTGTTTTCTCCGAGCTTCTACTGTCAAGGCTGCATCGTTACAAGTTATCCGGTAGATGGTAGCACAAAGTAGTTAGGTAATAGAAGACGTGTTTATCAACGCCCTCTCAATTGGCATTGCTCCTCGTCTCTATGTCACAGGCGGTGCTGGAACAAGTCCGGAGCAACCTTGTTCCTTTATGCTCCGGGGGTATTTTGGAGCAGTCGTACAGTGGAAAGGAAGTGGATTCTTTTCACAACGCAACCTTATCCATTATAGGTCTAATTTAGAGTTGGTTTGGGGAATTACAAATGAGGTTTGAAGGGGAAATATTTCATAGTACAAAACACTATTTCCACAACACAAGCAAAGTATGTGATGTATTCTCACAATATATTGCATACTAGGGCGGAGCGTAAAAACATTTTTTTCGAAATTATTTTCCCGCTAGTGCGGAAAAGTTGTGGATATGTTTCAGAAACATACGCAGAAAATTTCAGATTAATCAATAAATATCTTCCGGTTCCACTTTTGGTTCTAAATATGCGAAATTACCTGAAAATGATGTAAATTTTCAAATTTTCGTGACTTTTTTAATTCCAGATTTTTTTCTTCCCGCTAGCACTGAAAAGTTGAAAGAATATTTAAGAAACATAAGTGCAATATTTTAGAGAAATCAATAAATATCTTACGGTTAGACTTTTGCGTCTTAAGCCATTCTCTGGCGCGCGTTTATCATAGTAACCTGCATTGGCCCGGCACTCGGCAGCCACAAAGTTTTCGCTATTCATTTATTCTAACAATTATATAGGCTACTTCAGTCTAAGTTCTTTGTATGGCATTGCACTGCTAGCACTATCTATCAGCTTAGATATAAAATATTCAGACTTGCTAAAAGTTGAATGGTTCATTGATAGATGGCATAAAGTAAATTATTGCAATTAATGCCAGGGAACGTTCGGGCAGCCATAGACGTTGATTAACGCCCACGATAGAGACAATAGATGGCACTACCCTCCACTAAAAAGATTGCACAAGCGAAACCAAGGCCATCTGCGGGGAATTCCC
Source organism: Timema cristinae (assembly GCA_039000515.1). Classification (NCBI taxonomy): domain Eukaryota; kingdom Metazoa; phylum Arthropoda; class Insecta; order Phasmatodea; family Timematidae; genus Timema; species Timema cristinae. The sequence goes on from JBCFYV010000100.1 coordinate 1,907,748, forward strand.
CCATTAAGTTCAGTTTTCTCATGTTCGATCATTGTGGTTTGACCGTCGGTCGAATGTTCTGCTCGTGGCACGTTTGTAATTCAGGTATTAATTTGTAGTGTTTAAATTTTATTGCAAAATAGTACATGTGAAAGTGTTATCAGATTTTTAATATTGTGTTGAACTAGTAGTGTACTTAAAAGATATAACGGAGAAATGTCGCAATCATCGGAAAATGTGAAGAAGCTGAAGATAACAAGGCACAGTAGAGGTGATGTTTTTGTCCCGTTTTTGGGTATCCAGCAGTATTAAGTACTCGCGTTCTACCAACATACGAAGATATTATGAAGTACTTTTTGTTGGTGAGAAATGAATTGAAAAATAATACAAAATCGGACCCACCTGTAGGGGCGATAGTGGTTTATGTGACTGAAAAGGTTGAAACAATTTGGCAGGCTGCCTCAATTCCAACAGTTTCTAGGGAAAGAATAATCAAAATGATTAGATCATGGAATGATAAATACAAGAGCATGAAGAGATTTGTCACTAAGAAACAGACGGAAAAGATGAAGTCCAAATTACTAATTTTCCAATCTGAATCAAAACAGTGTTTGTTTGATATTTGTTCTTGCAAGTGTGCATCTCTCTACAGATGTAAATGCCCACGTGAAAGGAAAGTTCCAGACTTGGAAAGACTTTCTTGAGGATCAGAGGACTTCAAGGAAAATGGTGATAGGCCCAGTTGATATGGCGACAACACAGAAACTTACAAAACGAACATATAGGTTTGAAAAGGAACAGGACAGATTTAGAAAACAGAAGAAAAGTGAAAACGCAACCACAGATTTTTCATGTGAAGATTTGAACTTATATCACTCTTCTGATCTTGTTGATGAGCAACAGTACCAGGATCTTACTGATATACCTTCAACCTCATCGCAATCGAATGTAAGGGGTAAAGGTATATCACTAACAATCTGCCTTCCAGCCCTAGCCAGTGCGTACGACAGAATGGGAGTGTCCGACAGAGTTGCGGCAACAGTAGCAAGTGCACTTCTTGAAGACTTAGGAGTTGTGACACATGACGACATGTCCCATGTTGTAGACAGGCATAAGATAAGAAGGGAAAGAAAGAAATATCGCATGAAACGCCAAGTCCAAGATTTCAATTTATTTGGCACCAATAACTTGAAAGGACTGTATTTTGACGGTTGAAAAGAACAAACTTTAACTCAGAGGAACATTGAGGGGACGCTGCACCAGCAAAGAGTGCTTGAAGAACACGTGACACTAATAGAAGAACCTGGCTGCAAATATGTAGGGCATGTGTCACCAATAACCTCTTCAGCTAAAGACATTACTGAAAGTATAACGACATTTTGCAAAAAACGTCATTGATTTCACTACACTGTTAGCATTAGGAGGTGATGGGACCCCAGTAAACACGGGAAATAAGAGTGGTGTTTTCCGCCATGTAGAACTATTTTGTAAAAAATCCTTACATTGGTTCGTGTGCCAGCTTCATGGTAATGAGCTACTGCTCAGGCATTTAATGCAGCACTTGGATGACGATACAACTGGCCCTAAAACGTATTGTGGTCCAATTGGAAAACAGCTACAGAATTGTGAACTTTTATCTGTTGTGGACTTTAAGAAAATTGAGACCGCAGTTCCTTCTGAAGAAAAAACTGATCTGAGCACAGACCAGAGATATTTGAGGGATATCTGCCCTCCAGTGACAAATGGTGTGTGTCCTAAGAATTTGTCACACAAAAATCCTGGAAATCTTTCCCATGCCTGCTGGTTGAAAACTGATAATCGAATCTTGCGTGTTTATATTGGTACACAGGATCCCTACAAAGAACTACAAGCTTTGGCTGAGTTTATAATGAAGGTTTACGCACCTGCGTGGTTCAGAGTCAAATTGCATCCCAATTGTACAGATGGACCACGAAATCTTTGGAAAACAATTCAAGCTTCACGTTATCTTACAGACAATCTGAAGCTAGTTGTGGATCGCGTCATCCAAAGAAATGGCTACTTTGGTCATCCTGAAGCAATAATCCTTGCAATGTTTGTTGACCCAGACCAGAATGCGCGAGAACTTGCCCTCCGCAGGATTTTGAAAGCAAGGAACGAAACGGGACCAGGAGTTCGTGTGTTCCAAATTCTTACATTGATCTCATAGACGGACAGATTACCACTCACTTGTCGAACGAAGACATAGTGCAACTTATAATGTCTGGCGAATGTCCAATGTCAGCATTGGGAGACATAATCTTCCCGTGCCACAATCAATGTGTTGAAAGAGGAATAAAACTGACAACAGAGCTTCCCTTGCAGTCATCGGAGAGACCAGGCATGATGGATACATCAGATCCAGAATGGAGTCAAGGCGTGCCATGCCATCGTTTGAAGCTTCCCTTGCTGTCATCGGAGAAACCAAGCGTGATGGATACATCAGATCCAGAATGGAGTCAAGGCGTGCCATGCCATCGTTTGAAGCTTCCCTTGCTGTCATCGGAGAGACCAAGCATGATGGATACATAGATCCAGAATGGAGTCAAGGCGTGTCATGCCATCGTTTGAAACAAAAAACCAATATAGAGTGAAAATATGGAAACCAGTGAATTAAATGCGCTTAATGCACATTTGCAACTTTTATTCTGGAACTCGAAACATACTTATTTCTACAAAGTATATGTATTGCGTGGGTAGTAGGATTTTTTGTTTAATGCTATAACTATTATTTACGAATATCTAATTTTAGTAAAATAAATGTTTAAAGCTTCCAACAATAAATGTTTATGCTAAGGTTTTTCATTTCTCCCTAAATGTTGACCCCTAATTTTCCTAAATTTTTGCCTAATTTCGTATATTTATACCTCAAAGTGGAACTGGAAGATATTTATTGATTACTATAAAATTTTGCACTCGAGTTTCCAACACATTCTTCCGACTTTTCCGTGCTAGCGGGAAGAAAAAATCTTTAAATAAAAAAAAGTCACTGAACTTTGAAAATTTACATCATTTTCGGCTAATTTCGCATATTTAGACCCCAAAATGGAACCGGAAGATATTTATTGATTAATCTGAAATTTTCTACATATGTTTCTGAAACATATCCACAACTTTTCCGCACTAGCGGGAAAATAATTTTACGCTCCGCCCTATTGCATACAATAATGATTAACATTGAAGGAACCCGCTTAGTGATAAAATGGCTTAAGGCAAGGTTCAGCAACCTACGGCCCACTAACTGATTTTATCTAGCCCACAAAATATTTAGATAACAAACAATTGTGTTATATTAATAAACTTAATAACTGATTACTACATGAGAAATTTAAAGTTGGAATTTTTTTTGCTCTACATTTTTCACATCAACTCAACAATTCTTTTTAACACCATATGACCCAGGATATCAAAAAAGTTACCAACCCCTAGTCCCTGAGGTCACTCTCACTCTCTGGGCTGTCAATGACGGAGAGTTCTAGGTTTAATCTTGATTGGTTGTAGGCCTAATGAGAGTGGTTTCTACTAAATGGTTTTTCATTTTATCTTCACACAAATGTGGCTACATTACCTATAAGTTCAACCTTCTCTGTCCCTAGCAAATTAGCGTAGTTAGTATTTTAGCGTGTAACTCGAGTGGGTGCTAAGACAGGTTGCTTATAAAACATTGATGGAGTGGGATTGAAAATGCTTATTTAGTGATATGGTATAATACTACCTATGCTATATTTAAAAAAAATAGCATTGCATCTTACTAACCGTTCAGGTTATATGATTATGTACTAATTACGCTAATGGTTTTAAGAATTTGAAAGTTTATATAAATAGGAAGCAATAAAGTGTAACCACATTTGCGTGTAGAGAGAATGGAAAACCATGTTGTAAAAACCACCCTCAGTACACCCGACTGAGATTCGAACCTCGATCTCTACATCATCGGCAGTCTAGTCTAAAAGAGCAGCGCGTTAGACCAAACGGCCACCGAAGCGGGTTCCTATGCTATTAAACGAAAAGATCAAACCAGCTGACAATACAGCAAGGCAAGTTTGTTCCGAGAGGAGCGTAGATCCGACAAAGTGAAAGAACAAGAAGGATGAAAAATAATACAAGTGTACATGGTGCGATGCTGAATAAGAAACCAATCTAAATGAACAGATACACATGCCCATGCAAGCAGACAAGTTTTAACGTTGACAAATAAACTAGCTTAAAAATTAGCACATCGCCAATAAATTTAGATTAAGTTAGTATAGGCACAATGTTAAAAAAATTTTTTTTATAGTTTTTCTAGATGGTGTAATGGAAACAAAATACATATTTCGTATTCACGCATGCGCACAGCTCAGTTCTTATCTCGTTTCGACACTAGGCCACAGAGAAGGAAAGAACAGAGCCACAGCCACTAGGCCACAGAGAAGGAAAGAACAGAGCCACAGCCCCTAGGACACAGAGAAGGAAAGAACAGAGCCACAGCCCCTAGGACACAGAGAAGGAAAGAACAGAGCCACAGCCCCTAGGACACAGAGAAGGAAAGAACAGAGCCACAGCCCCTAGGACACAGAGAAGGAAAGAACAGAGCCACAGCCCCTAGGACACAGAGAAGGAAAGAACAGAGCCACAGCCCCGAGGACACAGAGAAGGAAAGAACAGAGCCACAGCCCCTAGGACACAGAGAAGGAAAGAACAGAGCCACAGCCCCTAGGTCACAGAGAAGGAAAGAACAGAGCCACAGCCCCTAGGTCACAGAGAAGGAAAGAACAGAGCCACAGCCCCTAGGTCACAGAGAAGGAAAGAACAGAGCCACAGCCTCTAGGTCACAGAGAAGGAAAGAACAGAGCCACAGCCCCTAGGACACAGAGAAGGAAAGAACAGAGCCACAGCCCCTAGGACACAGAGAAGGAAAGAACAGAGCCACAGCCCCTAGGCCACAGAGAAGCATAGAAAAGAGCCACAGCCCCTAGGTCACAGAGAAGGAAAGAACAGAGCCACAGCCTCTAGGTCACAGAGAAGGAAAGAACAGAGCCACAGCCCCTAGGTCACAGAGAAGGAAAGAACAGAGCCACAGCCCCTAGGTCACAGAGAAGGAAAGAACAGAGCCACAGCCCCTAGGTCACAGAGAAGGAAAGAACAGAGCCACAGCCCCTAGGTCACAGAGAAGGAAAGAACAGAGCCACAGCCCCTAGGCCACAGAGAAGGAAAGAACAGAGCCACAGCCCCTAGGACACAGAGAAGGAAAGAACAGAGCCACAGCCCCTAGGTCACAGAGAAGGAAAGAACAGAACCACAGCCCCTAGGCCACAGAGAAGCATAGAACAGAGCCACAGCCCCTAGGTCACAGAGAAGGAAAGAACAGAGCCACAGCCCCTAGGTCACAGAGAAGGAAAGAACAGAGCCACAGCCCCTAGGTCACAGAGAAGGAAAGAACAGAGCCACAGCCCCTAGGTCACAGAGAAGGAAAGAACAGAGCCACAGCCCCTAGGTCACAGAGAAGGAAAGAACAGAGCCACAGCCACTAGGCCACAGAGAAGCATAGAACAGAGCCACAGCCCCTAGGTCACAGAGAAGGAAAGAACAGAGCCACAGCCCCTAGGCCACAGAGAAGGAAAGAACAGAGCCACAGCCACTAGGCCACAGAGAAGGAAAGAACAGAGCCACAGCCCCTAGGCCACAGAGAAGGAAAGAACAGAGCCACAGCCACTAGGCCACAGAGAAGCATAGAACAGAGCCACAGCCACTAGGCCACAGAGAAGGAAAGAACAGAGCCACAGCCCCTAGGTCACAGAGAAGGAAAGAACAGAGCCACAGCCCCTAGGTCACAGAGAAGGAAAGAACAGAGCCACAGCCCCTAGGTCACAGAGAAGGAAAGAACAGAGCCACAGCCACTAGGCCACAGAGAAGCATAGAACAGAGCCACAGCCCCTAGGTCACAGAGAAGGAAAGAACAGAGCCACAGCCCCTAGGTCACAGAGAAGGAAAGAACAGAGCCACAGCCCTTAGGTTAAAAATGTTGCACTCCTTTTCGAGGCTTTACTCCTTCAACGTTGGGATCGCTAGGTGCGACGCCCAGTGACTACAGCGCAATCAAGTGATTATTTTGTAAACGACTCACTTTAAACTCAAATTTACTTGAAGGCAGATAGAAAATATGAGCTCCTGTCTGCTTGCGGTCACCGAGAAAGCTTCAGGTGGCGCCCTCCTCCGTCTCTAACCCCACCACCCTCGTCATAAGTACCCTAATCCTGCCCACACAAATAAGTTTACTCTGACTGCACATTACAAAGAAAACTTGGAACACAATGAACCTTTTTTTTAACTAAGGGACTGGCTGTCGACTGCAATTATTTATTAAGGAGCGTTGAGAAGAATTACAGACGTTTAGAAATACCAATTTATTTAAATAGTGGTTAGATATTTTCTAATATTGTTTTCAACAAAATGAGGCTGAAAGTTCTGACTAATTAAATAGTTTAAATTTTAATTATAAAATTATTTTTAAATGTATGATATCTTCTATAGAACCCCACAAATTGTGACCCTATCAAAACATGACTATTTGATAGAGGAAGGCTAGATACTATACCGCGTGGCCACCAATGCAGGTCTATAATATCTATTTGATGCTATGTATTTAAAATCATTAATGTATACTTGAAATAATTTAAAAACTGGTAATTTCTCGGTGTAAATTAAAATTCCCACACTTGAGTAATTAAAGTTAATACAAAAATATTGGGATGGTTTTAAATAGTTTTAAGGGTCTCTGTTATTTAAAATTGCGTAGTAAACACTGAAGTTAAATTATTGTATTTTGTGTGAGTACTTATCTTAAAAGTTAGCAAGCTTTCCTTTATGAATTACTAGCAATCCTGCACGGCATTGTTCGTGACCCCTTGTGGCATAAGAATTATATAGACATCCCTCCACCCCATGGTACCCGTATCTCTGAAACTTAATTCTAAAACAGAAAATATTTTCTTCAAAAATCTGTTTAAAATATCACAATTAAAAAGATAATTGAAAATATAAGAATCCTGCTTCAAGGTACAATCGGACCACCTTCCGTCCACCTATGTTAAAAAGGTCAGATCTCTGCGTGCTGTAGATTTGGCTATCATTGCACACAAACAAACACACAGACAAACATTTCCTTTAATTATCATAAACTATGATGTAACATTGTGGCTTATAAAATACCGCTGTAGGCTATTCTAGTCCATTAAATTATTGATGTCACCTTTCAGGGTAAACCGATTGTTGGCTACATAGATATTATTTTTATACGTGAGATACAAAATAAATAGATATCTCAAAATGATTTACTAGTTAACATATATTGTTATTAAATGAATGGTTTTTAAATAGGAGCTAATGAGTATGAAACCATAGACATACAATTTTAACGTTTTTTATCATCACAAATTAAGACTATATACTTATTGGTTTTACCGTTCGATCTTTTAAATTTGCTGGCTATCTTGCATACAAGATAGAACGGAAATTTCACTGTAAACTCTGCATGAAAACATTAACAAAGTGTGATGCCAGCATGGAGTCATGGCATTATTATTAAATTATTCATAGGGCATATCTCAATAAAGGGCATGATGACTTAGAGAATCTCAAATCCCCTACAGATATGTTCACACACATTTCCTAGAAACATTTATTGAGCAATTTCCTTATGTGCAGCACAAAGAAGGTATTGTACATATAATGTTAGGAAAGGCATTGAAGAAAATAAGGATAATATTATAGCCTCATTAACTGAGTCAATGCAAAAAGCACAATCTATTTTGCACAAAGCCACCTCCTTAAAGTTAGAATCCACAATCACATGTTGTGGACTGCAAAGGATAATATTTAATGTTTAGGGAAACAGACGCAGAAAATATGGAACATATTACACCAAGAGTCTCATCTCATTGAGTGAAATTTGGAGAGTTGAGTACTTGTGACTTTAAGCTGAGTTTGATCCCAATTAAATGTAATAAATTAACTGTGTTTTGACATATTTCTATGAATCTAGACTCTGGTCTCCAAATTAATATTTGTAGCGTGTTGCATTTTGAAACGTTGAAATAATGTAAGGATTTATAAGTAGTAGTATTGAATGATTGTGATCGTTTTACAAACAAAACCAGCTGTATGGCTTAAGGCTTAGGTTAACAACTTTGGTTTTTAAATAGTAGGCTTGGATAGTAGATATGTTTCAATAAAACACTTTATTTGTTAAAGTGTGTAAAAGCTCAAATATGCATCGGTTTCTAACTAAACAGTCTTCATAAAACTATAGAACTATAGTTGATAGGTTATAAATAAATACAATATCCAAATAATTGGACATTATGACTGTATAGACTCAAAAACTTACATAAGTGGCCAATGTAATATTTACTACTTTTTGCATCTTAAATTGTGATTGTTCGACTCCATAGTGCCATTGAGCCTTTAGTTGAAAGTAGTTTTAAGAATGAATAGAAATGTGTTTGCACCATTTAAGCGTATAAGACTATGATTTGTGCTCATCTTTACGTAAATATACGCTTTTTACTTTCTCTCGACACCTTGAAAAGAAAACTACTTTGCTCGCAAGAAAGATCCAAATGTTGATAATTGTAAACCCCCCTCCCCCCGAAATGGTGTTGGTTTGCGATGCCGTCTACCTGTGTGTCTACATTCAGAACTAGAGCTGACATCATTTTACTGATCAGGCTAAAACTCAGTATATATGGTTTATAAGGTTCCCTCGAGGAGTTTTGGGAGTTAGATATCTCACCCTATAATTGAGGGTAGTTTAGTAAAGGTAAAAAAGAGAGAAAACAAGCTATCTCGAAATCAACTGTAACGATTTTTATTAAATTTCGTATCTGGGCAATGTTTATTATTATAAATTAATCATCCCATAAACATAAATTTAAGGGTAATTTACATAAGTAAATATTGCCAATTTTAATCATATATTTGCAAGTATTTGAAACACGAAATAACTCAATATTGTAAGATTGTAATAAAATTAAAATTTAACAAAACCTTTACTTGAAATATATTTTTATAAAACCAATAAGGGGCTCTTCATAAATTACGTAAGGATTTTTTTCATTACTTTGACCCCTGTTACTCCCCAAATATCCCTACTTAAGGAATTGTAAGATTTCTCGTTCCCTCCTCTCCTCTGACTGATCTTACGTAATTTTCTTACAATTTGGTAAATTATATTATTTTAGACAAAAGGATTCGTGTTGGGAAATTATAAAATATTTATCACAGTAAAATTAGGTTTAAAACAACATAAATAAATGACAGTTTATGGTTATTTATAGCTGTGTATGTCTATAGGCAATGATTCAGCGCCATCTGTCGTCGCTAGGTGCAACCTTTTTGACTGCGCGTCTGTAAAAGTTTTTTTTTATATAGAGTTTGTCGAACCATACACATTTATAAAATCCTTAGTTAGGATGGAATCTGCCCACCCCACGAAAACTTAAGAAATTACTGTTCACTCCCACCCAAAAAATCCTTGCGTAATTCTTGAAAGGTCCCCTAGCTTCCGAGCCATTGGCAAATATTTAAAAAAAATTTAGGTCTCAGAAAACGAGAGTTTATGATTCGTCTTTTTGATGAAAAGATGTAAAATCTGTAAAATATGAATAATGAACAATACGTTTCTTTCATTTATGCCTCTTGGTGGAATGTGATGGTCATTTTTTCCTTCATGTTTCTGTAAAAATGTATATTATCTGGTTTCACAAATATTACGAGTTTTAAGTGAATGTTTCCATTTTTAGACAAAACAGAGAGAAAGTCTGTTTGGTGCACCATACCATTTAAATATTGAGGTAGGTCTAGTTATTAGCATTAATAATATGGACATAAGTTAATATTATACAACTTTTAAACTTGTTTGTAGTTTCGTCTTTATTAAAACATTATTTCTCACTTGGTGGATACCAAAACTAATATCATAGAATAATCATCTTTTTAAAACATTTATCTACAGTTAATTTCGGTCAAATAGTCCATTTCAACTGCTATTTAAAAATAATATATCTAAATATTAGAAGTATAAAGCACAAATATAAGGATTTATTATGTTTTCTCTCTTATATTAAAATAAATATTGATTTATTAATATTAACATGAGTCTGGATATACTGGGATGAGACATTATTGCTTTCAATTCCAAACTACAGGGCCAATTATGCCGTAGAGACAATAAATTAGGTGGGGAAGTTTGTGGTTTTGCTAGAAGAGCTTAATGGTTTCAAACATGGACATTTGAAACTTTTAGTAAAGGTTCCTTATTCGCTCTAGACCAGAGATAAGACCGAATTTTGTGAAATTCAACCACCTTTAAGAGATATAAAAGGGGGTTCAAAAACTTTTAAAATTCACTGAGCATGCATTTTTTGAACTAGTGGACATAGCCTTGAAATTTAAAATGAATGTTTCTGTATAGAAATGGGGAAAATATTTTTTAGGGTTTTTCAAATTTAATCACCTAAAGGGGTGTAAAAGAGGGAACAAGGGGCAGTAAATTCTATGTCCTCCAATCAAGATGAAATTTGATATATTGAGGGTTATCGGGTCGCAGAATACTAATATGAAATTAATTTATGTACAGCAACCACACATGATTCCCAAGGTCCGTTGGTAAAAATGTGTGTTCAAGACTACCAAAACTAATATAAATAAATACTTTACAGGATGATAGAATATTGAAATTGTGCAGACAACAAATGGGACCACTCCAAATAATTATAAAAGTATGAACAGTTTTGTTTAATAAGTGCGACCCTGGGACATATGGAAGAGGATATAAACAGAATAAAAACCTTTTATGTGTGCTAGAAAACTTAAATTTGATAGTCGTTTAGAAGGACAACTCCAAACAACCAAATAAGTCTTAAAAATGGAAATTTCTAAATGATAGTTTGAAAAATGAGCTGAAATATTTACAAAACTAATAGTAACAACTAATTCCAAATGTGGCAGAAAATTGAAATGTATAAGTAAATTAAAGGGACATGTCAAATTACTATAAGTATGTGCATTTTTAATTTTAAATGGGACCCCGGCAGGGAGGGGGGGGGTAGATGAGGGGTTATAAAAATAAAAACAACTTTTAGCTGTGATAGAATATTTAAATTTGGCAAGTAGGTAGAGTGAACTTTCAAAATAACCAAATAAATCTTAATATTTGAAATTTATAAGTGGAAGTTGAAGAAGTGGTAGGGGAAGGGAGCAGGCTCAACATTTACAAAAACTAATAAATTCAACTACATTCTGTGTGGTAGAAAACTTAAATTCTTAGGTATACGGACCACTCTAAGTAAACAAAAAAATATGAAATTTTTAAACTTTAGCTATGGAAAATGGGGGAGAGGGAAGCTATAGCTATAAATAACTTTTGAGATGAGGTTAGAAATTAAAATTTCAAAGACAGGTAGAAATAAAACTCCAGATATCCAAATGAATGTTATAATTTAATACTTTTCAAAGGGGTTTGGAAAAGTGGGTTGACTTCTAATACTCATAAAAGTATTAGAAACAACCTCTTCTCAGTGTGGTATAAAACTAAAATTCTCCACATAGGCAATGATACCACTCCAAATAACTATAAGAGTCCAAAATTTTTAAAGTTTATAATAGGAGTCCATAAAAAAAGGGGGGAGTTTATGAAAGATTAAGTATGGTAGAAAGTCTAAATTTTGCATGCTGGTAGAGGTACGACTTCAGATAACCAAATAAGTCTTGAACGGATAAACTACTTTTATGTCTGATATAAAACTGGAATTCGTCAAGCAGAGATAGGGGGGACCACCCAAATTAACTATAAAGTCTGAACATTTTAAATTTAAAATGAGACTAAAGGAAATAGGGAGGAAGGGGGTTGGGGATAGGGGTGTACTAGTAGGAGGTAGAAAATTTAAATTTGTCAGGGATGTAGAGGGATAACTTCAAATAACCACAAATACATTTTGAATATTAGTTATTTCTAAGGAGGCTGGTGATATAGGGGGTCTCAAATTTTTTAAACATAAAAGACTAAACTACTTCTATAAGTGTTAGATGATTGACATAAGTCAGGTGGGCTTAAAGACCAACTCAAACAGTACCAAGGGCTGAATTATTACATTTCAAAATGAAGGCTTGAAAAATAGGGAGTGAAGGTCCCCTCAAAATAATTACAAAGCTATATAAATACAATTTTTGTAGAGAAATAAGATTGAAATTTCGCCGTGTAATTTAATAATAAAACAGGTTTGAGTAGCTAGACGGGGATACATTGTTCACGTTAATTCATTTAAAAAAAAAGCTTATCTAATGCCGCTATGCTCATAACAATATTATAACAACTGTTTACATCACCAAGTGAAGAAAATTAAACTATATCTTTCTACTGGAGAGATAATTTTTTTTGGCAAAAAAAAAATTGATCAAAAATACTTCAAAAACATTGGCATTTTCTCGCGTTTTCTACATTCTTGAACAAGTGGAATTTCAAAATTGAAGCCCAATAAATGGTAGCGCTTAAAATGTATACAACCAAAATATAACATTCTTTACGATGTGGTTAGGTTGACATTTGGTAGCCACGGAAAATATCATATAAAATAACAAAATAAGTCAAATTAGAATTATGGAAGCTAAGGAGGGTGAGGGTAAGGAGGGTGAAGGGGACAGAGGGGTTTGTAAATGAGAGTAAATTGCCATCTTTCCAAAGAAAATATACTTTTATGCATGAAAGAATATTTAAATTTGCCAATTTGATAAAACACATAACCATAAAAGTTAGAAAGTTTGGAATTCAAAAATTTACTGCTGGGAAATTGGAGGGGCCTCTAAAATTTCCTAAGCTATAAAAACTCCATGTTCCAAATGCGGGTACACTATATACTTATTAAACCTCCCTCATCCCTAACACAATAGCGTAATTAGTAGTACATAAGTGTATAGCTCGAGCGAGTATTAAGGCACAATGCTTACAAAAATAACAAAATAGAAAATGTTATTGATGTTGAACACACACAAAATCTATTTTCTAAAATGCTCTTTTTATAAAAATTGGGCTGTAGTAAGACATTTGGAACATTAAATTTGTAAAGGCAGAAGACAAAAGTTTATACTAAAAGTAAATCAACACACAAACTAAAGCCTATACATTAGATTTACAAATACACAGCTGTTATCACATACCTAGGAGCGACATAACAATTAAAATAAACACATTCAAGTGACATAACTTGGTGAGCATGATTCTCTTTGGATAATAATGATGCGTCATAATTAATATGTTTCTGTAAAATAGTCTTACTTAATTTATGTTCGTTGGTGAAATGTGATGCTTTTTTTCAAACATGTTTCTATGATCATGCTTGAATAAAGTTTTCATTGCCATTGGAGTACGACGGCCGCCCTGAGATTGCGCTCGTTTGTGCACTCAGATTGTAAACTAGATAATATTTTCCTTCTAAGATGTTTTATTTATTAATTGCAATAACTGAGTTGTGATTGCCATGGTTAGCTTAGGATTGTACATGAAGGAACCTTCAAAATTATGACAGTTGGACCAATAAAGTAAGGATCTTATAGCTAAATACGTCAAAACTTGATTTAGTACATTACGAAATCAAAGAGACCAGAATATTATGAAATATATCAATTTACAAATTAGTTTGACACATATTTTAATCAAATTTCTGTTAAATCTTATTAATGTATTGATTTTTAATTATATTGATTATAATTTTAGTTTCAAACCTATCCAAACTAAATAATCAGAATTTTTTTCTTTACTTTAGTAGATAATATTTTATACCAAACACTTAATAACTATAGTTGTGATTGGGTAAAATTAAGAGTATTTTTTTCATATACTTTGTATTGTCAACAATTTTACTCACTTTACTAAACGCTTTTATTGTGATCTAAATATTTATTTTTTAATAAAATCTGCAATTATTAATTTATGAAAATATTGTTATATTATAGTAAAATAATCTTATACTGAGAGAGTTTTCAGTTTAATTTTTTTTAATATTTATTTCTATTCCACTTTACTAAAATAATAAGAGATATTTAATTTTCCATACAGACACGAGAAGGTGTTGGACAGTTTTAATTAGACAAAACATTATGTGCTTTTTGTTGTGCAATCCTAACGCGCGTTTAGGGAGATAAGCTTCATTTTCAGACTTGATTTTATTATAAACTGATTTAAAACCGATTTGTTAACTTTCATTGCACATTAATATAAAATAATACTGAAACTTAGTACCCTTTTGATTTATATGCTTATGGGTTAGGATTTGGGAAGGTTAGATATAGAGGACGTGAACCCACATTTTAGCGGAGGGAGAGTGGAAAACCATTTAGGGAAAACCACCCCAGTTCAACTGAGCGAGATTCTAACCTAGGTATCCCCGTCCTCGGCAGTCTAGCTCAACATGAAACTAGTGCGTTAGCTAACTATGCCACCAAGGTGGGTATTAGTTTAAGATAATGTTGAATATAATCATTCCAGTGTTTAAAATAAGGGGGTTTTACCGATACCAAATATATACTTAGGAAACTCTTTCCATTGTACGTTCCATGCTTTTAACTTTTTATTTTAGTTAATAAAGTAGCATATCACTTGTGTATTTTGTTTATATTAATTTGACAACAACATGTAAAAATAAATGCAACCTTTACAACTTAAGTATTTAATTTTAATTACTGATATATTTTGTGTGCTATGTCTTACTTCTCACTACAGCTATCCGCGTATTTACTCCTAAGGATAGGGAATGAGAAAGGTAAAATGTTTGGGAAATGTGTCCGTATTTGCGTTGAAGGAAAATTATAAGCATATTAGGCAAAAAACTCTCAGTACACTCCATCGGGATTCGAACACTGATACCCCAGTTATTTGCATTTCAGTCTAACGAAGAAGGGAATCCTAAAGAATGGTGACCGCAGAAGCTGGTCACAAAATATTTAATAATTCATTTACAAGTGCATTTCCAAGACTAGTGTCTCATACGTTTAAATTGTGGAAGTACTGGCATTGTATATTTGGGTCCAACACTCAATTGTTTGAAAAGTTTTGTTCAATGAAAGGGGGGTGAGGCGGGGTTAAGGGACTACCGCTACCTGGACTATTGTACTCAGACAGCAATTCTTAGCTTGTCTTTCTCACGAGGAACATTTTGCTAGCGAGTTGTTTTAAAGAATTCTCACTTTGAAGCGCTGTTATCACTGGATATTTTAAGTTCTACCTGAGTTGAAGGGCAACAAATCTCCCGTAAGGCTGTGTATCTGTTATTTCTTTGTTTGTGCCCTAGACACTTGTCCAAAGAATTGTGCTGTTGCTGTGTCGGCGCAAGCAAGGAATGTGATAACTGCTACTAGGCTAGGAGTAGGTTTGAATATAGTGACTGTGACAAAAAGGAACAGGTCCAGTGGTGGAGCAGTAACAGATTGCTCCTGCTCCATCCACTAAAGGAGCAGTTTTTCCCATCCCTAGACCAAGTGTAGATCTTTCCAGTTTTCTCGAGGTCTTGGTGACAGTTACTACTGTTACTGTTGAATAAAGATGTCTACTTTGTCTAAGCCGGTCCTCGAACTGAGGGCCGGTGTAACCCTGTCTAGTCTCCCAGTGCTCTAAACTGTTCCTTCCACTGCCAGTCCTACCAACCCCAGTACCATATCAAGCTAAAATTCCCCCATAAAGTTACCAAAAGTTACCATAGTCCGCCTATCGAGGGTGGGTAGTAAGATCTCATTCCATTTCATGTCAAATTTTTTTATTTTCCCCAGTTTCAATGAATCATCACCAGAAAGGGCAAAAATGCCCACTGGAATAACTTTCATTTCAATTCTCCATTAGGTTTACGTATGAAATCAGTACGTAAACCTGGTGGAGAAACTCTCGTCCTGCCAAACCGACCCCGGCGGCTCATCCAACCAGGTCCAGCCCACCAAGTTATTTATTGTTCCTTCTCACATTTTTCTGTACGTTGTATGTCTTTTTCGGTCTTGGCGACCCATTATGAGCGATGGGGTGGGTTTTTTGTATAATTTTCAGCCCGCAAGGGCGCCAATACTCTTTCATGTTTGATTTAATTATATGTGTGTCCTAGTTTGTGTTTGTTTCCGAGAGCCCTTCGGGGCTGGTGTTAACTGTTGGTCCCTTTATGTTTCTCATGTTTTATTAATGTTTTATATATATATATATATATATATATATATATACATATACAAAATGATAATAAACCTCTTACAAACAAAATATATCTTCCACAATGAAAATAAGAACACAGTTCACAATTTACACTGCTGCCATTGGACAAGGAGGTAATGGCAGCCTTTTGAATAAAATCGATTGTTACCGCCCAATCCCTGACCTAGGTTTCATTCTATCGGAACTCATCAAGGAGAAGTGTGGAACGTGCGACACAACTTTTTAAAAGTACAAACTAAATATTTTCCTCTTTTATGAAGTTGTGTTGCAAGTTTCAAACTCCCTCCTGATGAGTTCTAATAGAATTAAACCTAGTTCATTATTGTAAGTCAATAAATCTGTCGAGCACAAGTGCCTATTTAAAGCCCTGCTCGAAATTCAAGTATTCAAAGAGCCCTACAAAACATATTTACCAACACTTGATTATTTTCATACCACGTGGCAGCTTCCTTAGGAAGTAGTTGAATCAACAGAAAGTTGGTTTCAATGTTTCAGTGTTTCAAAACGTTCAAAAAAAAAAAATTGTTTAAAAGCACTATTTCAGTAAGAAAGAAAATACATAAAGATTTTTCTTTTCTAATCAAATAAATTTTCTTCATAAACAATGCTTGCTATTTTGGCCAGTTTTAGCTAGGTAATTTATCAAATAAAATTATAACCATCCCATTATTACATTCTACCATTCAAATCTTAGATGAAACAAATTTACAAAGGAAAATAAGATTTCCAGATTTTTCAATGTTTCTCTTGAAAAGAAATACTTGCATAAATTGTTTTATTTCTATCATTTCTTACTAAATATCACATACCCTTTAAGTTTTATGGGTTTTATTTATCTGCATTAAAATTTGTAAAGAATAAAATGGATGGATACCCTTTTCGGTGGCCGTGTGGTCTAATGCACTACTCTTATTTTGACTAGACTGCTGAATACGGGTAGATCGGGGTTAGATCCTGTTCGGGTGCACTTAGGGTGGTTTCCACGCAAATGTGGGTGCTCTTGATATCAATTAAACCTTCCTAGTCCCTAACAATTAGAGTAATTAGTGCATAGGTGTATAACCCAAATGGGGAATTAAGATGCAATGTTAAAAAAAATTGATTTTTCTAGAAATATTTATTAAGCCTAGTGTATGTTGTTGGAATGAAAGTGGTAATCAAACTTTGTGAGACAACCAAATCTCTCCTCGTACGTTAGCTTATTCAGTGATGTGTGTAAACATTGATGGTAACAGTTGTGGAGATATTTCCACCACCGATACTGCAATCTAGCAAAGAAGTTAAACTATTTAAAAAATATGAAAACTTGAAATTCTGCTTATAAACACCTTCAGTGTTTTATTTCATGAACTTATAAATACTAAAGAATGATTACTTTGGTCTTGAAACAAGCTTTTGTACTTAAAAATTGGATTCTCACATGTTTCGTGAAAAGACAGCGAAAGTAGATCACTGCCTGAACCTAAAAACCCCTATTATACCTATTATATCTATTATAGCTGATTCAAAATATTATATTCATTTTCACAGTTTATTTATTATTCAATGATTTATCTGATTACCAAACCCTTCCTTCACCTCTGACAAGACATCTTGTGAATGTGGGGAATGCCAGGCCTCCACCGTGGTTCGGATTCCACGTTAAACTGTAGGTCCTCCATTTCATCTCACAATCACCCTACCATTACACATTAGCATAAGTGTGTATAACCCGAACGGGTAGTAAGACGCGGTGCTAATAATAATATTATTCAATTTTGGTTTGCATTGTGGGCATTTAAATGATTGGTTGGCATATTCAGAGCTCAATTTGATTTGTTTAGTTCTTGGTGTATGGTGGTTACTTCTTGGTGTTGGGTGTGGCGTTCTTCTGCATGGCCGTGTACACTCTGTGCTGCAAGAAATGGAGCAAGCCAGAACCTTGGTTCATCTGAATTAGAACCTTGTGATGGAAGGGGTATGACCCAAAGATAGTTTTACAGATGGTGTTAGTTGGTTGTAGATCATTCTAGGATAGCATTGAAAACCTTGGATTGTAAGATGTCCCAGAGTGCCCACGCATTGATTACTGGTCTTGCACTAGTACAGTCTAAACCTCCAGTATGCTACTTTAATGGGTACAGTGCATGCCCGGTTAAACCTATTTAAAAATAGAGATTCTCAATCTGTGATGTTTCCGACAAAGTTATGTATGTAATGAAATATAGCAAATATGTGCAAATATTTGAAAACCTCGACTTTGCCTCAAATATTTGTTTGCCTCGACTTTGATTTAAAAGAAAAATTATAAATTTGACAATTAAAAAGCTTTGCTAATAAAAATATTTAAAGTTAAAAGATACATTTATGTTCATTTTGTTCATTATTTCCATCACAAATTAATATTTACATAGCAAAATCTAAAATAATTAAATTACATAATGCAATAGCATTTTAAGACAAAATTTGTTTATTATGTTTGAAATATAGTGTTTTATAAATTATATTTAAATATAAATCTCAATAGTTATGCAACATATAATATTTGTATCTAACACTATAAACAATATCCAAACTTTTATTTGGCTTAGGGAATTTTTTCAACATTATTCGATTTCGCTTGGAATTAAAAAAGTGGACTTTGCAAAATCCAAATAGCAGGAATAACATTGGCATTTTTTGTAATGTATCAATCACTATATTCAGTTACCTATACAGGCATAACTTGTTGTTACGACAAGTCACTATTGCTGTAAAGCAAATTGTTGTCTTTTTTTAACTGTAATTGAATTTGCTATACTAAAATTGTCACAGGCGTCATATATGTACATAGCTGATGTAAATAAAGCATTTATACTTAAAATAAATAGTTAATAATTCACTAAATCATAGATTGTAACATAGAAATGCAGGGCCTGCTGTGTTCCTGCATGTTGTCGCTGAACCATTGCATGTGTGATTTGTCTTAATGTGAGTATGCCTGTATATGGATTTATAACCACCAGATCATACATATATACATCATATGTCACAAGTGTAATGTTTTCATTAGGTTGACCATCACTGGCACACACATTTTATTTGTCAAACCATGAAATACAAAATTCCTGTGCTGCGTATTTGTTTGTCTGTACTAAGCCTAGACCAAAATTGTCATGTAGGAAATTAGTGTACATATCATAAGCAGTGAATTTTCTCCCAGACTGTTTACAAATTATCACAGAAATGTTTGAAACTCTAGGAAATGGACACCTCAAGATCATTGTACAATTCCCTAAACCAGTCTATAATTATGAACCAGAGTGCTTGAAGTTGGAGCGCTACATGTTGACATACTTGGGTGTATCTATTTCATTGCAATCTACATGAAATGTGGTTAATGGTGCTGCCATCTAGACCTGACAGTTTCAACTATCACTGATGTGCCACAATAAAATGTATGTTGTATAGCGGGGCACGTTTTCAGGGTACAAGGAGTTAGGGGAGTCAGTCGGGTCATTCTGTGATGTTACAACCACATTAAGTTGGGTTGTAACCGAGTTAAGTTTGTGATATGTTGTAGCTGGGTCAAGTTTGTGTTATGATGTAGCTGGGTTAAGTTTGTGTTATATAATAATCAATTTAAGTTTGTGTTATGATGTAGCTGGGTCAAGTTTGTGTTATTTAGTAGCTGGGTTAAGATTTTGTTAGTTAATAACTACACTAAGATTGTTTGTTATAACTGGGTTAAATTTATATTATATTGTAGTTGGGTTAATTAATAACCATGTTAAGTTGGTGCTATATTGTAACTGGGTTATGTTTGTGTTAACTAAAGCTTTGTTTCCACTGAAGCAACATAGAACAACTTTTGTTTCACATTTCATATTCTAAAATTACTTAATCAACTTCATTCAACAAACTTTCTACACTGGAATAACATTGTTGCATCATGTCAGTGTTTGTAACACTGTCTTTACTGAAGAACCAGTTTATAATTAGTGTCAACATGTGTTTTAGTGGCAGCTTCTGCACTTATTATTTCCTGTATTTTTGGTTCCAAGACACGGGTTGTTGTATTTCCTGTATTTTTGGTTCTAAGACACGGGTTGTTGTATTTCCTGTATTTAACTACAACATGTACCACCTACCATTCTCATCTGAAACAAACCGTCCAGAGAGAAGTCACATTAATTTGGTGTAAGCGACTAAATGTGGGTGTGTGTTTCATATTTTCTTGTGAATATATAATATGCCTCTGTAAGGAAAACCCTATAGGATGTAACCTAGGTCGGGGGATTGGGCGGTGACGATCAACTTTCCTCAAGAAGTAACCATCACCCCTTTGTCCAGTGGCAGCAATGTAAAGTGTGAACTGTGATTATATCTACCTTGTACCTTCTTGCAAATTGATATTTACTGCTTCTCAAGAAACAACAACCTGTGTTTGTGACATCAACGTGATTCAACACAGAGCTTCTTATACAAACAAACATCAACTTTTCATTTGTATGTTGCTGTTGCTATAAGTTTGGTTTGTGTTCTTGACTCCTCATGTAACTTGCATGATCACTATTTACTTAATTTCAACTATGATTTATTTTTTTATATGTTTTTACAAATTTTATGGAAAATTTTAAACAGTATTTTGAGGGTCCAGATATGTAAAATTATATATATTAATAGTCCCACCAACATATAATTTTACAGCATTAAGTTTTAATTAAATTTAGGAAATAGGTCAGACAAATATTTTATTATTCAATGACAGTTGAAAACTGTTATGTTTAGGTTTTTGGGCTGCTAACACTTGTAAAAGATCACTTTTTGTTATAGATAATAAGTTTTTTAATCACATGTCATATTTTACATTTAAAATAACACAAATTTAAATTTTCTCCCACTTTTTCAATACTTTTGATAAAACCTTTTTTATCCACTCAAAAATAAGATTTTAAACATAATTAAAAGTACTTATTCTTTGGTTTGGAATGTTATCAACAATGTGTAATATAGTCCATACATTAATACTGGCATTGTACTTACTTAGAAAAGAGAATACTTGTCAATATGTTAATATGTATAATACATTATTTTATCATATTTTATTTTTATCCACTGTGTAAATGCATCATTGTAAAGAACTTGTTTGCATTATGATCAATCAATTGGTTTAAATTTGCTGGTCACTCTTTTAAAGGAATATTCATTAGACCTTTTGTGAAAGTTCTGGCAAAACATAATTTTTTTTAAGTGGAATAAAACAATAAATAAGCTTTGTGCCCGACCTCAAATAAATATAAATAATTTTGGCCTAAATTACTGTGATTAACTATCACATTCATATACTACCATTATGTTTTCAAATCAATTATCCAAAATGACATGTCAGCTGTTGGTGTAGGGATACACTAAGGACTATTTCTAGTAACTTTTTGGGCTGTCATCTAATAAACTCGAGTGGTGAATATTCTATAGGTATCATCAATTTTAAGTAAAAATGTCACAATACCTGTTTTTCTCGATTCCAATTCTTAAGTTCAGCTTCGATTCTGATTATTAAACATTTATTTTTAAATTTTTTTTCCAAGCATCCAACATCATATAAAAAAAATATGTAGGGTATTCAACTTCATAACATACCAAAAACTAAAAAACTTTCATAGTAATAAAAAAATTAACAAAATATATATATATATATTATATATATCAATTTTAAAAAAAAAAACAATTTTACCACGTATTAAATCATATAATCTAAATAATAACATAATTAGGAATTACATTACAGTAAAAATGTATTACTATCTACAAATGAAGCTTCATTGAATCAAACATTTGTAAATAACAATTAAATGAAAAAGGTGTAATAAACATGCACTGTTTTGACACTGGAAAGAAAATGTAAGTACTGTACTCGTAGCAACTTAAAATACTTAAATAGGGCTACTTGAAAATAAAAACTTTTTCTGTAACTATTATTTGTCAATTAAAAAAGATTAGCTTTATAAAAACAGCCAAAAATTATTTTTTAGATGTTTAATAATAATAATTGTTACTGTATGGAAAATCTAACAAGCCTGATACCTTACTCCCCCCTCTATGTGAATTTTGGACTCGACCATTTCACCCAACACAGGGTCGCTCGAAACTTTAATATCGCAATCTTATAGATATATTTATTAAACACATTAAAAGTCTTCAAAACTAAAACAATCATATAAACTCGAAATTAATACAATAAATTGCGTATTTTATAACTGAAGGAAGAACACATTTCACACGTTATAAAAATATAAAGTTGCCCGCCATAACTGATCCTACACATGTTAACTCACAAGAAATGAGTGATGATGTGTGTCAGCAACGATATATTGAATTAAATAATAAAACATTTTTATTAAACCTGTTTTATTCAAAGAGCTAAATAAAACCTTAAAAATTGAAAGTGACAAAGAATATAAGTACAAGAGAGCGGCCATCTTAATTTGATCGAAATATCTTAACTCAATATAACACGTTGTGATATATCAATTGTTTGTTTAAAATAGATTCATGTATACTGAAAGTCTCACTTAACTTTTACTTTTTTTAAATGTGTCAAAGTTGCTAAGTTTTTACCTCTTGTTACTGTCAAAATATCAGGTCCTATTATATTCGAGACCAATTCTCTTTCATGTAGAACACCTCAAAATGTTTGGTTCTTATTATATTTGGGGCAATGCGGTATATTTATAATTTTCCAGCATTTAAGTGAAACGACAACTAAACTAATATTAGAGATAATAGATTATTACCTATTCTGAATGCTGCCATGTTGTTTAGTTGCCAGTTTTATTGAGAGCTACGAATCGAAGTAGCGATAATTGTTATGTTAAGATCGATTCTTTCGATACCAGTAAGAATCGAGGGTATCAAGTTTGACAGCCCTAATTTTAAGCCAACTCCTTAAAATCACTGCTAAACAGAAGAAAAGATACTAAATATTGTAATTAAAAACCCCTGCATTCAAATAAATCTGCCGTGAATACCAAAGACTATATATAAGCCCACTAATAATTGAAAAGGTGTTTCACCAAAAAAAGGGAAGCTAAAAGAGTTATCGGAGGTTTCAAAACTAAATCATGGATTCAGAACTTGTCTTTTTTTCAATACTTAAATTTATTAATTATACTTATTTAAATTCCATGAAATGTAATCAACAATATATATTTTTTATTTTATTCTAAAATGAATATATTTACCATGATAATCTATGCACAGATTTATAAATAAATTATCACAAATTCAACTATGAAAAATGTGAAGTCAATTTGAATAGAGTTGGTTCAAATCCTAATCCTGGAATAAATTATGAACATAAGAGAAAATATAAATATGATAAAATGGTAGAGAAATAAAATTATTAAGTAAATGTTAACTTTATTTCTTATAATCCACTCATTATAACATTCATTACATTCAGTTATGTGTTAAATTACTGCTCTGGGTCAGGTTGTTTTGTGCATCCTATGATTATAATTGGTTCTGAACCACCAATAAGCATTATTAGAGCTCTCAAATTTTTTTGAATCCATGAATCTTGGATATCCCATCCCTAAATTTGACCCAAACTAACTATCTTTATAATATAGTAAGACCAATTATTATAAATCGGAGATTGGCCTAATCAGCAACAAATAATCAACATCAACATGGTCAGTAAAATAGTTGTTCGACCACACCCTAATAATAATTTTAATTTTTGGATAAGTAAAAAATGTAAAATTTACTATATAAATTGTTTATTGAGATGTAAACTGCTATGTTAAGTTTGGAGCCAATCAATTTAAAAGATAATGTGTTTTTTTGTTGGTTACCCATTTGACTGCCCACCATCCATAAACAAGGGCATATCTCTTGTCTCATATTCAACTATAAACAGTATTAAAATGTTGGTTTTTAAGAACTCCAAGTGTAAGATATTTTTGTTTGTGACTATACATACCAGTATTTATAACATATATACAATTTTAGCTTTATTATATTGTAACATTTATACTTATTAGATTGTTTTATTGTTTCCTAGTGGAAGAGTATCAAAAACAATCTGCTGATAATGTAAATTAATCAAACATACTCCCGCTATAGTCTTTAAGTGATGATAATTACTTTATTACTTGATTATGAATTAATTAAGTTCAGATAATAAATATCAATGATCATACTATGATGGAGGAGGTATTAAGAAAGAGGTAATAGTAAAGAGATGTATTTGAGGTATTTAATATTGGGAAAAGTACCTTATGAATACATGACATATTATGTACACAGCCTAAACATGGACGGTGAATAAGAGTGATGCCAGGAAAGTTGGTTATATATGAAGTTTGGGAGGAGGGTGTCATCAGGAGATATAGAGTGAGGAGGTATGGGCATGATAAGAGAGAGCGAAGGCAGGGGAGGGGGTTTTCTAAACCACCACCCCCAGAAGTTGACAAAAAAACTGTCTTATATACAATAAAAACAAAACAATATACGTTTTAAACTTGTCACCACCATTATAATGTTTATGTATATTTTAATAAATAGTTTGTAATTGTGTTCATTAGTCAGACTAATTCCTGCCATTAAAATAAACTCTGAGACTTGGCCGGACTATGGCCTTGGTTGAAGGGTGTGGGAACAGATTGTTGAGGAGTACAGGCAAGGGGAGAGGACTGGACCAGAGAGAGAGAGAGGATGATAGCAGCGATCTACCAAGCTGACAGCCCAAAGCTAGATGACGATTGTTGGTTTAAACTTGTCTGTCTTATCAATGATCGTTACAAAGTTCAATATCTTACAAACCACTGTACTGTGTATGAAAGTCACAAGTCAAACATGGTTTGAGTAATGTTTTACTCTTTACAGCATTAATTTATTTTGAAAATGTACTTTATGAGATATAAATAAATAAAATATTCTTAATGTGAAGTGATTTGCATAGAAAAAGATTGAAATTGTAAAAGTAGAATAATTGAAACAAAAAAAATTGTGGTTAATATTCAAGAATCGGAATTGACAAAAACAGGAATTGTGAAATCAACATTACAGCATCAGCGAATAAAAATCCATTCTTATAACTCATATTATCAAACCTTACTTTTCAGGTTAGTTGTTAAATTGAATGCTAATAGAAGTAAACTTTTTATTCCTTAATGATAGACCTGCTGATTAGAAATACAGTTCAATGCTTAACATAATTACTAACTTGTATTGATATTTCTTTATTTAATATATTTTAATAAATTTACACCCCTTGTACAAATACTAATATAAATAAAATGATGCTCGCTGTAGCAACATAAGATAACTTAAATTGCTAGTGATCACTTAATTGGAACAAAGGTTAGTTAAGCCTCTTGAGAACAAATAAGAATTTAGTTAAATGAAAAAGTAGCAGCTCCAGTCTAGAAAACTGAGATTAACGAGCAGAGGTATCACTGTGCAGACCACATGACACCTTCTAACCGTGTTAGTTGGCACTATCTTTGCCAGCTGACTATTGGCCGTTGATTGTGAGCTGACACATAGAGTATTTTCACTGCGAATATGTGGACATAGAGGTTTTGTTTTCCAATACTACTTTGATATTTATTGACCTAAATCCATTTGGTGCATATTTTCCTTAAGAGCACTTCATTCTGTCGCTGCAGACCAAAATATGACCCAATTTATCTTAAACACTCAAAGGCAAGCACAGACATATTCACTCCCTGTTTCCCTGTGAATCAACCTGATAGTCTGAATGTTTGGATTTATATTGTATTTTGAAGAAATAGCCTCCTCTATGCACTTTTATTCAAACACTTGGAAATAGTTAGATTACATAGTATTGCATCTTAAATTCAAAGGAAACTTGGTAAAGGCTCTTGGTACTAGCACACCTGTTCCTCAAAACTTCTTAAGCATGTGCAATGTTGCCATTCATCATTTTGTAACGCACAACAGTGTGTGTGATGACATCACTGTCACTAACATTCACATACATGTTCTGAATATAGTACAAATTATCACCACAAGCGCAAGGGTATTTTTCTATAGGAGCCGCTGTAAAAAATTACTATACCTTTGGCCAGTAAAAGTTGAATGTGTAGGGGATTATATAAAATTTCAGGGGGGGATCAGACCCCACTTTCTATTTTGCCCTTGTCCACTAGAGCATAGGCTTCTATATGTGTCATAATTGGTGGTGTGTATATTAATATTAATATTATTATTATAATGTGTTCTGTCTTAAGACAGGTTCATTCCTTTTGTCATTGGACTTAGACCACTAATGCGCCCGGTCCTCTGCCGCCTTCCTAAACTACTTTTTTCGTGCAAAATTTCCTTTTATGATGTTGTGTATAAGACAGTTCCTCCTAGGGATGTGTCTAACTAGTCTGTATGGTGCTAAATATTCACTTACAAAGTGGTTCTCTTCTCGCCTACTCACCCACATGATCTTCTCAAGTATTAATCTGACCATGATGAAGATCAAATATTAAAACTATTTGGTGAGAGCATGAGAACAACTACCTCACTCTCACGGCACGACTGGCTGGCTAACTCCAGTGGTTTCTCTGTGATAAATTATTGCTTGCTTTGAATTTAAAAAGAAGGGCGACCATATACACTAGTATTTAGCTAGGAAGAACCATTTGCCTGGTATATAAAGTTCTTCCTAATAACATTCTATTATAGTTTCCCTGTCATGTTACTATTCTATATTTACTTAATTTTGTATTGTATTGTTTTCATTCAATGTTATTGAAAAAGAAAAGCTGTTACTTACAAAACTGATATTGATGCTGTATGGCAATAAAGAAATTTACAGTTCAATTTTCATAGAAAGGTCTTTTTAAAAAATACAAACAGTTTTAGGCCTAAAATTAAATATAAATATTATCTTAATTATATTATTATGAATATTATCTTAGAGTTTTGATACTATCTCTCTGCAGGTACCATGGCCTGATATGAAATATGTTAGAGGGGATTTGGTTCCTTCCTGAGAAAATTGAACGGTACCTTGAATATAATTACAATGTAAAGCATATAGTATGTATTTATATATATTGTTATTTTGTTAACTAGTACTAGGGACATGAAATTATTTATTAAAATGTTCATATTGAACTAATGTCTGATTACTTTAAACCCTCAAACACCTTTTCCTTCTTGAAATGATTTATTGTGTTGTATAGTTTTATAAAGGGAAGGCATAGTATGTTAGCATCACAAGTTGTGGAAGAGGGAGCTGGGAATCGCCAATCAGTTTGATATACTGTGGATCATCTGGACAGGTAGCAGGTATGACCATTTCCATAGCAGGTCTCTTACACACCTATAGAACAACTCTCCATAGCAGGTCTCTTACACACCTATATAACAACTCTCCATAGCAGTCTCTTACACACCTACAGAACAACTCTCCATAGCAGGTCTCTTTCACACCTATAGAACAACTCTCCATAGCAGGTCTCTTACACACCTATAGAACAACTCTCCATAGCAGGTCTCTTACACACCTGTAGAACAACTCTCCATAGCAGGTCTCTTTCACACCTATAGAACAACTCTCCATAGCAGGTCTCTTACACACCTACAGAACAACTATCCATAGCAGGTCTCTTACACACCTACAGAACAACTATCCATAGCAGGTCTCTTACACACCTACAGAACAACTATCCATAGCAGGTCTCTTACACACCTATATAACAACTCTCCATAGCAGGTCTCTTACACACCTACAGAACAACTCTCCATAGCAGGTCTCTTACACACCTATATAACAACTCTCCATAGCAGGTCTCTTACACACCTACAGAACAACTATCCATAGCAGGTCTCTTACACACCTATAGAACAACTCTCCATAGCAGGTCTCTTACACACCTATATAACAACTCTCCATAGCAGGTCTCTTACACACCTACAGAACAACTCTCCATAGCAGGTCTCTTACACACCTATATAACAACTCTCCATAGCAGGTCTCTTACACACCTACAGAACAACTCTCCATAGCAGGTCTCTTTCACACCTATAGAACAACTCTCCATAGCAGGTCTCTTACACACCTATAGAACAACTCTCCATAGCAGGTCTCTTACACACCTACAGAACAACTCTCCATAGCAGGTCTCTTACACACCTACAGAACAACTCTCCATAGCAGGTCTCTTACACACCTATATAACAACTCTCCATAGCAGGTCTCTTACACACCTATAGAACTCTCCCTGCTGTCCTCTACTCCATCCAACCTTATTTCTTTACTAGGACTTACCCTCTTCCTTCTCCTTACCATCACTTCACACTTTCCATACTAGATTTCACTCCACACTCTTTCACTTCCTAATTTCATTCACTGGCGTATTCTGAAAAAAATAATTGGTATGTTGTACTCTAAAAGTTGCAGGGAGATTTGGGGGCCGAGGACCCTCAACCACCGTTGTCCAAGAACGTCAAGGGAAATATTTGAAGATGTGTGCCGATATAAAAGTGGTTCTGCTTCTCAGATAAGCTGGAAAGACTTTTCAAAAAATCTGGAAGTGCTGGGAATCAAACCCAGGTCCTCTGGATCCGCAGCCAGAACCTCTGACCACTAGACCACATAGGCGGTCCTCAAATTGTAATAATATCTCCATGGTTAGAAATTTAAGTAAATATTATTATTGGGGCTAAGAGTGGTATGGGCACATTTCTGAATGCATAAGAGACAGATCCTATTTAATTAGCCTAGTGTAATTAAAAGCACACCGTTAGCAATACTCAAAGCAAACAATCATAATAAGAGTAAAATGAAGTGATACGTCGATCAGATCTTGGTGAGAGGGAATCAGGTGGATTGTCCAACTCACGTTGCAATTAAAACTGTTTTATAAAGATGAACTTATCTCCCACAATGCTGCTTGGGAACAAACGAGTCTCCCAACTTATGCTCCAGAAGTTATTTAGATTCGTAAACTCTGACTAACATAGGAGAGATGATCTCGGACTATTAATACTCTATCGCTACGTCATTGGTTTATTGCTAAGATATTAACACATATATTTAGCTGTAAGTAGTGATGCACCCAAGGGGAGAGGGGCAAACAGGGTATCCCCCCCCCCCTTCCCCAACACCACAAATAATTTGAATAGAAATGTAAATAATATGAAGTAAAACTAAAATATTTAAGATAGACGATGTGTTGACAGGCTTCTGACTTAAGCCTAATATTCAAAAGGTTTACCATTACACACAAAATTAACGATTGAAAAAACACGCAAATATTAGCTTCGATACCATTTGCGTTGTTTAAGAGGGAACTCCCATACCTTCTATTTTGTTTCAAATCCGGCTAAGCTTCGTGCTTGTAGAGAACTTTAATTCCATTTCCCCCTCTGTTAACTCTCTTGTGTACAGCTAGACATCTCATCGCCTGTAGGGTTGACTGACTGGCAGGTATAAATTATTTCCAAAAATAGATTCCGAGACCAAGAAAGTAGAGGGTAGGTTTCTTCTTTTTTTTCTCGGCTAGTGTTTGAAAGGCCGGATTTGGGTTCTACCTCAAAATTATACATAGCTGTAGTAGTTTTCATTCAACATTATTTCAGTGTGTACACATGTATAATATAGTAATTATATTATTATTTATCAATAATAGTATATTAGATTTGTATTTCTAATTAAGGTGTAGGCCTATAACCTTAATATTATGCATTAATTAATACAATAAATAATACTAATTGAAAGTTAATAGTTAAAATAAAAGGTCCAATAAATTTAAATGTGGGTAAATCTTTTAAATTGTTTTAATAATAATTCATAATAGACCAAATTAAAACTACTTTGGATAAAAACAATTTATTTTTACATTAACATTATATACAAGGATATTAGTTATAATAATTTAAAATTAAGAAGGATTGTTTATTGGAAATGCACCAACATTCTTCTGACAAGGATGTAAAAAAAAAAAGAAATGTTATAACTATAAAGGTGAAAACCACCCCCAATGCGTTTGGCCATGTATACTCTAATTCTTGTAAGAAGAACAGATTTAGAAAATACAAATAAATACATAACAAAAAATGGTGGTCAAAATTGATGGCATTTTACTTAATTATTATTTTAAAGGTAGGCATATTTATAATATATATCGAAAGTTAAAGATGTAAATTACATTACTTGAGATATGAATAAATCAATGTAGTTTTACTAACGTTTGTGACAGTCATTTACTTTTCTTACGATCAAAATTATAGTACACTCAACCAAAAGATAATAAAAATATAAATTATATTAAGTAAAATTTTACAATACTGTATTTGACAAAACAATTGTGAAAAGTTAATACATTTCCATGTATGTTTAATTCCCAAAGTATTTACAAAGTCCAGTCATTTAGCGTTAGGGAAAGAACTATAAATAAAACCAATGACAAACTAAACACTTCTTTATTCATTAATAAACAAAAATCTTTGTAAAGTGTCTAATCTTTAAAATTATTTTAATTAAGTATTGGAAGTTAGTGATTAACTAATGTTGAAATGAAATATAACAATATAAGATTTCTTTAAATGATTGAGTAATGTTGTTTTTGGGGTTTCCTATTGTTTACAAGTATCAAACAATGGTATGTAAAAATGTAATTGGAAAAGTGGTCTTATAATAAAATTAAATAAGTTTCATATAGAGTCACGTCAACAATAAACATAAACATAAAAATGTAAAGGTAAATAATATGGATGCAATAGCTCTTTGTTATAATTGCATATAATTAAAGCAAGTAGAGTTAGCTAAGACAGGGTTGTTACAATTCTATCCAGCCCCAAAAAACCCACATAGGTTTTTAGTAAAAAATACCCACTTAAAAAACAAAACAAAATATATTTTGAATACAAAGCAATTGTATAATTTTTTTTAAAGAAGTTAGTCTATTTTCCTTTTAATATTTAAAATATGATTAATTACTTTAAATAAAAATGTAGATAGATTGGAAATGGAATTAAACATACTAACATAGGACTAGATCAAACTAATGTTATTGAATATTTTAATAAATACACATACAATTTAAATTTAAAACATTCTTTTGTAAGAACCAAATTTTACTAACATGATTGCATGAAAGTCTTATTTTGAATTTTGTTAACTAATGTATATTGTTATAATTCCTTAAAAAAAATTATTTATAAAATATAATATTATTGCTAGGCGTGGACGTTATTTTTTTTTAAGTAACAGTCTAGGCACTAATTAATATGTTAGAATGATTGGTTTAATCAGATAACATACATAAGATCTTTAATCACACCACAACAAACCCAATAAAACCTAATATAGCCCAACTTATTTTTTAAATAGCCCGGAGTTTTTCAAGCCTGAGCTAAGAACTATTCATTGAGAATAGAATGGTTTGAATTTCTAAAAAGTTAAACAATTAAAAATAACAATTCTAGAATCGTACTTGTGTGTGTGTATGATATTTGAACACACACACACACATAATATACAAGGACACAAACATGTTTGGTTTGTGACCTTCCTCCTGCCCACAATTTATAAGCGAAGGGTGTCCAAATTAATGTATATACTCAATCGAGTTCAGTCATTTTCGGCTTTATACAATTAATATAAAGATTTAAACAAAACTCATCAAAGTAGGCATGTCTTTACTCGCAACACCATACTTTAAAATTAGCAGGATCAATCTTGCTTAAAGTGTTAAGAGGTTTGAAAAAATAAATAAATGGTACAGTGCACCGCACAGACACTCCCTTATGGGCTACTGGCAACAAATTATGAAAATTTGTTTCCTAATTGTAATATACAATGGAAGTAAAGCAACTCTTGGTTGGCTACTAAATGATAAAGTATGTAAGATTGTGTAGTACTATACATTTTAATTTACGTGAAAATGTTTATAAGTGATAGTTTTCCATTAATTAATCACAAAATAAAATACTGTCAAAAATGTTTCAAAGCAAAAAAAAAAAAACTTATTTTAATAGATATAATGTAGTTCTGATAATTTATAAATGCCAGCCTATTAACATAGAAAATTTGAGTGTTTCCTCAAATTGAAACTATACCACCGAAAAAAAGACTAGTGCAGAATTTCTCTGTTTTTTCTTCCTTGGATATTATATACTCATATATATATATATATATATATATATATATATATATATATATATATTACCCAATATATGTATATAGGTCAGTGGCACACCCAATAGAGGGAAAACTGGGAATTTGTCTCCCCCAAGACTCAATACTAGTTTAATAAATACATTAATTATGTGATTGTTAAAATAAAAAGCATTAAAGATGTGTCGAGTGCATAAGATACCTTTTAAAACCAGGTTTACGATTCATATTTAAAAAGAGATAAATACTCTACACATTAAAATAACCCCTGAGTTTCCTAATGAAAAAAAGCAAATTCATACTAGATTCTCTATATTGTATGCAAGGCCAAAGCAGATAAATATTGAATTAAAACTACCTTATTTACTGTTTAAAAATAACAAAAATAAATACAAGGAACGATCTATATCTACTAGTATTGTGATAGTCAAAAAAATCTAACTCGAAACTTCGATAAATGTCAACGTTATATGAACCCCTGAAACCAAAAACATGATTTCCGCAATGCCGTCTGTCTGTCCATCACTTTTCCCTTAGCACCCCTTTTATATAATTAAACCTTATTTTAACATATTACATAACCCTTAAAAATTAATTTGAGTAATTTTTACCCTTTTTAATCTTTTTAGTTACCCAAACTATTCTCCCAGGCAAAGCTGTACTTCATGCTATTAATATAATAAAAACAAAAGTGAGTTTAGTGTGTGTGTTCAGAAAAATCTAAGCCCCTTCGAGATAGGATGAAAAATTGAAATTTTGAGATCTTTAGAAGGACCACCTCATTTAACAAGGAAAATTTACAAAATGAGGAATTTAAAAATTGGGCTCCAGGGAGTCAAAATAAGAAAGACGTTTTAACTTTGGTAGAAAATTGAAATTTGGGGAAAAGGTAGAAGGACTACTCCAGAAAATAAGAAGATTTAAAATTAATGAGTGAACGCTGAGCGTAAAATTTAAATTATGATTGCCCTAGTTAGCTTGGTATTGTGCAAGGAGTAATTATATAAATGCTAGCAGCCGGATGTTGAACGTCCTAATTTGAATAGTTTGATATAGTACAAAGAATGGATCAGCCTGCTAGTAAATTATAAAAGTGTAATGATTCCACCCTAAACCATTATTTGAAATAAGTCTCTTCTCTAGCCCCCTTCCCAGTAAAAACAATATAATATTTAGTCACAAAAGAATGTCTAGCTATCTGGACAGTTATTATGTTATGGTCAGATAAATAAATTGAGTGTTGAATAATGACGTTCATGTAGTGACAAAAAAAAAATTGCTTAAATATATATTTTTTAAATAAATTAATAAAAATGCACAGCATTTGTCAAACCAAAAACAGTATGTAACATAAAACATATTTGTAGTTGTAAACACAAAATTGATCTTTCAAATACATAAAATGCACACAAGTTTGTAAAACAATAAATTAAAAAGGGAATTAGTCATAAATGTTAACACTAAGTCAATATACTATTTTTAAAAATTCCGTAGCTTATGGTAACAGCTGTTATTTAAAAAAATGTTCTTCACTAATTTAACACCCTTTAACATTGGCCCTAATCTTTAGTTTACTTTTTTTAAATAACCATAAATATTTTTATTCAACTAATGAGTTTATACCAATAAAATATTTAAAATTCTCTTAGAAATAAACAAATACAATATATCTATTGACATTATATATTTGACATCTTTTCTAATCAAAAGAGGAGTGTTGATTTTAGGCTCAAAGCTCCTCAATTTGTTGATTCGTGTAAAGTTTTTTTAATGAGAAAAACAATATGCAGATTAAAAAAATGCATAAAAGTTATCACAAATAGCTATTTGGCATTTTAGTAAGGTTTTCCCCGGCTCCTATAATGAGCACAGCACCCTAGATAAGGTCATGCTCGAAGTTCTTCGACTTTAGTCTTTAGCTCATTGCCTTACTAACCGTTCGGACTATACAAATTTACTCCCGTTAATAGGGTAGAGGTGATGAAGGTAGAATATAGGTGAAATGTACCTGTACTTGCATATAGAAATAAAATAATAACATTTAGAAAAAATATTTTGAGAATGACCGGCTGCGAATTGAACCCCGATCTCCCCGTTGCCAGTAGGCTAGACTAAATGAGACTTGCGTTTAGTTTACGTGCTCACTAGTGCCGCCATAAATGATTTTAGTTGAGATTTTTATTCCTATTCTCGAACAATATTTGGTTTTGTGTTTGTTGCGCTATCTTCATACTTTAGCATTCAATCATATAATAATGCTAGCAGTTTGGTCGACTTCACTGGTCTTGGAGTAAAGCGCTCGCCTCAAGGCTCGGTGTTCGTGGGTTAAAACCTCGCCGGGGTCAAAGGATTTCTTTCAAGTGATAACAATTCATAGCATAACTTCTTTTGGAGGGAAGGTAAAGCCATTGGTCCCATGTCGATTGTGGTATGTAAGATAACCATGTAAGGTTTGTGAAAATACCTTTCCCGGCAAAATTGTTAGGCCCTTTTGTTCTCACTCATAAAAATTCTCGTGTGCTTATATAATCATTTGGTTCAGAAAGCGCACGTTAAATACAACAAATAAATAAAACTAGTAGTTGGACCCGTTGCTTACCAACACAATAAAAATTCAAATAATCAAATTAATATGTTTAATACCAAACAAATTATTATCATTAATCCGGCCCTGCTACTATCCATCTGTTATACACATTTTAATTATAATAATGGAGTAGAGCTAAGGAAAATATATATTAAAGTAAGCGTATCCGCATTTGCGTGAAGGAAGTGTGGATAAACACTTAGGGAAGAACAGCCCTCGGTCCACGTGGCTGAGATTTGAACCCAGAACTTCCAGCTACGAGCAAACCAAACATGATCCTGAAACTTACCTCGCGCACCCAACGATTCAGATATATTGAATAATTGTCCGATAAAATATCTCTTTAAAATATTTATTAGTGTTGTGATTTATGAAAACATTTTCTTACGAACTTAATAGTTTTAGTTCCTACGTTGCATTAAATAAACTATTAATATTTTTAATGAAAAGTTATTAATGAGAAAGTATGTGTTTATTATTACTATTATTAAACTATTAGGAGTGAAGATGTATAAATTGTTAGTTAATCTAAATACCGGTTTCATATTCGATATAGATACAATTTAAATTCTAACACTTACCGAGGAATAGCTATTTCATTTATTTGTTTGGAGTTTTGTACTTTATAGGGTGGTGGTTTTTTGTTCCCCATGGGCA
Organism: Timema cristinae; assembly: GCA_039000515.1. Lineage (NCBI taxonomy): Eukaryota > Metazoa > Arthropoda > Insecta > Phasmatodea > Timematidae > Timema > Timema cristinae. Next base: position 1,943,319 of record JBCFYV010000100.1, read on the forward strand.
CGGTTTTAATAATTATTAGTATTATTATTATTAATATTAATATTAATACTAATATTATTAATATTATTATTATTATTATTATCATTAATAATTAGCACCCGTTCGGTTATACCTACTTACACTAAGGTGCAATGGTAGGGTGATTGTGAAATCAAATGGAGGACCTACAGTTTAACGTGGGATCCGAACCACTGTGGAGGCCTGGCACTCCACACATTCACAAGTTGTGATTAATACACGTATTGTCAGAGGTAAGGATTGAATCCCGGACCCATAGCAAAGAAGTCTCAAACTAGTTTACTTAGTGAAACTTGATAAATTTGTTTGAAACTATCACAAATATATCAACACAAAAAAAAATTACACATGGACTAAATAAATAAAATAATATTACTTAAAATGTATTGCATTTTTATAGTAAAAAAACAAACAAAAACATTAAAACTATTCTCACTGAAGAATGTCTATTTGAAAACCAGTTTGTGACATCAGTTGCAACACACCCTCATGGAACTGTGAGGGGAGCTAGCGGGTCGTTGAGCAGTGGAGGAAATGGCTTCACGAGACACACACAGCAACTGGCTGGTAGACTCAAATTTAAAAACGATATTCTCTTTTAAAAAATACAACACTTGATGTGCTGGTTCAGAAAACTGTTCAGGTGAAAAGGTATTCAATTATGCAGGGGCTGAAATAATAATGGTTTACATATTTTCTTAAGTTTATTTTTAATTAATAAATATAGTTTTTTAAAATACGACCCTTGTTCAAATTATTAATTAAAATACATATTCTAATATATTTTTTTTAAATCTAAATTATTCAGGAAATAGCCAAAGAGATAATCTTTTTGAAAGAGAGACATACAATTTTTGAAAAGTTATTTTGGGCGTAATCATGGAAGAAAAATAATAAAAATTATTTTAAAACGTTGTTCAATATTTTATATCTTTTTAATGGTTGGATTTACAGAAACAAAATAACTTTTGTTGTAACAAACAACCTTTATTTTAATAGGAGAAAAATTTACATATCTATTAAATAATAACTACCATCAGATTTAAGGAGGTTAGTAGTACAAGTATTTTAGATATTTTGTGGGAGTTCCCCCTTAAATCTCTTAATTACCATAAAACTACTTCAAATAATTTCTAAAATCATTTAATATTCATAAATATTCTCAGCTTTCAGGGTTTAGGAGGCTGTGCAACCCTAAACCCGCTTTCTCCATCAAAATGTTATTCTTGATACAGCCTTGATTGAATGCCTCCCCCAAGTAAATGGCTGGTGCACCACTGATTAAGTAAATTATAAGAAAATATATTTTATTTTAACTTTTCCCTCTAAATCATCTTGAAATGGTGAAATTACACGCATGGCTTTTAGGATTAATTGATGTATAATTATTAGTATATAAAATCACAAGGATTAATGTTGTTAATGTAAAATAACACTATTAAAACTACTCATATCCTTTCGACTAAAGAAAAACAAGAATTACCATCAACTACGGTTAAAGCCCCCCCCCCCCCCCCCCTACCCCACTCTACCAGTGCTAACATGCCTAAATTTGAAAGAATGGTTAAATGTGTTTGCCAAATACATGATCTACATGTGACTAGAATACCTAAATATAGATCACTGTATTTAATTAGTGTATAATTAACTATTATTTTACAATTAATTATATGCATGTATATATTATGTAATTTTACTTAAACTACACTAAATTAGCTTAATAAATAAACATTGCGATCTTGAATCTCTTTTCAATAGTTGGCACAATGCTTAGCTTGCTTCACAGGAACAGCATGGCCTGGGGTGTAAAAACCCGAGCTCATTGGCCAATTACTTGTGGTCGAAAGGAATGTGTTGCCACCCCCTAGACATTGGGCAAGGTCAGTAGAGCCTCTCTAGCTTGCCTTGCGTTTTTCAAGTAGCAAGCCCTTGGTTTCCTATTGTGCAAAGTAGAACCTTTTAGAAGAAGAATGACTTAAAACACAATATTCCTTGAATATGAACCAATATTAGCTTTAAAATTAATAATTCATTACATGTATATTTATTAACAATTCAAACATTAGTATTTACACAGTTAGCACAGACAACATTGAATTTTAAAAAGATATAGTCCATATAAATATGGGTATGCGACACAGGACTATCATACCTGGAGAATATGCCACCGATTCCATTCCTGTAACTGTTCCTGTACTTCCCCTGCCCCCATCAGCAAACAACATGGCTTTCATTCTTTCCTCCCCGACTATTTCCACTGACATTACAAATAGTAGTGGTGAGAGGGGACTCCCCTGCTCCACTCAAATTTTAACTTTGGAACAACTCGGTCCTCCACCTTAACACAACTCCTGTTATCCTCATACATCCACATCATACATACCTTCCTTCCATCGGCTGGCGAATGGCAAATATCGAGTCTTATAAACTAAAAAGAAGCTTGAGTAGACATTTTTTAAACTAGGAATTCACTGCTAGACAAGCCATCTGTTGGTCTGGCACTAACTGTTTCCACTCCACTATTGGAGTTGGGAATGATAGCAATCCAGGAATACTATCGAATGGCTTGTGTGCCAATTCTCTTAATTGATTTTTAAGTCCCTTTCAAATTTAAGGGTTTTTGTAATGCCTTTAAATCATGTTTTAAATAAATATATCCTACAACCGTGTTTGGTATAAAGTATTAACTAATTAGTGGAGTAAATTTGTGTATCAAACACAATCTTGCATTAAAGTCATGAGTGTGTCAAGGTACTATGTAACGGTAAATGTTTAACAAATGTACAGTATTGTTTTACTTGATGTGCCTCTCTGTTCAGGCAGCCTTCTTTCCTTCGCACTTGCACCGGCCGCTTCACCCTCCCTCCCTACTGCCGGTCCGGCCCACAGTATGGGAGTGCAAGGTGTCGTCCTGCCTCCCTTACGTGTTCCTGGCTTTCTGAGCGTACTTGGCGTCTGCTATTCTACGGATCGTGTCTTCGGATGGAGCCTGCGGTGAAGGTGAAGAAAGGTGTTGGCGTCGGGGTCGGGAGAAGACCGCCGGATGAGGCGAGGAAGAACCCCGGGCCCGGGAAGCGACCGACCCCGGGCAGGAAGAAGTTGGCGGCGAGCGGCGGGGGATCCGCCGTCAACGGCAGGCTTGTGCTGCCCGTCCTTTCTGGGGAGGTTGGAAGTCTCCGCTCGCGGGGACTGAAGGCTCCCCCGGTCAGGAAGGAGCTCGTGCCGGGTGGCAAGTGGTCCGCCACAAGCCCGAAGGCGGGAGCTTCAGTGGCAGCTGCCCCTTCGAGGGGCAACAAGCCAGAGGTAGCTGCCGAAGTCAGCGGGGCCGCTCCAATTCCCGGAGCCGAGCGTGCCGCTGGCCGAGGTGAGCTAGAGTCGCCCCCGGGTGACGAATCGGCCCTTATTAGGGCCAACAAATCGGCCCTTTCTAGGGCCAACAAGGCTGGCGTGACCCCCCAATTTACCGGGAGGTGGGCGCAGTCCACAGCCAAGCGGGTGGAGGTAGCGGGGCCCCTCAAATTACTGGAGGTGAGCGTGCCGGTAGCCACACCCAGTCGGTTTCACCCTCGGGTGAAGTTCCGGCCCTTATCAGGGCCAACAACTCGGCCAGCGTGACCTCGCCAACAACCGGCGAGGTGGGCGCAAGTGGCCAAGGTGAAGCCAGCGGGGCCCCTCCAGCTACCGGAGGCGCGCGTGCCGCTGGCAGATCCGCCGGGGCTTCCGGCACTGCACCCTCGGGCCTCGGCTTGAAGGAAAGTGCTGGCCCCCTACAAAGCGTCGGCAGCAATGCCGATGCGGGCGAGCCCAGTGGGGCCCCTCCGACTACAGGAGGTGAGCGTGCCGCTGATGGCCAAAAAGTACTGGAGGCCCTTTTAAGGGCCGACAGCCCGCAAACCGGGGAGGATGGCGAAAGCTCCCGCCAGCACGATGGGTGGAAACCTAACGGTGCCAACGCAAGCCCTGACCAGGGGGAGCCTAGCCGTCCTCCGCCAGTAAAGACCGCTGCAAGCGGCACTGACGCAAGCGCTAACGCAAGGGCCTCAAAAACCCGCGTCAACTCCGGCACCTCCCGCCAAGGGGTGTCGGTAGGTGTGAAACGCCCGGCTGAATTTTCTTCAGATTCGGAAGACCGGGTCACACGCTTCGCGCGTGTTGACAGCTCGGGCGAGTCCGTGGACGTGGAGGGACTGTCTTCAGGACCAGACCTCCCGTTGATGCGCGATGAGTCGAGCCAGGGGTCCGATGATGAATCTGAAGGATTTCGGACCGTAAGACCCCGCCGAAGGGGGAAGGCCGGCAACACCAGGAAGCTGCTGGGGGGCAACCCTAACCATTTAGGCGGCAGCTCTGGTGATGAGAGCGAGGCCAGCGGTGGCCCGGGCCGGGGTGCGCCAGCGCTGGGTAAAGGTGGGAAGCGGCGGAAACCTGCGGGTAACAACACAAGCCGTGTCTCACCCCAGCCTGGTACTAGTGGCTCTGGGCCAGCTGGCAAAGCGAAGGGGAAGATCCCTCCCATCATATTGTGTGATGTGGAGGGATACTCCAAGTTGGCGAGGGCCATCCGGTCCAAGGTTCGCGAGCCTGTGGAGGCGGTCAGGCAGCCGGGGGACCGAGTGCGCCTCCAGTGCGGGTCGGAGGAAGATTACCGCGCCCTCCAGAAGTTCTTGCCGAGCTTGGGGATCCAGCATTGGTCCTACGAGCTGGGACGGGAGCGACTGGTCAGGGTTGTGGTGAAGGGACTCCTGACACGGACAAACCCCGACGACATCCAGGAGGAGCTAGTGGAGATGGGTTTCCCCGTGAAATCCGTCACACAGATGCTCTCCCAATGGAAGCGGGATCAGAAGACCGGAGAAAGGCAGCGGTTGCCGAACTTCGTTGTCTCTCTGACGCCCGGGGAGCACACCGCAAGGCTGTATTCCATATCAGTCCTGTGCGGGCTCCGCGTCAGGGTGGAGAAGTACAAGTCTCCAGGCGGCCCGGTTCAGTGCAAGAACTGTTTCCGGTTTGGGCATGTGCGGAGGGATTGCCGCGCTAACCCGAGGTGTGGGTTCTGTGGTGGTGACCACGAGAGGGGCGGGTGCCCGGAGGAGAGACGATCTCCCCCGAAGTGCCTGCACTGCTCAGGAGCCCATTCCTCGGCGTGGCGGGGCTGTCCCACGTACAAGTCCTTGCGGGCGGCAGGGAATGTGCGGGCCTCCAAGCCTCAAGAAGGGAGGACGGATGGGCCAAGTGAAGGCCAGAAGCCCTCGGGGCACGTTGCGGGACGGAGGGCGAAAGTGACTCCAGCTCCAACACCAAAGCCACTGGTACAATCATTCGCCAGTGTGCTGTCAAAGAGAGATACCCCTCCACCCCAGGCCGAGGCACCTGCCGAAGCCACCAAACCTGAACCGGTGGAATCCGGTTCTACCCCTTTGGTCGAGGGCCCGCCCGAGACCGCTCCTCTCCCTATCCCAACCCACACTGCCATCCTACACCCTTCCAACCCTTTCCTTCCACTCCCAACTCCCACCCTTGTCCCCCCTGTAACCCCCACACCCGAGGATGATGTTACAAAGCTCAAAAATTGCATTGAGCTACTCAAGGGTATTCCGGGACTGGACCCATGGGACTTTTCATCGAGTCTCTTGAGGAAGGTCCAGGAGTCTCCGAGGAGTAACCGTGGCCACCTGGTCATGGAGCACATCATCCTCTACCTGGTCTCTCATGGCAGTGCACCCGAATAGAGGACCACCAGTGCTGAAGGAGCTCACGGTCGCACTCTGGAACGCCAACGGAGTCGCGGGGAAGAAGGCTGAGCTTGAAAGTTTCTTGGCAAAGCATCGTGTCGACGTAATGCTGCTGGGAGAAACCCACTTGCGCTCCGCAATGAGGTTCTCGTTAGCAGAGTTTATCTGCCATCGTAGTGACCGAGCGGGGGATGTGGGAAGGGGTGGGACGGCGGTTCTGGTCCGAAGGGGCCTTGACCACCACGTCGTCTCACTTCCTCCCCTCCAACACATGGAAGCAACGGCTATCCAACTGGTGACCTCGACTGGCCCAGTGCGTCTCATTTCCATCTACTTCCCTCCCTACCACCGGTTCGACCAGGCCACGAGGGCTGACATGGAGGTGCTGCTTCGAGGTACCACGCCTGTTTTAATCGGTGGTGACTTCAACGCTAAGCACCCTTCATGGGGCTCTAGGATTATGTGCGCTCGCGGCGGATTGCTCCGCGACGTCATAGATCTACACGGCCTGGTGGCTGCCGGGCCTCCGACCCCTACCCACTTCCCTTTCAATCCCGGCTATCTCCCGGACGTCCTAGACTTCGTTGTCTCCAGAGGGATCAGAAGGCGGTTAGTGCTGAAGTCTCTAGCTGAGCTAGACTCGGATCACAACCCCGTTCTCGTGAACCTGGGACGCGCGGTGTCCTTCATAGACCCCCCCGAAAAACCCGACCTAAAGCGCACTGACTGGGACAGGTTTACGAATGTGTTGAGAGAGAGGTTGGGACCCACCCCTACCTTTCGAACAGCAGCGGAAATCGATCGCGGTGCGGAGTTCATAACTTCCGCCATCAAGGGGTCGCTTGAAGCTTCGACGCCGAGGCACCGTCCTAAGAGGGCGCCACAGGCTTCTTTGCCCGATTCTATCCTCAGGCACGTCCGGGAGAAAAATCGGCTGAGGAAGGCTTGGCAAATCTCGAGGGACCCGGTAGACAAGGCCAACTGGAGCCGCAAAGTCCATGCGGTTCGGGAGATGGTCCGAGAATACCGGAACAGTGTCTGGGAGGACAAGATTGAGAGCCTGTGCGTGCAGGACAGGTCCTTGTGGCAAATGACGAGGAACTTGATGCGGGTCCCCGCACCAAGGCCGCCTATTGTGAGTCGCAACGGGGTGGCCAACTCCGACCAGGAGAAGGCCGATGCTCTCGCTGAGCACTTAGAGGCGCAATTTGTACCGACTGACAACCCGTCAGACCCGGTGCACGTTGCGCACGTGGCGCAGGTCATCAGCGCGGTCTCGTACAGACCCTTGGATGAACCCGAACCCACGGAGGTGACAGAAATGTCACGGGCGATAGCCGCTCTAAGACAAAACAAGGCCCCCGGATCCGACGGTATCAGTAACGCGGTCCTCAGAAAGCTGCCCTTGGAGGCGATTAACTTCCTTGTGGAGTTATTCAACGCCGTCCTGTTCCTGAGTCACTTCCCCGAGCTCTGGAAGCATGCCAACGTCCTCTGCTTTCATAAACCGGGTAAGGACCCGGCCCTAGCTTCGTCCTACCGACCGATCAGCTTGCTCGACTGTCTGGGCAAGTTGTTCGAGAGACTAATAATGACGAGACTGACCCGACATGTTCGCGAGGGGGGCATCTTGGTGGACGAGCAGTTCGGCTTTCGGGCGGGACACGCTACGTCTCATCAACTTGTCCGGCTCGTGGAACAGGTTACGAGGAACTTCAACATCAACAGGCTGACTGGTGCTGTCTTTCTTGACGTGGCAAAGGCCTTCGACCGTGTTTGGCACGAGGGTCTCCTTTTCAAACTCCTCTCCCTGAACCTGCCCTTCTACCTAGTTAAGGTTGTTCAATCTTATCTTTCCCATCGCACCTTTTCCACTACCTTTGGGAACGCCACCTCCCAAGTCAGAAGCATACGGGCTGGAGTGCCGCAGGGTTCCATGGTGGGCCCGCTGCTCTTCAGTCTCTATGTGAACGACATTCCAAAATCCCCAGGCACCGAGTTGGCTCTGTATGCGGACGACACGGCTCTAGTAGCGGAGTCGTGGCGAGGGCAGCTGGTGGAGAGGCGACTCCAGACGCACCTGACGCAGTTGGAGGGGTGGCTGACAACCTGGAGAACAAGTATTAACGTGGAGAAGAGCACTGCAATGCTCTTCACATGGAAAAGAAAGTACTACAGGCCGGCTCCACTCCGGCTGTTCGGAGAACAGATCAGATGGGCGGACAGTGTTAAGTACCTGGGACTTACGCTGGACACAAAACTGACCTGGAGACTACACTGCAACGAAAGACTCAACAAGGCGAGGCAAAGGCTGGGAGTCCTAGGCCCACTGCTTAACAGGCGTAGCGCCCTGTCTACAAGGAACGGTCTGACGCTGTACAAGCAGTTGCTCAGGCCGATCCTCGACTATGCGTGTCCCGCTTGGGGTCACCTGGCGGACACGTATATGAGGAGGATGCAGGCGTTCCAGAGCGTATGTCTGAGGATCATTGTGGGCGCACCTTGGTATGTCCGGAATGAGACTCTTCATCGTGACCTGGATATGCCTACCATCAAGGACCACTTCCGGAAACTGGCGCAGTCTTTCTACGCTAGACTTCCCGGTGCCACCAATCCTCTTATCCAGGGGCTTGGGAACTACGTCATCGACCCTGGTGGGTGCCATCGACGTCCCAAAGCCCTGCTCGGATAAGCGAGATGTGTCAACAGTGGTTTGGGAGGCTCTCACCCAGCCCCCCATAGAGTAGTGTCTCCGCACGTAACTCTAAAAAACCCTTAGTCGGTTTCTCAATTTCTTACCCCCCTTTTTTACCCCAATATTACTAATATTTTGTAATCTCTGTTTCTTTGTTTCAGAACTTCGCGAAACGCGACAACCCGTTCTTAATTTTTGCAAACCACACGGTGTGACCAATTGGTCGGTACGTGTTGGAACTTGCTCTCGTGCTCCCCTTCTGGAAGCATCGGAGCATGCCTTTTGTCTGTGTCTGTGTCTGGCCCACAGTCCATGTTGTCTGAGCCGTCCGTGACGCTCTTACCTCTATAATCAACTCCCTTCTTCCTATTGGCTCGCTTGGCGGCCAATAGCACTTTCGTTTTCCCGAACCAATGGGAAGCTCCCTCTTCTCTGATTGGACCAGGCCAGGCAGCAGCGGAGGGTATATAACCCGGTGAAATCTTGATTCGAGTGCAGTGGTGAGCCAACCTTGGGGAACCACACTCATACGAAAGAGCCAATAAATCGTCGTTTGCAGCAAGTGTCATCGCTATTCTCATTCCACCGCAATCTACCCTACCTCCCACCGCGACTTTACGTTGCCGGGAATCTACCCTACCTCCCACCGCGACTTTACGTTGCCGGGACTCTACCCTACCTCCCACCGCGACTTTACGTTGCCGGGACGCTACCCTACCTCCCACCGCGACTTAACGTTGCCGGGACGCTATCCTACCTCCCACCGCGACTTTACGTTGCCGGGACTCTATCCTACCTCTCCACCCTCCCCCATCCACTTGTCCTCGTCATCACGGGATGGTCTACACTCGCCGCGCCGGCAAAGCCCACCGACGGAAGACCCTGGAGAAAACAGCACCGACCAAACAGTACTCAACTCGTGGACCCATTCTCTACGTTCCCGTCTACAACCACCAGACCCCCGAACACCCACACATTGCGCCCACATCTCCCAGCATCCCTGCCGCCGAGTCATCTCAGGCCTCCCCTCGTCTTCCCCTCTCACCGACCACCCGACTCCCCCCTACTCCAATTTCCCCTTTAACCCCTGAGGGCTATCATTTACATCCCCTAGCCACCCCCCAACCCGCCTACGTTTTCTCCCCCATCTCTCTCCCTTACCCCCACCCACAAGACCCACGAGACCGGTACCTAATCACAAAGGCCAGTCGGAAGCTGCAGTTCCAGTAAAACCAACTACCTCCCTCGAAACCACAAGACATGGGATAACAGTTCTGGCGCCTAAACGTGGGGCAACTCAAGACACGGGACGGATGTCCAACGGACCAACTTCACGACCCCAGAACACCACACAACACTTCCGGGAGTGAACAAAACCCGGTGGCGCCAAACTACCTCACCAAAGAAAACTACCTCACCAAAGAAGACTACCTCACCAAAGAAGACTACCTCACCAAAGAAGACTACCTCACCAAAAAAAAAAGACTACCTCACCAAAGAAGACTACCTCACCAAAGAAGACTACCTCACCCAAGAAGACTACCTCACCAAAGAAGACTACCTCACCAAAGAAGACTACCTCACCAAAAAAAAAAAAAAAAAAAAGACTACCTCACCAAAGAAGACTACCTCACCAAAGTAGACAAGATGGTTATGACTAGAAGTCAAAAGTGTAACAACCCATCGTGTACCCCAGGAGGGGACCGACATTATGTAACCTGCACAAACTGCCAAAAGCCCTACCACAACCTTTGCATTGGCTGGGCAGACGAGCCACGTGACATCAATGAACCAGCCTACCGGTGCACCACCTGCACCGAAGCACCAGTGGAAGTACGGTATTGCCCAGGGTTAACCTGTACTGGAGAAGATGGCCGAGAGGTTGTCTGCGAGGACTGTAGGCAATACTACCACTACCAGTGCCTGGGCTGGAAAAATGAGCCTAGAGACCTCAGGGGCCTATTCTTCCGATGTCCGCCGTGCCAACGGTCCACCTCATCAACTGCCAGCGCACCACCATACCAGCCGCACCTGACTGCCACCTACCAACGCCAGTGCTCAAGCTCTTACCACCTACCAACTCTACCAGACTTTCACGGTCGAGGGCATGAAGACCCTACTACTTTTACCCAACGCTGTGAGGTTCAGCTCAGGACCGCTCGAGTAGACCCGCTAGAATGGGTACCTACCACCCAACGGCAGCTTAAAGACACCGCCGCTCAGTGGTGGAAGCTATATGGCGGATATATAACGACTTGGGAAGCGTTCAAGCAACGACTAACGCACCACTTCGCCAGTACAACCACCATAGCCTCTCTCCACGCAGAGCTATACGGAAAGGAACAAACACAGACTGAGCCCGTTGAGATATTCCTTCGGCACAAAGTACGGCTGTATCAACGCTTGGCCCCCACAGCCCCATCAGCAGAAATAATCCCCCTGTTAATCGAACTTGTCCGACCAGGACTGAGACCTTTTCTTCGAGCTCCACACCCTCAAGAGTTAGAAGAACTTATCACTAGGGCCGTATCTGTGGAACGAGACCTGGCTAAAAACACTGCGCCAGTGACTACACGCCCCAGCAAGATCCCAGCAACCTCATCTGAACCGCGACCTCCAAAATGTTACCACTGTCCAGGGTACCATTTTCACCGTGACTGCCCAGTGCTAAACCAACGGCACCTAGAGAAAGAAAGACCGGGAAACGCCAAGCCAGAGGACAACAGGGCCCCGCCTCTGGTAAACAGGAATCAGGGCCGCCACCAGTAATAAACAGCGTCAATCCCTCAACATCCCAACCACTCCCAAGAGTTATGTGCGAAACTCCTCACGGTCCCCTACTAGCCCTATTAGATACCGGAGCTACTGCTAATTTCATCCAATACCAACAACTCACCCCTACAAACCAGAAGAACTTACTTCCTTTCCCCACACCAATCCACCTGGCCAAGGTTGGGAGTGACCTTACCATCCGAGGCCAGATAACTTTACCGCTAACCATGCAAACCCTAGAAGCCAACGTCACGTTCCTGGTGTCCGATGAACTCCGAGAACCACTTATTCTGGGACAACCATGGTTCACAGAACAGAAGGTAATCCTGGACTACGAGAACAGCCGAGTGCTTTTTGGAAACCAGGGGCGTCATACTCTATACTGGATGCCAAGACTCAATGAGGATCCCCCGCCGGTTCCTCAAGACAAGATCAGACAACACGCCCCAATAGAACGTCAAGAACAACTCCTTAGACTACTAGACCAACACCGAGCCGTTTTCAACACTCAGGGACCTCTGCGAAGAACACGCAGCATCAACCATCAAATTCGACTCAAGGACAACCAACGGATTATGGTACGGCCTTACCGCTATTCCCCTGCGAAAAACGCGCTAATTGAAGACCAGGTTCAGGAGATGAAAGCCCAGGGATAATAGAACCCGGAAACTCTGAATACAATTCACCCATTGTAATTGTGGAAAAAAAGGACAAAACTCCCCGTTTCTGCATTGATTTCCGACAACTGAACACCGCCACTATCGATGTCACTCCCCCCGCTGTCAACGTACATGACACTCTTCGAGATTTGGGAGACGCAGAAATATTTACCACCCTCGATATGAAATCAGGGTACTGGCAGATTCCCTTACACCCCGATTCCAAACCCCTGACTGCTTTCACCACGCCCAACGGAGAAACCTTGCAATTTACAGTTATGCCTTTCGGATTAAAGGGAGCCCCGAGTACTTTTCAGCGACTGATGAGTCAAGAAGTGTTAGCAGGGTACACCGGCCAGTTCTGTTTCGCCTACCTTGACGACGTGATAATCTACTCAAAGACATGGGATGAGCACCTCAACCACTTGAGCAAGGTTTTAGAAAGATTTGAGCTCCACCAACTGACCTGCAATCTGGAAAAATGCCAGTTCGGCAAGACTTAGTTGGAATACCTTGGCCATATCGTTTCTAGCCAAGGAAACGCCCCACAACCACAGACGATCAAAGCAATCACGGAAGCCCCAACACCAAGAAACCGTAAACAGCTCCGACAACTACTGGGCCTCTGCAACTGGTTACGAGAATTCGTGCCCCAAATGGCGGAACTAACAGCACCTCTCACCGAACTTCTAAGAACCAAATCCCGGTGGATGTGGAACTCCCAAACAGAAACCGCTCTACACACACTCAAAGAAGCCTTCAGAGACCTACCACCCTTAAGTCGTCCCGATCCATCACGAACCTTTACCCTACAAACTGACGCTAGCGGGATTGGACTAGGGGCAGTACTGTACCAAGAAGATGATGCGGGCAAACGAATCATCAGCCATGCCAGCGCGAAGCTAACCCCTACAGAGCAACGGTACCATAGCAACGAGCAGGAGTGCCTCGCTATCGTCTGGGCCATCAAGAGGTATAGACATTACCTGGAAGATAAACCTTTCATACTACGCACGGATAACCGAGCTCTCACCTGGCTGAACACGATGAAAGACCAACGGACCAAGCTGACGAGATGGGCACTCTTGCTCCAAGAGTTTCAATTTTCCTGGAACACTGCCCGGGAAAACAGAACGATCTACCTGACGCGTTATCACGCCAACCCGACAGCGAGAACACCAGTTCAGAGACTCAAGACTGGGACCGGATGACCCCGCCCTCGATCACAGGACTAGCACCACCCGAACCCGATGCACTACTAGTCCTACAGAACCAAGATGCACCTCTACATGAGCTAGTCAAGACGGAACAAAGACAGGATACAGAGATCCAAACTCAAGTTAACCGTTGGAAGGCTCTGGATACCCAAACTCGACCACCCACCAAAACAACCGACGCTCGGTTCTGGGATGAGCACTATGTCAAGGGAGACAATATCTGGAGACGCGAAGAAAGGGAAGGACCATGGAAACTCATTGTTCCAACTCAAATCCGACAACAGGTTATTTGGACATACCACGACCACCCTCAGGCAGGGCACCCGGGAGAAGACGAAACGACACGAGCCATTCAGCGAGGCTACACCTGGAAAGGCCTCCGAACGGAAGTCAGCAACTACGTTCGAAACTGCATGCTCTGTGCCTGTCGTAAGACCGGGAGGTATCAAGGGGCAGAGCCACTAAGACCCCGTCAACCACAACGCCCCTGGAAAGTGGTAGCCTTAGACCTCATGGGGCCATACCCCCGAAGTCGCAGAGGAAAGAAGTTCATCCTAGTGATTACGGATCTCTTCTCAAGATGGGTAGAAGTATTTCCACTCGCGTCAACAGAGGTCAGACAGATAATCCAGACGATGGAACAACAATTCTTCCCACGATGGGGATATCCAAAACATCTCCTGTCCGACAATGGTCCACAGTTCATTAGCCGAGCTTGGGCGAACGCCTGTCAAAAGTGGGATGTCGAAGCCTGGACAACCCCAATCTACCACCCCCAAGCCAACCCCACGGAAAGAAGGAACCAGGAACTAAAGAAGGGAATCCGACTCCAAATCTCGGAGAATCATCGAGAATGGGATACCTTCCTGCCTATGATCGCCTTCAATCTACGATGCCGCAAGAATGGGGCCACCGGAATGTCTCCGAGTGAACTACTACTTGGCCGAACGCTATACAGGCCCGGGGAGTGGAGATTTGAAACCCCAGTACGAGAGCAGGAAGACAACGAGAGCCCTAGCCAAGGAGCCCTCCAAAGAGAAGAACAGGCACGAGTCAATCAAGCCAATTACCAACAACGGTACACCCACCCTCCAGCACGGGCCGCCCAACCCTTTCAAAACGGTGATTTGGTACTGGTCCGCACCCAACCCCTCTCTAACGCAACAGAGGCCTACTACGCCGGCTTTGCCCCCAAATGGGAAGGACCCTACCCGGTGAGCAAACGAAGAGGAGGGGTCTACTGGGTTACCTACCCAAATGGTCGATCCAAGAAAATACACAGGGGACAACTACGTCCTGCACCCCCTGGTGAAAACACCGGGAAACCGCAGCTACCCAAACTACTCACAACCATGGATCCCGCACCCAATAACACCGAGGGAACAAAAGGACTGGACCCTCCCCTACCAAATAGTTCTGGATGGAGTACCAGACTGCGACCTCGACGACCTCCAATTCCTCCCAAGACAGGGTGAGGCCAAAGACCCGGGTACACGGCTACTCAAGCGCCGTGCGTGACACAGTGCGTGGTCACAACAACCAATGCGGGATGCGTAAAACGATGCGTGGGTGCGCCAACACAGGGCGTGGTCCCTCAACCCAGTGCGTGACGTGAACATAATGGTGCGTGGTTACACAACCAAGTGCGTGACGTGAACATAATGGTGCGTGGTTACACAACCAAGTGCGTGACGTGAACATAATGGTGCGTAGTTCCACAACCAAGTGCGTGACGCCAACATCACGGTGCGTGGTGAAAATCACACCCACTGTGGCTACCCCACTCAGTAAACACTGTCAAAGTGTGGCCCTAAAAAGGGCTGATTATGTGCGATAACTTGTTGGCCCTAGAAAGGGCCGTCTTATTTACTGTATTTGTTTGGCCCTGAAAAGGGCAGATTATGTGTTGATTTTTTTTTGTTGGCCCTATAAAGGGCCGTTTTTTGCCATATTTTATTGGCCCTGAAAAGGGCAGATTGTGTGTTGATTTTGTTACTGGTAACGCTAAGAAGGGCCGTCTTATTTACTGTATAGTTTTGACCCTAAAAAGGGCCGTAGTGTATTTTCGTTATTATTATTTAGTTGTCATATATTTACGTTTTTTTTCTCTCTCTCTGTGTCCATCAGAACTATTGAATCTAATCAATGTTAAAATTAGTATTAAATTAGCCCTAAGATATATGTAAGATGTAAATAATTTGTTGATGTAAAATTTATGTAGACCAGAGGTCACCCGTGTGCAAGTGCGCAGGCCAGTGTGGGGGATTGATGTGCCTCTCTGTTCAGGCAGCCTTCTTTCCTTCGCACTTGCACCGGCCGCTTCACCCTCCCTCCCTACTGCCGGTCCGGCCCACAGTCCATGTTGTCTGAGCCGTCCGTGACGCTCTTACCTCTATAATCAACTCCCTTCTTCCTATTGGCTCGCTTGGCGGCCAATAGCACTTTCGTTTTCCCGAACCAATGGGAAGCTCCCTCTTCTCTGATTGGACCAGGCCAGGCAGCAGCGGAGGGTATATAACCCGGTGAAATCTTGATTCGAGTGCAGTGGTGAGCCAACCTTGGGGAACCACACTCATACGAAAGAGCCAATAAATCGTCGTTTGCAGCAAGTGTCATCGCTATTCTCATTCCACCGCAATCTACCCTACCTCCCACCGCGACTTTACGTTGCCGGGAATCTACCCTACCTCCCACCGCGACTTTACGTTGCCGGGACTCTACCCTACCTCCCACCGCGACTTTACGTTGCCGGGACGCTACCCTACCTCCCACCGCGACTTAACGTTGCCGGGACGCTATCCTACCTCCCACCGCGACTTTACGTTGCCGGGACTCTATCCTACCTCTCCACCCTCCCCCATCCACTTGTCCTCGTCATCACGGGATGGTCTACACTCGCCGCGCCGGCAAAGCCCACCGACGGAAGACCCTGGAGAAAACAGCACCGACCAAACAGTACTCAACTCGTGGACCCATTCTCTACGTTCCCGTCTACAACCACCAGACCCCCGAACACCCACACACTGCGCCCACATCTCCCAGCATCCCTGCCGCCGAGTCATCTCAGGCCTCCCCTCGTCTTCCCCTCTCACCGACCACCCGACTCCCCCCTACTCCAATTTCCCCTTTAACCCCTGAGGGCTATCATTTACATCCCCTAGCCACCCCCCAACCCGCCTACGTTTTCTCCCCCATCTCTCTCCCTTACCCCCACCCACAAGACCCACGAGACCGGTACCTAATCACAAAGGCCAGTCGGAAGCTGCAGTTCCAGTAAAACCAACTACCTCCCTCGAAACCACAAGACATGGGATAACATACTTAGTTAAAATAATTAAATTTTAATTCAACAAAAGTTAGACAGCAGCTATCAGATTCAGCGGCCAATATCACTAAAGAAATAAAAATTATGCAACAGGTGACTATACAATCAACAATTAGGACAAAGAGTCATACAAAGACTGGTTGGTAACACTGTTCAATGGTAGTTGTGAACCATTTGACATGTAGCAATATTGATTTAAAGAAATTACATTTATCTTTTAATCAAGTTGGAACTTCTTGGCAGTTTGAAATAGGTTCATAGTCCTCACAATAATGTATAATAAAAAAAATCATTTTGTTGAATTGTTAATGATAATGTAAAATCTGTTCAGATTTTTAACTGTACTTCTCTCTACTGTAATAACAGGAAAAATAAGTGAACACCTAATTAAAAAATTCTATCAGATGATATAAGATAAATTATATTTCATGTTATAAAATGAATAGTTTCCTGGCAATCAAATAAATACTTATTTTGACATATCAAATTATAATTTATTTTTTAACTTAAGTGTGTTTTGGTTGTGATGGCTCGGTTTATATTTTTTGAATTTTTTGTAGGCTCTCACGTTAATGAATTTTTAAATAATACAGTATTAAATCCAACCAAGAGCTTCAATCTGCTCTCATGAGCTGAGAACAGTGAGAGCTTGTTCTTAACAATGTGTTTGTGTTTTTATAGAGTTTTATCCAAACAATTTCTACTCCAGTATATCTTATATTTGTAAGAAGGTACAGGAAAGGTGGATAGAAACAAATAAAAGAAACAAACACGAGATAGCGTTTACAATGGAAAAATAACACAGTTCACACTTTACACTGCTGCCACTGGACCAAGAGGTAATGGTTGCCTGTTAAAGAAAATAGATATAGTCACCACCCAATCCCCCGACCTAGGTTTCATTCTATCGAAACTCGTCAGGGAGGAGTGTGAAACTCGCAACCCAACTTCCTAAAGGAACCATTACCTCTTTGTCCAGTGGAAGCAGTGTAAAATGTGGACTGTGTTCTTCCACTTTTATATGTTTCTATCCACCTTTCCTGAACCTTCTTCCAAATATAATATAATACAATTATCTTATAGAGATCTCTTCTCTCTAAGGTAAGTGTGCTGGCCATGCCTCCTAATTTTAACCAAATATTCTAAATCAAATATGATTTTATCTGTAACATAATCAGAAATACTCGAATAACATTTTTAACACCCCCTTCCCCCTTTTTGTTTGACTAAAAGACACACGTAAACTCATATATTTCTAATAAAGGATTTTACAATAGAATAAATAAAAACAAATCAAATGTTTATCAGTTTTTATTATTTACCTTTTAGGCATAAAATAAATGAATTAAATTTACATAAAAATATACATTGAAGTACAGTGGAAGAAAAAAAATGAACATAGTAATAAAGTGAGTTATAAAACATGATGAAGTACCTACTTATGTACATTATAATATGACCCTCAAAGTGTGTGTGAATATTTAAATAACAAATAACATGATGCAACAATTTTATCTCTTAGTATTTAATAGTGTGGCAAACTTTTTTAGATAGAGCCCCAATAATTTAAAAGTAGAAATTAATATCTGAAGTAAGCTAAGGTTACATCGTTTAAACATTCTGAAGATAAGACAAACGGTTGTATTTAGAATTTAACATGAGCATTCTTAATTATAAAATTTGTTTTTAACATTAATACTGGATGTCTTAAATGCTTAATTTTAAATAAATAAAATATATTAATTAGCAGCTACGGATAATTTGGTGTGCCAATGGGCAACTATCTACCAAATGAGGAAATAAAGTTAGTTAATGTTAATATTTTCCCAATAACACCCTTTAAACCAATTAATAATGTGTTATTGTGGCGAAAAGGAGGGGTGGCTTGAATGGCTTAAATTCAATCAAATTATTATATTAATCTGATTTTATTAAATTTATACCCTAACATAATTTATTGCTGGAAATTAAAAAAAAATCTTTTACTTGGGCTTTGAATACATTAGAAAATATTTTTTTAGCACTAAGCTACCCATGATAGACAATAAATAATAGAAAAATCTGGCACCTTGGCTTAGTAGACAGACAAGTTACCGACTGAGCCGATAGTCCTGGGTTCGATTCTCAGCATAGCCGAAAAATGTATCATTGGTGAAATGTAGGTTTACCCTTTAGCATTGATAAATTAACGGTTGGGGCCTGGATGTTGTGCCTTGACCAAAGACATATTTAAAAACTGTCCATCAATGTATTTATTTAGGAAGAAAAGTTCAAAATCTCAAGCTTGAGTGTAAGTCTTGCTGGACAGTTTGAAGGCTCGATTCTTTCCAGATTGCTGTTAGTTCCATAATATTTAGTGCTTTAATCAAATATAATTGACAGCCTGAGTAAGTGGTAAATACATGTTATATAGCAATAAAACAACCATTATTTAGCTTCATTATGGCAAATATAATTGGTATTACATTAAAAAAGTATTTAAATCATCAATTAACTAATATTTTATAGATATTAGGACACATTATATTGAGACATATAACATATGCCAAAATACTCGTTAGCTTGTATGGTTTTTAAATTTAACTTTATTTTCTGCACATTTGCAATGTCTGTCTGCTAACTTAGTTCTTGTAGTTTGAAATGTTTGTAACATATTCTTGGTGTCTGAATGTAGTGCTTTACGCTTGTAGTGATGTGCATTCCTGTGAATTTACAACTTAGCATGACCACAGCTCCAACAGGTATTTTGTAGACTACCGCGTTTTCATGTAGTTCTCGATATTTTAGCGGTATTAGGGACAGATTGATTACATTTTTTAGTAGCAATAACGTTTAAATGTCACATTTCTTTAATAGTTTGCCTATTTTATCAGTAATTGTGAATGTACTTAATCTTAAATGTCGACGAATTGGAATTGAGAAACTGAGGCTAAAATTTAATAAATGAAGTTGCAATATCTCTAATTTAAAATGAAGTAAATTATCTACAAAACAATTCAAAATACTTACAAAAGATAAAGTGGAATTAAAATAAAGGATTCAGCTCTAATTAATATAGGTCATCAGGTATATTAAACACTTCAAAACTAGCTCACACACACTTTCATATTGTATGCCATGAATAAATAAATATTAATGTAGGAAGAATGAAAAATATACACAATTATGTACAAAAAAGAAATAATAAAAATCTGATACAGTTACAAAAAGTAGATTATAGAACTAGAGAATATATTTGTATTTTCTTTGGTATCTAGTGCAAAATTATAAATAAAGATTTGTTCCAACATATTAGAACAATCACACACACATACACATACACATTATGTCTGAAAAGGTTGAGGGCACTTGTGAACTGTTCTTGTCTAGTGTTAAGTAGTTCATGATTGTTGTAATCTGTGAAATGGTAATCACAATGAACTGAGGTTTTAACAAAAGTGAAATTGGAATGAAGGAAAGATATTTTGTTAAGTTAAAACATTTAGTTTTTTTTTTGTTTTTGTTTTTTCAAATCTGATAAAATTATTTTATTCATCTTGATTCCAAATGTTTAAATGAATGCATTATGATAAACTATTTGAGGCTAAGTTTAGGCGAGAATGAATCTCATGATTCAAGAAGTGACCGGAAAAAATTATTTTTAAGAAAGATCAAGAACAAAAAATTATTTTTAAGAAAGATCAAGAACAAAAAATGTGTTTTGTTAGCTTTTACAACATTCACTTTGGCATAGTCTTTTATTATATTGAATAATAATTTAAAAAAACATAGTTGTAGCTGCAACTAAAAATGTATCCAACTCAAAATATCTCAACTGTCCAGTTAACCCGTATTTTAAGGTTAATTTTAAGGATCTGACAAAAACTTTTACTTGGTTTTGAAATAATGTAGGCTTCATTTGCCAATAAAAATATTGAAACCTAAAACACTAATTTACTATTGCCATTCTGAGCTGTTAGGTTAATTACAAACTAATATTAGGGCTGGGCGGGTCAACTATTTTGCTGATAAGTTGGTTTATTTAATTTTTAATATTACAAAAATAATATGTATTAATAGTACTAAAACATCAAATGTTCATTTGAGCCATTTTTATTTTGATCACTATAATAAGTTTGCTTGTACAAGTTTAAATGAAAACTAGAGTTAATTTAAATATAATTCTCTTTATTATTAGTTCGAATTCATTTTAAAGATAGTTTCGGTCAAATTGACTTCATTTTGCTCAGTTTGGTTTGTGATAATTTTATTTTGAAATCTGTGCATAGATTATAATGGCAAATCTATTAATTTTGGAGTAAAAACAGAAAAAAAATCTTATGTTCATTACATTTATTGGAATTTAAATAAGCATTGAAATAAAGATGAATTTTGAATTCATGATGTAGTTTTGAGGGTGTAAAATATGATTTTAAAGTAAAGTTGAATATATGAAACATTTCTGAAGCCAAACTGAAGGTTGAATATTTTGTTTATTGAGTTTTTTGTTGAAAATAATGTTACTGTGCATATTTATACAACTTTAAACACTAAACATAGTTCAAAAATGTATCGATTCAATTTAGTAAAAAATTTATAAATTATGTTACAATAAAAAAATTATTAATTTTGTCATGTATAGGCCTACTCTGATCCTGAAATGTTTCAAGTTTAACATTGGCTTGCAGCTTATAAACTACTGTAAACGACTACGCCATGATAGCATCCTTTTAATGTAAACAAAGTGAACATAACAGATGGCTGCCAAAATGTTATTGGTGAAGCATCGTGGTTTTGGAAGTAAAAATTTATTTTCAAAACAAAGTTGAAAGTTTTATGAATCTTCCCAATAACTCAATGAACAAAGAGGCAACCCTTATTCTTCACCAAATGGCAGGATTGTAAAGTTGGTTTGTTTATTTTCATATCCAACAAGTTAGCATTCTAGTTCTCATTTTATTAATCAATCTTTCTATATTATTATGTATATATTAAAGTATTTTACACTAAGTGAAAACAAGTGAGTCACTATTTTTCCTAGATTCCATGACAATTGATTTACATTTCAGACATAATCAATTACAGTTTTAATTTAACTAGAATTAATATCATCCTATTTAGCTAATTCAACAATAAAGCTTTGTTAACACAACTCACTTTTTCATGACTCGTGACTCATGAGATAGCTGTACACACTAAATTAATCCTTAAAACATGATACCGCCTAATCGTCTTTAATATCAAGAAACAAATCTCTAGACCAGTGAGGTAAAATAATTATCTACTTAATGTGGTCTGTAATAACATTTAGTTTGAAAGTTAAATGGAAATTAAAACTATTTAAATATAACAAGTTATGTAACCAAATGAGAAATGGTGCCAAACGGTTGTATTGAATTATACATTGAAAGAAGGACCGAAGTGCAAGGCTAAAAGCTAGAGATAGATCAGGTCACTTGTATTCTGCTGTTGTCTGTTCAAAATAGTGTCTTTACTATTAGTAGACAAATAGAATGTTGTATTTATACTATAGTACATGATTTATATTTATTTAAATACTATACAAACATAACATTCTATCCATCTACTAAGAGTAGAGAGACAAGTTTGAACAGGCAACATCAGTATCTAGGTGACAATGACCTACCTCTAGCCATGCTGCCACGGTACAGTCTGTGTTTTTCTCTCTTCTGCTATACAAGGGGACTGATGTACCCCGAAAATGTCTTAGTTATGTGTTTAGTTGAGTCTTTAATTGTGGACTTTTTAAGTCTACAATTTTCTGTTGTCCTTCTAACCATATCTCAATGTTTAATTTAATAGAGCCAGTTAAACTTTATTGACCAGTTAATTAACATAGTTTAAAAATGATTCCCCCCCTTCCCTCACATATATACGGTTGTAGGAAATATAATATGGGCCAAAATGAGGGATTGAAGATTTCCATGTCTTTATTTTGGCCGAAACATCACAAGATATATTAACTGTTTGTCGAGTGATGTTTTATTTGGTTAACGTATATTTTATACAAGTGCACTTAATTTCACATCATTATGAAAACACTGGTGTAGAGCTAAACAAACAGCACTTATTCTCGTTGTGCTCATTATCACTGGGAAGATTATTGTGATCACATTAGTGATGTTGAATATACACTCCGTCACCAACTCCAAGCACACGTCCATTACTACATCTCTTCTAACATACAAAATTGGTTGATAACACTCAATAGTTTCCAAAATAATAATTTATTTGATTTTACAAACATTATTTATATCTAAAACTTTCTCAGTAGATATACTTTATACGTTGTATGATCAAAAATAAAAGTTTACTTACATTTAACTTTTTTTTAACTTTTCCGAAATCACATGCTTTACATTCTATTAAAAACTAATTTGAGGTTTCGAGAGAAGAGCCCTGTTGCAACTGAAAACAATCACAGTACTATCGTGGCCCAACATGAGATGCACCAGGAGGTCAACTCCGGGCTTGAGTCTTAGCTCTTAGAATGGTGAGAGCTTGTTTTCTGAGCTTTCTTCTTGCGAGCAGACAACATGTCATAGAAGGGGTTGTGACTGATACTCTGTCTGCAATACAAACAAACCATGTTTCACTTCTCGTTAGACTGAGATTTTGGAAAATGTGGTTGAATACCGGGTGATCTTGTCTTGCTAATAGCCCAAAGACCGAAAGTAGCCTCTAGCCCATTAGTTTTTGTTCGGGTTATGTACTAAGTACACTAGTCTGTTAGGAGGCCACGGAGTAAGCTATCACCAGACAAGATAGGATTAGGAATGAAGATGTAAGGTCTGGAGTTGGGGTAAATGAGATAGTAGAGGAAGCTAGGATGAGATGGTATGGGCACATAATGAGGATAGAAGGAGAGAGGATTACAAGAAGATTGATGGATATGAAGTATGTAGGGAAGAGACCACAAGAAAGAGATGGGAGGGACAGATAGCAGCAAGTGAGAGGAATAATGGTGTAAGAGACTGCAGGAGGGAGATGGATACATTTTACTAAACAGACCCGGCCACAGGCTGGAAACAGTTCATGATGATGTTAGGGATTGGGAAGTTTTAATTTAGAGGAAGTGTACCCACATTTGTGTGGAAGGGTAGTGGAAAACATCCCTCAGTGCACCCGACCAGGATCCCTGCAATCAGGAGTCTAGTTCATTGCAAGCACTAATAATCATAATGAATATCAAAGCAGAGTGGGAGGAAAATGTACAAAAAGCCATAGTTTTGGAACCTTTGCAACCCCCCTCCTAACCCAAATGTTTGCATTACATTTTAGTTGGGTTGTGTGTTGTAAAGCATGATCAAATTAGTTGTCAATGTTTGAGCCACTACTGAATTTACATTTCATAGGGTTTCAAAATTCACATATTAAAAAAACAAAATTTCTGGACTATTTCTGGACTCTTGGAGTTTGGTATATTGAGATATCAATTTTGACATCTCTAGTGATATTAATTTATAAAGAAATCAATATTTCATTTTAAGTTTGAAATAAAAATCATGGGCACAAAAAGTGATGTGTTTAAGAAAAGGTTGATGCGTTGTTAAAACCATAAACAACTTACCGGACACACTTTATCCACTCGTCCTTCTCCTCTGGTGTAGCTGCGGACATACGATATACTGTGTGTTTACCTGGAAACAACAAACAATTATAAGAAAAAACAAGGCCATTTAACACCACATTATTAAAGCATAATTAAAGTCAAATCACCAAAAAGAAATACAAAGAGTTTAATATAAAATATCTATTTTTAGTAAAATTAAAGTTTGTGCAAAATCCTGAATTCGGTAACTGGACAATCTTGAAATCTTTCCCGTGGAAACATTAATTACAGTAGAATGAGAAAGTCTTTAAAAGTTAGAAAAGAGTTGCAAATAGGCTATTTGATCGAAAAAATCAAATGTTATTTAAATATTTATATCTCCACAGGAGTTACTTTGTGAATAACTCTAAAGGAGGTAGATGAAAATGACATTTGTGTCGGCAAAAAGTGAAATATAGAGCAGTTCAGTTTTTGGAACGGGTTATAAAAATAATTGATAAATTTTATAATCTAGTTAAATATTTGAAAGGAAAAGATTTTAACACTTAAAATTGTTTTATTTAATGTTTTTAAAATTTTGAGTTTTTGAATGAAAACTTTAAATATATAGGTGTTTAAAAATGGATAGATTGCGTCAGTAGACGAGTTTACATGTCCGAGTACATTTTTGAAAATATTTTGTGAATATGTTAATACGATAAGTCAGACAACAAAGATGAATAGACTAGAACAAAATATTGACGAAGAAAATAAGAAACCACAAAAATTTAAACTTTAAATCACCTCAGTGACCCAAAAATAGGCAGATATCGTTTTCATTTTTATAATCATTTATGTTTCCAGCTTATGGCCTGGGTCCATTTTTTATTCAAGTTTATATTTTCCATTACTGGCTGGTAAGGTCTGCCGTAGATACATGCCTTATAATCTAACTTCACACTAGGACAGGCACAACATCCAGTCCCCGGCCGTTAACTCATCACTGTGAAAGGGTAAACCCACATTTCACAAACAATAAATTTGACAAATATTTTTTATTTTTTATAAAAACAGACTTAATAATAGCTTAATGTGGTGTAAAATCGCACCCCTGTGTTTGTTTTTACTCTTCACAATATATGGACCTTTATATTCTGATTGTAAAAATATAACAGTCTAAAGATAAACAGCTGCCGACTTGAAATGGATAAACTTTCTACAGCTACATCTACTGTTGCACATTCCATGGAAACTGTTGGTCACTACTGTCATTGTAGTGTGGCAAGAGGATCATAAGTATGGTCAAAAAAACATCTCTTGGCTGATAATTATGACATTATTACAATACCAATTTTTAAATATTATTAGTAAGATATGCAAAAACTGTGAGCATTAGGGAATATAGAAAGAAACTGGGGTTGGGATCACATAGGGCTATTTACAGGTGTTTTAATTTTATAATGGATTCATTTTCAGACGATTTTTTTTCCCCTATCAAATGGATCATATTTTAGGATGTGGCTACTTTTTGGGTCAATGTGTTATTTGAATGGTAGATATGAGATAATGACTCTGTAAACAAACAGCAATGAGAGCTCATGGATAGGATAGGTAGGATTAGGAGTGTCCAGGCCCCTCCCCCCTCTCCCCAGTTTCAATAGTACACACAGTGGCAGCACTAGAACCTGTACATAGGTGTGTGTTATAAATAATGTAGCATGGGAATGCTTTAAGATTTGGTAGTCAAGTGTGAATTAGAGACCAGTATTAGTGGGTTAGGCTGGTTTACTTATCCTGGATACCAAATGTTGTTTTCTAAGCTAACAAAACAATCTTGTCTACTTTTGTTTTTATTAGGAAGAACCTTTTAGAACATACCTTTAGTTCGTTAAACAAAACTGACAACATTTTATTATGTTATTAATGTTATTTTGTAGATGAATTTATCAAAAGTTACAGCTGAAGCTCGCATGACCATGTTTTAATATATGAAAATGGTTTTGGTAGTTTTTGTAAATGTTAAAAACTAGAGATGGGTCGAATCTATTATTTCTCGAATCCGAATATACATTTTATTTTCGAATCTCGAATCCTAACAATTTGTTAGAAATTTTAATGATTTACAGGCCTGAACTGTAAATTAAGATTTATTTCAATCATGCTTTCAATTTTAACCAACCCCAACCACCCCTCGCAAAATACTGTTTAAAATCCAGCCAAATTAAACAATCTAGACTCATATTATTGTTTAGGAATCAAATATAGATCAAAATTTGAGTGTCTTTAAGTATTTTTAAAAGTGTTGATAGAACGAGTTAAGTTTCTAAAAAATATGTGAAATAAACAAATAGCTTAGGCCTAGTTACCTTTTGATCAACTATAATCATCTTGAGATATTATAATTTATTTTGATAAGAAAGCTAAAATAAAAATACAAACAAATTTTTCACAAAAAGTTAAACAACATGCTTAACAATTAAACATTGATTGGAAATAGTGAACTCAATAATGCTTAAGTATGTTTTATTATTATTATTATTTTCTTTTATATCTCATCTAGCTTCGCGTAAAAAAATAAAATATATTCCATTCTTGTGATATATCGATTTCTGAGAATATTTTCGACTCTTGCAATATGTTAATTCCTATTTTATCAGGCAAGATTGCATTTGAATATTTTTGTGAAAGATTCGACCATTGAATCCAATAAAACACCAAATACTCGAATCTCTAATACTTGTCAGGATTCGGTGGTTTCGAGTGGGCCATCTCTATTAAAAACATTTTAGAGTTGGGTCAAATACACCATTTTACAAATTTGAATCTTCAATCTACCTTAGAACCCCGAATCTCAAATCAGAATAAAAATCTTGGAAAAAATTAAGAACATAAGAGGAAATATAAATATAAACATACTAAAATAAAATATAAATAGTAACTAAAAGTGAATATTTTTTCTTATACTCCATTCATTATTACAATCATAAATTCGGTTAAGTGTTAAATTATTGGTCTGGGGTCTGGTTGTTAAGTTAATTATATAATAAATAATTGTGTATCAACCACCAATAAGCAGTATTAAATCTCCGAGGCCAATTACACTTGAAATATTGAAAAATATATATATATATTTTTAAAGGATTTTAGTCTTGAAGTCAAAATGTTCTCAAATCCTTAAGGATTCGAGAGTACATCCCTAGTTTCTTCCTATCTGAATATGACTGTAGAGAGGGTTGTTGGAAGAGTGGGTTGACCACCCAGGGTACAAATAACCCCCAAACTCTTACTTGACATCAACCAACCTTTTCACGAAAACAGGGGTCCGAGTTTTTAAATATATCTGGTAAAGTTGGAAATAGTTTTATTTTGTACTATGTAAGCCTCTAACCTTATTTGAGAAAGACAAAATCTCTAAAACTATCCAGGTTGGATCAATGGCAGCGAGACCTTTGGAGGGATGGGAGTTAATTGACCCTGAGAGGGGTTTAAGTGACTTGGCCCACCCCTTCCTCCCACAAGCCCAAAGAGGTCCCAGGCCCTCCCTTGGCAAATATTTTAACAGTTCGATGCCCTAGAAGATATTTATTAGGAATGAAACCTCAAATCTTTGAATCCCTCAAATCCTTAAGGGTATTATAGACTCGAATCCTGCTTACTGTTGGTTCAAAACCATTTTTAATTATAGGGTGAACTTGACAACCAGGCCCCAGGGCAGTAATTTAACATTTTATTGAGTGTATGAATGTTATAATGATGGATTATATGAAAGAATGTTAAAATTTTGTTACTGTTTCTGTTTTATATTATATTTCCTATACTTTTTTCTAAGAGTTGGTTTTGTAAAATGGTGGACTCGACCAATCTCTAATATTTTAGTTCTATGGCTTAGAAGCTATCTCATATTCAAGAATAGACCCAGCCACTCGACTGCCTTGTCACCTGGATAATGTGAGAGGTGCTATAGTCTGGTACTCACCCTCGACCACCTTCCCCTCGCTGTCGGTCTTGCAAGCCTTGATGAAGTCTGTGCCACTGGCGTGCAGTTCGAAGCAATGTTGCTTATGACGGTCTTGCACTTCCCTCACTTGGATGTTCTCTAGCGGGATTATTCCTCGTGGTTCCTTGTCTGTGGTGTATTCAAAATAGTAGAGACAGTTGTCGTTCAAGATGAACCAGCGTCTCTTCCAGCTCTTGTATCTCCCGCCTGAACATACAAGAGCATGTTACCACTTGCTAACAGATCATGTTTCAGGTATAAGCACGTACCAGCACAATAAAGGGTAGAATTTGTCATAACATGAAGACATTGTCTTTGATGTTTGACATGAACGAAAGTAGTTTTTTGAGTATGGTCCCTATTATTGAAAAAATTCACTATTCTAGACAGAATTTTCACAAATGGTCCTGGTGTAAAATCTTTTAATCATATTATTATCTAAAATTAAATATTACAAAAAACACATTGCAAAATTTGTTCCAAATTATTTTCATGCAATAGACAGATTTAATAAATTTATTCCTATTAATCTCGGTCTATTTAAATTTAGTAATTTAGAGACAAATGAGAATTAAAAGGAGTTTAATGTTTTGATAGTTCTGATTAGCTTCACCTTTATTTAATGAACGCCTAAACTTGCCACATGACATAAGGACACATTACCTTGTCAAAGGAACTAAATACTAGACAGATAAATTCCACTAACCTTGTTTCAAGAGCCAGGTTTACTATGCTAGACAGATAAATTCCAATCACCTTGTTTCCAGAGCTAGGTTTACTACACTCGACAGATAAATTCCACTCACCTTGTTTCCAGAGCCAGGTTTACTACACTCGACAGATAAATTCTGCTCACCTTGTTTCCAGAGCTAGGTTTACTACACTCAACAGATAAATTCCACTCACCTTGTTTCCAGAGCCAGGTTTACTACACTCAACAGATAAATTCCACTCACCTTGTTTCCAGAGCCAGGTTTACTACACTCTACAGATAAATTCTGCTCACCTTGTTCCCAGAGCTAGGTTAATACACTCGACAGATAAATTCCGCTCACCTTGTTTCCAGGGCTAGGTTAATACACTCGACAAATAAATTCCACTCACCTTGTTTCCAGAGCCAGGTTAGTTAATACACTCTACAGATAAATTCCACTCACCTTGTTTCCAGAGCCAGGTTAGTTAATACACTCTACAGATAAATTCCACTCACCTTGTTTCCAGAGCCAGGTTAGTTAATACACTCTACAGATAAATTCCACTCACCTTGTTTCCAGAGCCAGCCCTCCTTGTCAGGGTTGAAGAAAGTGTGCATGAGGTCATTGCCATCATCCTCAGGAATTTTGAATGGCTCAGTCTTTATGCTCTCATACAAACTCTGCAAGAATAAACACTCAGTGTGAGATGACGTATACAAGGCTCCTAACATGCTGTCGAGGTACCACTGTGTGCTCAAGTAACCATCAAATTCATTCATTCAAGCACAAAGCATTTAGACGATTTAGAACACAGCCACAGTTTTGTTTTGGATACCTGAGACAAGCAACATTTCCAAAGGTTTCAGAAAGGAGAAACTAACTTTGGACAATTTAAGGGGTGGAAAAAAAGCCCTTGAAAGAAGCAAGAAGCCCACCCTTGTGGCCTTAAAGTCTGAAGTGTTAGACTTGCATTAAGTTGTTTGTGTTTACAAGGGAAGTTCTGGTTTGAACTCTGGTTAGGAGCAATCAGGAGACTTTTCCACATAGGATTTATCACATTATTTTTGTTATTTCTTAGATTTAGCTGTTAATAACAATGATGTTTAACATATTATATAATAAACAGTTATAGATTAAAAATAACTCTTGAGAAGGTTAGTGGTGGGGAGCGTGAATTGGAACAAGGTTAGGAGTGGGGAGCGTGAATTGGAACAAGACTAGGAGTGGGGAGCGTGAATTGGAACAAGGTCAGGAGTGGAGAGCGTGAATTGGAACAAGGTTAGGAGTGGAGAGCGTGAATTGGAACAAGGTTAGGAGTGGAGAGCGTGAATTGGAACAAGGTTAGGAGTGGAGAGCGTGAATTGGAACAAGGTTAGGAGTGGAGAGCGTGAATTGGAACAAGGCTAGGATTGGGGAGCATGAATTGGAACAAGGTTAGGAGTGGGGAACATGAATTGGAACAAGGTCAGGAGTGGAGAACGTGAATTGGAACAAGACTAGGAGTGGAGAGTGTGAATTGGAACAAGACTAGGAGTGGAGAGTGTGAATTGGAACAAGGTTAGGAGTGGGGAACATGAATTGGAACAAGGTCAAGAGTGGAGAACGTGAATTGGAACAAGGTTAGGAGTGGAGAGCGTGAATTGGAACAAGACTAGGAGTGGGGAACATGAATTGGAACAAGGTTAGGAGTGGGGAACATGAATTGGAACAAGGTCAGGAGTGGAGAACGTGAATTGGAACAAGGTTAGGAGTGGGGAACGTGAATTGGAACAAGACTAGGAGTGGGGAGCGTGAATTGGAACAAGGTCAGGAGTGGAGAGCGTGAATTGGAACAAGGCTAGGATTGGGGAGCATGAATTGGAACAAGACTAGGAGTGGGGAGCGTGAATTGGAACAAGGTCAGGAGTGGAGAGCGTGAATTGGAACAAGGTTAGGAGTGGAGAACGTGAATTGGAACAAGGTCAGGAGTGGAGAACGTGAATTGGAACAAGGTCAGGAGTGGAGAACGTGAATTGGAACAAGACTAGGAGTGGAGAGTGTGAATTGGAACAAGGTTAGGAGTGGAGAGCGTGAATTGGAACAAGGTTAGGAGTGGGGAACGTGAATTGGAACAAGACCAGGAGTGGAGAACGTGAATTGGAACAAGACTAGGAGTGGAGAGTGTGAATTAGAACAAGGTTAGGAGTGGGGAACGTGAATTGGAACAAGGTCAGGAGTGGAGAACGTGAATTGGAACAAGGTTAGGAGTGGAGAGCGTGAATTGGAACAAGGCTAGGAGTGGGGAACATGAATTGGAACAAGGTTAGGAGTGGGGAGCGTGAATTGGAACAAGGTCAGGAGTGGGGAACATGAATTGGAACAAGGTCAGGAGTGTAGAACGTGAATTGGAACAAGACTAGGAGTGGAGAGTGTGAATTGGAACAAGGTTAGGAGTGGGGAACATGAATTGGAACAAGGTCAGGAGTGGAGAACGTGAATTGGAACAAGGTTAGGAGTGGAGAGCGTGAATTGGAACAAGGTTAGGAGTGGAGAGCGTGAATTGGAACAAGGTTAGGAGTGGGGAACGTGAATTGGAACAAGGTTAGGAGTGGAGAGTGTGAATTGGAACAAAGTTAGGAGTGGAGAATGTGAATTGGAACAAGGTTAGGAGTGGAAAGCGTGAATTGGAACAAGGTTAGGAGTGGGGAGCGTGAATTGGAACAAGGTTAGGAGTGGGGAGCGTGAATTGGAACAAGGTTAGGAGTGGAAAGCGTGAATTGGAACAAGGTTAGGATTGGGGAACATGAATTGGAACAAGGTCAGGAGTGGGGAACGTGAATTGGAACAAGGTTAGGAGTGGAGAGCGTGAATTGGAACAAGGTTAGGAGTGGAGAGCGTGAATTGGAACAAGGTTAGGAGTGGAAAGCGTGAATTGGAACAAGGTTAGGAGTGGAGAACGTGAATTGGAACAAGGTTAGGAGTGGAGAGTGTGAATTGGAACAAGGTTAGGAGTGGAGAGTGTGAATTGGAACAAGGTCAGGAGTGGGGAGCATGAATTGGAACAAGGTCAGGAGTGGAGAGCGTGAATTGGAACAAGGTTAGGAGTGGAGAGCGTGAATTGGAACAAGGTTAGGAGTGGGGAGCGTGAATTGGAACAAGGTTAGGAGTGGGGAGCGTGAATTGGAACAAGGTTAGGAGTGGAGAGCGTGAATTGGAACAAGGCTAGGATTGGGGAGCATGAATTGGAACAAGGTTAGGAGTGGGGAGCGTGAATTGGAACAAGGTCAGGAGTGGAGAGCGTGAATTGGAACAAGGTTAGGAGTGGAGAGTGTGAATTGGAACAAGGTTAGGAGTGGAGAGTGTGAATTGGAACAAGGTTAGGAGTGGGGAACATGAATTGGAACAAGACTAGGAGTGGAGAACGTGAATTGGAACAAGGCTAGGATTGGGGAGCATGAATTGGAACAAGGTTAGGAGTGGAGAGCGTGAATTGGAACAAGGCTAGGAGTGGGGAACATGAATTGGAACAAGGTTAGGAGTGGGGCACAAGTTTTCAAAGAACACAAGAATTTATAACCAAGCTTCAGGCTGACAGAGAAACAAACACCGAGTTGAGGTCCCTCACCATCAACAGCTCCTGAGGGAGATCCCCTCCATTGTTGATTCCTCGGTTCATGGAGATGAATTGTTCTACCGTGGGTTTCTCCTTCACACTTGGATTGTGGAGGCTTGTGTTTAGCATGATGATTGCAAACGACAGCACATAGCATGTATCTAAAACACACCAATATTACAATTACTACATAAAATTTTAACCTAACACGCACTAGGAATAGTCTTTATAACATTTAAATAACATTGGATACTAGTATAAATATTAATACAATATTTTTCATGGCTGGCCTCCTGGTCTCGGGAAGATGTTACGTGTGGTTTGACATCACTGATAAAAGAGGGTAACTCCACCTTCAGTGTGTGTTACACTAATAAACATTTAAGATTGAGTTTATAATTAGCGCAGAACTCATCTTTAACCGTTCATGTGTTGATAATAATAATTAATAATAATAATAATAATAATAATAATAATAATAATAATAATTAGCACGACGTCTTACTACCCGTCTGGGTTATACGCTTTAAGTACTAATTACGCTAATGGATTAGGAATTGGGAAGGTTGAATTAGAGGAAGTGAACCCGCATTTGCGTGGAGAGAGAGAGTGGAAAACCATTTAGGAAAAACACCCCCAGTTCACCCAACCGAGATTCGAACCTCGATCTCCCCGTCCTCAGCAGTTGAGCTCAACACGACTAGCGGGTTAGCCAACTACGCCACCGAGGCGGGTTTCATGTGTTGAGTATAAGCTGATGAACCAAGGGGTTGTTTTTTATTTTTACTCCATTTTTCCAACTATAACATTATGTATTATGTAGAAACTCTGGTTCATCCATTTATTTATTTATTCTTTTATTTTCATTTAATAAACATTATTTTGTGCCACCATTATAACATATGTTTGTATTTATATACTTTTTTACTATCGTGTAACATTTTAGATTTTTCTGTTTTAATTTGTGTACTTTTTTTGTGTGTTTAAACTGAAGATATTTTATGGTATTTCAATTAAGTATTTATTTTGTATAATATTATGAGTGACTTTCAGCGTTTAGGAGGTTGGTCTGCGGCCCAAATTAACGCGAAACCACATGATTCCAAGATTTAGCGTAGCAAGGACTCAGAACGATCTGAAGATCTGGTTAAGTTTCTTCATCTACCAGAGCCACATCCAACACCAGAAACTGTTCATACTCTAGCACTGTGAGTAAAATGTAATTTCTGTACAAAGAAAACCTGTGTTGTTCCTATCTGCAGGGAACACACACAATCTAACGCAATAATATGTAATTTTTTTAAATAAAATATGTAGCTTTCCTTGTTGTTGTAATTGTTTTTGCTATTTTATTTGTAGATAGAAAAATTTAAAATATGTTCATGGTCTAATAAATAAAATATTTCAATGATTTCAGTGAAAATAAAGAATGAAAAACATAAAATATTAAATGAATAAAAAATTAAATTAAAAAAACATGACAATGTAAATTAAAACTACACAATTAGATTGGTGAGCACCGCGCTCACCCTCAACCGATGACGTGAACCGAGGGACCTCGACCGGTCCTGGGTTAAGAGCACAGAGCCCATAACTTTAAACAGCAAACCACTATCAA
Organism: Timema cristinae; assembly: GCA_039000515.1. Classification (NCBI taxonomy): domain Eukaryota; kingdom Metazoa; phylum Arthropoda; class Insecta; order Phasmatodea; family Timematidae; genus Timema; species Timema cristinae. The sequence continues at coordinate 1,977,170 of JBCFYV010000100.1, forward strand.
GACATTTAATAAACACATAGTCCCAAACTTGTTCTTTATACAAATTAAACAACTACTGCCAAGAAGTATAATTGCACCTGTTTATATCCAGAACAAATATAGCATACCACTATTAAGAAGTGTAGTATAGCTGTCCTCTCAAATATAGGCATTACAAGTCTTCACTTAATATGAGTTAAGAAATATTTACCTACCCTTTTCAATCACAAATATTATGTCATTGCCAATAAGTTGAACAAATACAATCCCATAAAACTATGAGACCAATATTTGTCTTTGTATTCCATGCCCATTATAGTAGCTAGCCATGCCAGGTGCACTCAAATTTGCTTAGCATTAATATTGGAGTGCTGTCAGCATAAAGAAGCAATTTGAGAGAAAGATATGATAAATTTTTCACCTGTGTTCGTAAATATGTTAGGGTTTAGTTGGCAATAACGTTGAGCAAAGCACTCCATCATGCGATCTATTTTCTGAGCTTCTCCAGGTAGTCTGAAACTCCACAGGAACTGCCTGCAAGATTATATACTTTACAATCAGCTTCAGTACAGCACAATATTATACAAATATATTCACATTTCAATTTAATGTAACACACAAAATATAGCAAAGCTTTGACAAAAAGAATAATAAAAAAAAAATTGGTGTGTACTTATGTACACGCGTGAGAAGTTATACTTCTTTGGCATCATTAAATAATTTTATTTCTTTATTTTGTAAATATTAAATAACCAATAATAAATATTTAACAATAATAATATTTTAATATATATCAATAAATAATACATACAAATAGTTAACCTCAATTATATTGGAGCACTTGAAAAAGTCTATAAGCACAATTTTTTTCACTAATATTTACGAATAGTAAATAATATTAATCAAAATATTCAATTTAAATCACTACTGAATATAATTTATTAGCACATATATAATTCGCACTTGTATGAAACTAAAACACGTGTTGTGAATGTAGAAACTAGAAACATGTGGATAAATATTATATATATGAAAACAGTGATCAGAGGCGACGAGCGTACCAACATGCGCGACTAACAGTTGGTAGCTTTTTTTTTTCGAGACTTAATGGGCGGTTTAGCTTCAACCTGTTACTTTTGTGTTACAGTGATGCGCGCGCATCTTAAAATTTCACTCTCATCATTTTTTCATAACTTCAATAAATTTATGTTTAATCTCATCAAATTTCTAAGAAGAAAGCTTATAATACTCAACAACTTTTATATTAAAATTTTACTCAAATATATTTTACAGTAGTTGTGCTAAATTGATCAATAATTATGAACGTAAAAAAGTATTTATAATGCATCCTAAAATCAAGAATAGAGAGAGGTATATATGAAGAATTATCTGTATATATAGTTGTTTTGCAAACTATCCACTAACCTCTCACTAAAATAGTATTAACACGGAATATTTTTTCTTTAAATTGAAAAATGACAACAGGACACAGTATTCAAACCAAGGAGCAGTGTCTCAGAGATAGCACCACTTATAAGTGAAACAACTCACTTACTAATTGTTTGTTGTAAAGGCTACAAGCTGGAAAGTAAGCTTTCAAGGGGGGCTGTCTGAACACAATAGTACAATAGTTCAGGTACTAATAATGGAATTTGAAGATTGTTTACAACTACACAATTTGAAAACAATCGCTTGAACAAAATGAAAACCATTGTTTTTGGTTTTATTTGTAATTTACAGTCCAAGTAGGTTCTTTTAGTTTTGTTGGTTTATGGGAAGCAAGGTGGGTCTGCTACCTGAACCTAGCTTGGTGGAAGCCAGCTTATTGACACCGTAAGGCAATTTTTGTTTGTTCACTAGTAAAACCTTCTGTAAAGTGAACTGTTTTTAAAATTAGCCACTTGGTGGGGATGTTGTACTGCATGTAGCAATCCGTGTGTTGAAGGACTCAAACTCTCCCTAGCAATCCGTGTGTTGAAGGACTCAAACTCTCCCTAGCAATTCATGTGTTGAAGGACTCAAACTCTCCCTAGCAATCCGTGTGTTGAAGGACTCAAAACTCTCTCAATGAGCCCTGACATTTTAACCTGGAGACTGCGGGTTTGTGCTCTGAGCAAGGGACAACTCCTAGAGAGCTTAGTGGTAATAGTATTGGGGTACTATGACTAAGGTCCCGGGTTTGATTACTGTGTCCAAGTGTCATTTTTCAATTTAAAGAAAATTATATTAACTTGGCTTATTGAACTATCGAATGGTAAACCTAAATTATTAAAATCCCTGAGATGTATATATCCAGTCATTTAGCTTTTATTTAAGTGAAATATCACCTGAAAGCCAGCTCAATATTTATCTGATTTATGGCAGATAAATCAATTGTAAGCAAGTAAAGGTTGCCACCCAGAAATAGAATATATTTTCCTTAAAGTTTGAATCCAAGATGAGTTCGCTTTGCTTTGTCATCATTTATAGCAATAAAATATCTCCATTTAACAATTCATCATGGATCACTATACAAACAACAAACACTAGCACACACATATTTAAACAATGTATCAAGCCATGAGTGTCATCCAATCAGAGAGCACAAAGAGCTCACATGATGTTAAATTATGTATTTGAGGGTTAAAGGTACAAAACCAAGGGCTAAGCTACGATAGAGTAAGACATTAAATATGTAAATAATTTAATCAAGAATTTCTGTAAAAATAAAGCTACTTTACTAGCATTAAAACTAATAATAAAAAGTGGAGATTCAAATATATACATAATCATAAGGTTTAATGAAATGTTGCATATTAAATACTTGTTTTAGAATTTAAAATAAAATAGTAATATTTATTGTATACATTTTAGTGGGATGTCGACTAGGGTGACAATTGGAACACCAATCTCCTTCCTAGACTGCAAACAATTTTAATAAAACTGTAAAATATATTAAGTACAGCACTGAAGATGTGTTGAATGCATGGATGCATAAGCTATGTTTTAAGAGATGGTTTAGGACTTGGCATTAAAAGGTTCTACTATAAATATTTAAAACATGGTGAACAGCAAAACTATATTCTGAAATTCCCCGACTTTTCCAGGTTTTCCAGCGACAATTTCCAACTCCAGCCATCATATATATAATTCTTAGGTATATTAAATTAGAACATTATATAAATATCACACTTGAAGTAATAATATTTTTACCACACACACACATTTTTAAATTATGTCACTCTATGAAGGTATTGTTAGAGTGTGATCATATTGAGCCTTTAAAAGATCGCCTTACACCAACCAGTACAGTTTAAAATTATTGTGAGAAACATTAGTTTTTTGTTTCTTCTTCTTCTTATTAGAATGTAATCAAATTCTCATGCATGTACAAAACAATCATGTGTTGACTTTGAGAGTTGATAGTATGTTCAACTGTGTTGTAAAAAAGATTTGTGGTGTGTATTCACAGGAAGAAAAATGTTATTTCGACTATTGTAAATAAAAGTTGTATTTTTTTTAGTGAATGTCAAAATTCCCTTTTTTCTAAGTTTTACAGGTTGCTGGACACCTTGAAATGTAATTGTCTGGTCTTAGAGACCATAAGAAAAACTGAAAATAGCTTCTAAGACATCTACTCTTTATAAATGTTACTGACCCCCGGTGGTCACAGGTGGCTGTGACCCCCCTAAACTTTTCTTACTATGGCCTTGATTCCTAACATACATTTCTGGGTGCGCCACTGGTTTTTACAAAAACTATTCAAAGAACTATTTCAGCTTGTTGTTGAACTATTACCCATGCTGCAAGTAGAGGTTGTATGACTTTAATTCAACAAATGAGAACAATTGCTTTTAATAATATAATATAAGTCAAATAAGTTTAATGTTCTTTTTTGAGTTCTCTCAATACTATACTACAGGTGTTGTTCTAAAGAAACTCGTGAAATTAGTTTAAAATCTATTTAGCCAACCAAATCTTAGTAGGTATTTTAATTAATATGGCAGAGGTCTCAAAACATCTTGCAATACACGAAATATTTGTCAAACAAAATCTCATACTTGAGTACACTCTAGTTTTAACAATAAACTACTAAAATTTGTGACACAAATGTAATTGACACAACTGAACCAATTTATTGGGGGAAATTTGTTCTTGTTAGTTTATAAAAGAAACAGTGTGACGACGAGCATTTGAAACTATCTCCAGAACTCTTTCAAGGTAACGTAGAGCGCCAATAATTCAAACGTCAAAAGTCTGGATCGTTGAAAATCTGGATCTTCAAGAAAAAATATTATTTATAAAAATTACCACAGTGGTTTGAATATGGGAGACATGGCTGCCAAAAAAAACACCTCTAGCATTGTTCAGCAAATATTGGAAACTTTTTTGTTGTTAAATTCTTGCTTTACTATATTCCTTCAGAATTTGTGATATTTAGCAACTAAAAATTATTTTAGGTTCATTGTTCAAACAAAGTAAAAGTGTTTCTAACTTAACAGTGAGTTTTTGTAAGTATCCCCCAATTAGTTTGAATAATCAACGTTCTACTGTGTATCTCAAGAAAACATCAGCAGTCCTGCTCAGATTGCAAACCATCAGGGATGTAAATGATGAGTGCATCTAACAAACCTTTGTGAGAGCCAAACCTAGAGTTTTATACCTCTCACTACTAGTTTGGCTAACTTAGAATGTAAGTCTATGTTTTGTATAAAAACCCTACAATCATAAAATGTCAAGTAACTATAGATAGCTCAGGCAATCTCACAAAACAATATATTGTTTGGTAGTAGTTAATATTAGTCCCTGAACTCGGGCCCAATCCTGGATAGCTCAGCGTTAGAGCAGCAGTGCGCTAATTCAAGTGTACCAAGTTTGATTCTATTTTACAATAGACATTAATTTGAATAGTTTACCTAAGCGCCTGCACTAGTATGAGGTCCGTGAAGTCGTGAAGCTCGACGAAAGCTTTCAGCACCTGCTCGTTAAAGTCATTCTTCTCTCCTAGGTAGTCACCAATAGCAGTCTTGTTGAGGCCCTCCCCTTTATACAGGAACTGGGCCACATCTTCTGGGGTCATCTTGAGTAGCCCATGCTCGATCAGATACTCGATCCCCTTCTTGGGGTCCATGTTGAACTTCTTCCTGCCGATGGACATTTGCTTCGTCTTGGTGTTGTTTTTACTGCTTCAACACAACATGAGCACACATCAACTTGTGTTGACACACTGCAGATCAACAAAACATGAGCACACATTCAACTTGTGTTGACACACTGCAGATCAACAAAACATGAGCACACATTCAACTTGTGTTGACACACTGCAGATCAACACAACATGAGCACACATTCAACTTGTGTTGACACACTGCAGATCTACACAAAATGGAGGTTTTGATATTCAAATGAGTTTTTTACAAATTTACAAATTAATTGTTTTGAATCAGTTTATTATGAAATACTTTGTGTAACAAAAACCCAGAGTAGGTAAGATTAAATAGACATTAATAGAGGTATGCACTAATATATTAATACCACTGTATATTAAAGGTTTAAATTAATAGTTTGCCTTTACGTTTACTTTTTTAGAATTTCATCCTGCATAAATAATGAGATGGTTTCAATCTAAAATCAAATAAGTACTTTATGAAATTTAAATGTTTGATGTGTGAACGGATAATTTATATTGTTACTGAGATAACCAAAAGCTAAAATTATGCGTGTTAGTGTCTTATATGTATCATTTTATAGTTGTGCCGATGGGAGATTGGTTCAAAAAACAAGGTTTCGTAACTATACCAAGGAATTTCTTTGAATGTAATAATTATGAATAGAAAATCACAAGATGGAAGATTTGAAAACATAAAGAAGAAAAGTGAAATAGTAAGGTAATGTTAATTTCAATTAATCACTTATGTGCTATTTTTAACAACGACAACGACAAAGATTTTACGTGATTATTTAGGAAAAGAATTGCTAAGACAGATGATGGACAGGTATAGAGAATTATAGAATTTACTACATTTGGTATTTGTACACACAGTGAAGGCTTACGATAGAGTTACAAAACAAGAACCGTGGAGGAGTTTAAGAGAAAAGGAAATGTACATTAAGATAGAAGTCAGAAGTTGTTTGGGAGAAACCAAGGACAGGCCTCGACCCTTTTCTCTTTAGTGTAATGATGGACAGTGTAATGATGGACGTTTAAAGGAAGAAAGTTAGGAAAGAAGCTCTGTGGTGTGTGTTGTGTGCAGATACAGGGAGGAAAGCTGATGGGACAGAACATTAGAAGAAAGAGGACTTGGGATGCAGTGTGGACACAGCATGGAGAGGTCATGAAGGGACGTTTAAAGGAAGAAAGTTAGGAAAGAAGCTCTGTGGTGTGTTGTGTGCAGATACAGGGAGGAAAGCTGATGGGACAGAACATTAGAAGAAAGAGGACTTGGGATACAGTGTGGACACAGCATGGAGAGGTGAGTGGATGGATTGCAATGACTCTAGTCAGTAGTAGGTTAAGACAGGGTAAAAACAAGCAAGTGGTGGGATGCAGGTGGGATGGAAAGAAATATATCAAGAGTACTGAGAGTGAAAGGAAAGTAGGGCTATAGAGATCTGCTGAGAGACAATGCAATGGAAGCAAGATATTAGTGTTAATGTGAGGGTGATAAGGATATAATAAAATATAATAAGCCTGATTTAGGCGGTGTAGACATGTAAGGAGGAGAAATGAAGAGTATTTGAGACAAAGGATTATGTAAATTGAGATACCAAGGTGATGAAGTGGAAAGCCAAAGAAGAGATGGATAGATAATATCTAAGAAGTAATGAAGGAGAAAAGTTTGAAAAAGTAGGATGTACACAACAAAATCCAATGGAGGAGATTAATAAAAAAAAATTGTGATCTCATTTAGAAATGTGATAAGCGGTGGAAGATGATGATTTTGGTTGAATTATTAATACTAATTACCTATATTTTTAATGTTAAGGGAAAAAAGTGATTTTGAAAGGTATAGGTGATCTAACATACACAATTACAGCTTAAATAACTATTATATTTAGTCAAAATTAATATAGTGAAATTTCTAATAGATTTACTATAAAATAGCAAATACAAATAAACACAGGCCTAAGGCATTAGTAAACACAATACCACCAACAGTCAAGAGGTATGTGCAAGATACAACTAACAAAGTGTTATCAGTCTTAATAGCTTTTCAGAGTTTCAAGCATATGAAAGTCATAATAAGCAACAAATTTATAAATTATGTATGGCTCCAAGTATATTAGGAGAAATTGAAAAATTACACCTATATATGGGAAGTGAACCGGGACTTTTGGCTTAGCACGCCACAAAGCTATCTACGAGTTCAATTGCCATGTCCAGTTGTCATTTCACAATTTAAAGAATATGATATTTAGAGGTGACTATGAACATAACTAACAAATATAATAGCTTGGCTATTTAATCTACCGTGATATGTTGGGAATATTAAACAAACCTATGACAAGTATTACTATTCTTGAAACTGGGCCATGACTCAGTGTTACCTAGTGATTACACAATACATATTGGTGACTAGTCAGTAGTCTATTGAATGTGTTCCATATTTACAAGTGTGAACTGACCTCTCATCAGCAGTGTCCATGTTCTCCATCTCAGCCACCACTTCGCCCAATGCATCTTTCAGTTGCTGCAACAATAGGGAAACATGGTGTCATTACAACAATAAACATCATTCAGGTACAACACACAAACAAAGAATCTTTTGGCTGTACAGTTGAGAATTTAGAATACCCAAAGAAAATCTTTCCCTCTCCCCAATGAGTTTAGTTTCATTTTGAAATATTTGCCAGATGGAATGTCAGTAGTAGTTCTACAGGCATGTGCACTGATGGAATGTCAGTAGTAATTCTACAGGCATGTGCACTGATGGAATGTCAGCAGTAGTTCTACAGGCATGTGCACTGATGTAATGTCAGCAGTAGTTCTACAGGCATGTGCACTGATGTAATGTCAGTAGTAGTTCTACAGGCATGTGCACTGATGTAATGTCAGTAGTAGTTCTACAGGCATGTGCATTTTACCGCACAGTAGGAAATAAACATTACTTTAATATTCGCCTGGGATGTAGGCAAAGCATGCATTTACTAGGTACATGTTATTTATTTGAGGTATTTAATGTGCACTTTCTGAACAGAATGATTAAATTAGCATACAACGTATAAACTCACAAATTTCAAACAGAAAATACTCAGCTCCTGGCTGTTATTTCATCGCTGTTAAAGGAGAAACCCACATTTCACCAATGATACTTTTTTTGGCCATGCCAGGAATAAAACCCGGGACCCTTTGCTCAGTAGAGACACATGCTACCTCGACTGAGCTAAGGTGTGGGACCAGGAATATGTTGCGTACTTACACACACAAACAACCATTATTACTTATATGACAATGCAAATCAGTATAATAAGTGTTTATAAAAGATGTTGAAATATGATAAAAATATTAAAATTAAATATACCTTATGTAATTTTCCATATTTTCTTTAGATTTAACTGTTTTATACCATAATAAATAGTAAGCTATGTCAATCTTTTTGTTATAAAACTTCTGTTATAATTGTTATAATCCTGCTCCTATATGTCAATCTGTTAGTACTTTGAAGCCATAGTGTCACCCCAGCAAAACCATTGTAGTAAACAGAACCTTTCACGCAGGATGAGACACATATTCTGTGTCTTGCTGTTAGTGCACCACAGTATTTCTGTTACTTGTTGATTCCAATCGAGCCACATATTCTGTGTCTTCCTGTTAGTGCACCACAGTATTTCTGTTACTTGTTGATTCCAATCGAGCCACAGGAAGTGTCTACAGTTGAATGAGAACTCTCACATGAGACACAACTTGTATCAATATATTTGTGTTAAAATGGTTAATAATGATGACTAATAAATTACATTTAATGTGCCTCTGAATCCAAAACAGTGGATCTGAGTCTGTCTGTCTGTCTGTTTGTACCTGTTGCCACAACCGAAACAGTTTTATGGATTCTGTTCAAACTTGATATTTAGGCATTATAGGGTATTAACTTCAGCCATATAAATTTTTTAATTATAACCCTTAAAATTAAGATTGTTTATCGATAACTAGTTTTGAAAAAAAAATAAAAAATGGAAAATGCTTTTGAAAATTCTTTTGAAAATTTTGTTTAAATGGATATCTAGTGTCTATTTGACATGACAAATAATAGTGTACACCTATTTTTTTGGATAAAATTTGCTTAAGGGTATTTTACTATGAAAAATTAGATATTTCTTGAAAATTGCTAGATCGTGATTTTGTTTAGAATGTATGTCTTAGGAATAATTACATGATGAATAGCAATGTATACTTGTTTTTCAGGAAAAAAATAATTTATAGGGAGTTTACATAAAAAATTAATTTTTTAAATTCTGAATATTTTGAAAATGGTTTCAACATTTTTGTTCAAATCGGACAATGAAGCGGTGCTTGACATGGTAAATCAACCTACTGCTAAATAATTATTTTTCAGAGAAATAATTATATATTTAAAATTAGTTTACTGATGTTTTTAAATTCCAATATTTCAAAAATGGCTCAATCTAGACCTCCCTGGAATGTATGGACCCTCCTAGAGGGGATATAAATATATATATATATATGAAAACTTGTCTTAGCTAAGGTTATAGCCTAATAACATTTTTAAGGGATCCTCCTATAAAAAACTAGCTCTATCTCCGTACTCCCTTGCTTAAAATGTACCTTCACGCAAAATTTCCAGGCCCAGGGGTTGGGTAAATATGGTGACGAGAGGGTCAGACAGGGAGTAGTTGGGTAAATATGGTGATGAGAGGGTCAGACAAGGAGTGGTTAGGTAAATATGGTGATGAGAGGGTCAGACAAGGAGTGGTTGGGTAAATATGGTGATGAGAGGGTCAGACAGGGAGTAGTTGGGTAAATATGGTGATGAGAGGGTCAGACAGGGAGTGGTTGGGTAAATATGGTGATGAGAGGGTCAGACAGGGAGTGGTTGGGTAAATATGGTGATGAGAGGGTCAGACAGGGAGTGGTTGGGTAAATATGGTGATGAGAGGGTCAGACAGGGAGTGGTTGGGTAAATATGGTGATGAGAGGGTCAGACAGGGAGTAGTTGGGTAAATATGGTGATGAGAGGGTCAGACAGGGAGTGGTTGGGTAAATATGGTGATGAGAGGGTCAGACAGGGAGTTGTTGGGTAAATATGGTGATGAGAGGGTCAGACAGGGAGTGGTTGGGTAAATATGGTGATGAGAGGGTCAGACAGGGAGTAGTTGGGTAAATATGGTGATGAGAGGGTCAGACAGGGAGTTGTTGGGTAAATATGGTGATGAGAGGGTCAGACAAGGAGTGGTTGGGTAAATATGGTGATGAGAGGGTCAGACAGGGAGTAGTTGGGTAAATATGGTGATGAGAGGGTCAGACAGGGAGTGGTTGGGTAAATATGGTGATGAGAGGGTCAGACAGGGAGTAGTTGGGTAAATATGGTGATGAGAGGGTCAGACAGGGAGTAGTTGGGTAAATATGGTGATGAGAGGGTCAGACAGGGAGTGGTTGGGTAAATATGGTGATGAGAGGGTCAGACAGGGAGTAGTTGGGTAAATATGGTGATGAGAGGGTCAGACAGGGAGTAGTTGGGTAAATATGGTGATGAGAGGGTCAGACAGGGAGTTGTTGGGTAAATATGGTGATGAGAGAGTCAGACAGGGAGTGGTTGGGTAAATATGGTGATGAGAGGGTCAGACAGGGAGTGGGTTTTGCCTCTTTTAATTTAGGTTATTACAATATTTCACCAACATAGTGACATAGTTTTAAAAATCTTGGAATAATGTCATGCAGTGTACATACAAATGGAAATGTGTTCTATGTTTTCTGGGTTTATCATTTTCTAGAAAGAAATAATTAAGGAAAATGTAGGGGTTAGGACAATTAAAAACAATGCAAATTTCATTCAAAAATCATAAAATATTATGTAAACTAATAAAACATCCAAACATGAGCCTATATATAATAATTAGTTATTAAATTTTTACAACAATGCAACGTTAAGCAAGTTTGTGATTATAATGTTCACATACTGAAGGTTATACATATGTACAAATAAATATAAATGATCTAATGGTAGGTAAAGTTTCCCTCTCTGTGAAGGAATGTGGATGGCAGGTTGCCGATAAGTCCCCAAGCAGCTCAGCCACTTAATGTGCCTTGTTTAGAGTCTGTTGGAGCTCTTACAAGCTATTTGTTCTTTGTATTTTGTTAGAGACTACCAGTCGTTCAACAAGTAAGATTATACATTCACGTAACTAACCAACAGCTAAGTGATGGCTCCTTAGAACTCTGAGTGTGGTCACTATAAGTATACATTTGTGTTACTAACTAGACCACTAATTAGGAAATGAAATATAAAGCTCACCTTAGAATAAACACCTTTATACAGGTAGGTATTTGGTATTGCCACTTCTAGATACTGTGAATGTCTACTTTTATAGAAATTGGAAACATTCATGTTACATTACTGTTGATTATTATTATTATTATTATTATTAGCACCGCGTCTTACCCTTTCGTAACCCTTTCGGGTTATACGCAATTACGCTAATGTGTAATGGTAGGGTGATTGTGAGATGAAATGAAGGACCTACAGTTTAACGTGGAATCCGAACCACGGTATTTCTGTTGATAATAATCACATTTCTCTCAAATACATTCGTAATCTGATGAATGGATGAGCATAGCATAATGTCACAAAGTGAATCTTTATCCTCAAACTGATGCAACAATGGTACGGAAGATGGAATATATTCTTTAAATTGAAAAATGAAACCCGGACATTTGGCCTAGTACTATGTCAATTCTCTAACCACTGAGCTATCCTGTGCCCAGGGTCATTCTTCACTAATATTTTAAGGCAGAGTCTGTGATAGACATGTGGAAATCATCGGCTACATATGAGTTATCAATTAATATCAAAAGTTATCGAATAATGCAGCCACCTTCAATTTGGGAGTCAATTATAGTCGAAGATGACCGCATTATTTGCCCGCCCGTGATATTGATTGATCACTCATATGTAGCCGACGAGCTCGACATATCCATCACAGACTCTGCCTTAAAATGAGTGAAAAATGACCCTGGAAACAGGATAACTCCTGGATAGCTCAGTGGTTAAAGCATTGTCGTACTAAGTCAAAGGTCCCAAGTTCAATTCTTACTTAAAGGTGTCAGCCAATTTTAAAAGTAAAGAACATGGTATTTAGATGTGTGTATAACCGTGATTAGCAAATATATCGTGTCTAGTTAATCCACCAAGATGGGACAGTGTTTTATAACAAAGTGATAGTATTTCCTCTCGTACCAGGGTTACATAAGTATGGTTGACACTTGTATTGAGAGCACAGTTTGTTTAGTATTTACCTTGTGCCGAATCCTCCACAAACATAGCTAGCTCCATGCTCAGCCTCTGATTTTTCTCGACTTGGTGATGGTGATGTGAGATTCTGTGTGAGTGGACCTGAACAGACCTGCCGGGTCCAGTCAATGTTGTAAACTACACTTGATAGGTATTTTCAGGTAGGCAATACCATCAATTTGTTAATTTTTAATTAGATTAACTTCTATTTCATTATGAAAGTTCCTTCACTTTATTTGACTAACTTGACAGTAACCAACCACTGCTAGGAAAGTTATGGTTTATGTCATTGTGTCTCTATTAGTTCAAGTTATACACATAGCTATGCTAATGTGTTAGGGATAATGAAAGAAGTGTATTCACATTTGCATCACAGAAAAGTAGAAAAGCATAAGATTTATTAAAAAAATACCCTTATCAGTACACCTGTCTGGAATTCAAACACCAACCTCCCCGTCATCAGCAGTCCAATCTCTTGAAGAGAAACGCCTTTAAGACCAATCAACCACCGAGCGGGTATTAAAATACTTAATATTAGTAAGATTTAATCAAAGTATTCATCAGCTGTTTAGTATTGTATTGTATTTGTTAATAAAGTGTTTTCCAATGAACAAGCTTTTTTTAGGATTCATTCTCCTCACCCCCCTCAAACAACTATTTTCTGGTCTCTGATTGAAGCAATCCTACTTGTTAAGAGCACTTACAAAACACAATTACAAGTCTGATGTCAAACACAGCTTGGGGGAACAAGTCCGGGTTTTAGTTCCAAAGGGAAGGGGAGAAACTTGTCCTTTATAAGAAGTATATTTTATTTTCGAGAGATCTTCAAGTATGGTACAGTGCCCAGTAAGAAATTAAAAATAAAAAGAATTTGACCTTTGAGATGATTTATTTTAACATAAGATTCCAAATAGAGCCCGTTTTTTAATAGGCCTATATATTATTTAAAGAAATATATGTATTTTAAAATTTAGTTAGGCCTACTATTTATATTACTCTAAAAATACCGAGAAGGTATATTTATAAAATTAAATTTAGGGCCTACATATATTTCTAGGAAAACACATCTAATAAAGTAAATACTATATTCACATAGGTATGAACAATTGTATTTAATTTGGCTAAGTTTGTTGCTACTTATAAATTATAGGCCTATCCAACAATATTTTGCAATTTGAAAATTTGGCAAAATTACCATATCGGCGGTATTAATATGAATGGAAATATTAAAAAACATTAATACTTTTGTCTAATCTTAGTTTAAATTTACTTATATTGGTCAAATTCACCCAATAATAAATTAATTGAGCACCAAATGTACAAAACATATCACCAACCTGCAGAAAGACCAATTTTGAAACTTAGAACGGTACAAAATTAGAACTGTGTTGATATGAAATAAAATAATGGTTTAATAAGATTGACAAATGTTAAAATTATACCAACTTAAAAACTGAAAATTAAGCTAGACCATTGTTATTATTTAAAAAAAATTTGTCTAGGCGGCTTTTCCAGATTCAGCAAGCTGATGTAATTATAAAACCAATGATTTTGTTATTCTTTGGGCCTATATACACATCAGTATTCTATATGAGACCCACGTTAACATAAGCTACAGATGACATAGTAGACCTGATATGATGCTTAGTAATATGTCTTGTGGGAAATATAAACAGACAATGCAACACCCCAAAGTCAGTAACAAAGAGTTTGTGTCTAAAAATAAACCACTCACATTGAACTTCGGGCGCGCAAAATTTAAAATATTAGCAAACATCCAAAGTCTTATTTCATGATACTTAAATAGTTTAGTAGATACTATAAATATA
>JBCFYV010000100.1:1991523-2001548 GCA_039000515.1 Timema cristinae
TAGCCGTGGTTTATGTTTACCCCTCTTCCCCCTATCTGAGCTAGTATAAACATATATAATGGTGTTATTCAAGATGTACGGCACTCTTGTCAGGACTGTCCCCTCGGACACACCTAGGTATCCAGACATATTAGGAAGGTACTAAATTTGATTTTGGCCTATGTAATTAGAAATTCCTTTTTGACAAGTAATATTCATTGGTTCATATAAATTTATAACGTAAATCCTTTATATTAATTTACTACGACACGAAGCGTAATTGTTTTGTAAATACTTGTAGCTCATTGCCCATATGGCGCTTACAAGTCATTGTTGCGTAAGCAAAGTATAATCCACGTTGCGGATAATATATAGTTGTATTGATAAAGTAAATACTTATAACTTATTACCCATATGGCTTGGAAAACTTATTGTTGCCGATTGTATTGTTGGTCTAGCTCATACGACACCTTAAGTTTAGATTATTATTGTTGGGTTAAGAATGTATTCATCTACGTGGCAGATAAAATATTATATCATCGCCAAAATAGATACTTGTAACTTATTGCCCGTAAGGCAGGGAAAGTTTGTTGTTACCAGTTATAATGTTTAGACATTATGGATAATATTATGACGAATTGCAACCAATTCATGATTACTAAAATGTTGTGCAATCTTGGTTACGTCTCATATAACGCATATTCTGTTCAAAGTTTATTCTCTTCATCAATAAAACCAAAATATCATTTGACATATATTCTTTTATTCAAACTTTAAATATGTCCCCGTTTTATATATATATATAATATATATATATTGGAATAGTTTGAGTGTGAGTTCGTGGAAACTGAGGGTGAATAGACCTGTGTCGGCCTATTCACTTTTTGTTTTTATCCTTTAGGCTCCTCTGCAAGTTATTGTTTTTTTATGGTTAGTTGTATGTTGTGCGCCAGCCTTAATCTTCTGGGGAGACTAAGGGCGGTGTTACATGAGGACTATCACAAACGACATAAATTAATTTAATTTTATCAGTAGTTTTTAGACAAATATAGTGGCTCTTATAGTAAAGGGATACTATTTTTCTGGAAGGGGGGTGGGGGGGTGCTAATACAGCTCCTTGCCAAGGGCACAAGGAACCCTAGGAACGCCTCTGATTGTATGTTGGTTCATCAAAAGGTTCGCGGGCCGCATAGGTGTAATATGTCTGCGTTATGGGAATTCTGTGTCTATAAAACCCGTATCACACGACACTAGCTCGTACTTGAAATCTAGTGTGCTAGCTAACACGTCATCATCTAGCGTCGTGTCTTGGTAATGGCTACCATACTAGTTGTGAGGATAGGACACGTGCTATTTTCATACTAGTTCCGACACTAGTCATTTTTTAGAACAAAGTATTTGATAGAACATAATCAAACCTAATGTAACCTATCAATCATATATTTACAATGTTCGATAGGTTGGTAAAACTGTAAATAAATGAAGAATAGGTTATGTTAGGTTGTTATATTAAATATTTGTCCTAAAAGAATCATAGACTGCGTACCAGACCCGTAGGCCCTATTTTAATACACGCACTACTCGTACCAGAGCCTGGTACGCGATCTGTCGTCTTTAGATAACAATCATTTTATTACATATGTTGTCACTAAAGGGTTTTATATTTTTATTTTTTATTTTAGAACAAAGTATTTAATAGAATTTAACACAGTATTTAGCCTAATGTAACCTATTCTTTATATATTTACAATGTTCAATGTTAGTAAAACTGTATACATATTAAGGATAGGTTACATTAGGTTGCGTTATGTTTTGAGTGACAATATATTTAATGTATATTTAACTAAAAACATGTTATCTAAAAACTACAAATTGCGTTTTAGACCCAATTTCAATCTAAATAAACTTGATAGCATGCCAATCTTGGGTGGTTGTTTTTTTAGAATATAAAGGGGGCGTAGGCCTAAAAAAGAACATTTGTGTATCAAGAATACTGTACTTGGACACCCATGGGCTTAGTGGCCTCTGGCCACATCGTAAATAAATGAATACAAATTTAGGGAGATACTAAACGTTAGTGTCACCAAATGTTCCTTATTTTTATTCAACAGGCACGAATACGTCTGGCCCTTTATCCTCTCAAACAATTTGAGTGCTTCAAAAGTAAGTAAGATTTGGATTATAAACTCTCACGATAGGACATACACACAGTTGCACTTAAAATATACTGAGCACCAACAAATATGCTGCAAAATTATACAAGGTTTGACGATCTTAAAATGTGTAAACATAAAATAATTTTATACTTTGTTTTAAGTAGGCAGCTTAAATGGATCAACCGCACCTGTTACAGATCACTGGAGGATCTCGCTGAAAGCTTTGTGGTTGCGGAGGGCAACTACCATGTCGGTAGCAGCGTGATGAGGTTTACTGCCGACGGTCCCGGGCACCAAGTGACGGAGGCTCTACTGGAAGAGATCAGGACTGACTTCAGAGGTGACCAATGGGCTCATAATGGGCCGATCATTGTCACTAAAGTCATCCAACAGCTCTGTGGGACCAACTCAGTGAGTACATATATTACAGGCACAGAGAATAAAGTATGTTTGGGGTGAAGTCTTAAGTAGCAAAATGCACAGCACAATTCCTAAGAATTTTCTCATCTCTACACTCCTACTTCAAGGAGGGTGTAGTCGGATAATTGAATTCTTTCTCTCTTCTCCACTTTTACATCAAGAGCGGTCTATTTGGATTATTTTCTTCTTTCTTGAATCTCCGCTCCCATCCCGAGGTTTGGGTAGTCAGGCAATTGTCTCCTTCCTTACCTCTCCATTTTCATTTGAGAAACTGTTTAAGCGGGTCATCGGTCCCATCCTTGCTACACAGTCCTCAAAGAACAAAGGAAAATAAGAGGCCAACTATCCTAGTAGACAGTGTCTGGAGAGTAAGGTGTCGGGAGAGAAATAAGCTAAACAACTAACTATGCAATATTTGGAATATCGTAGGAAAGGCAAGGACATGAGTTGGTCCCACAGAGCTGTTGGATGACCTTAGTGACAATAAACGACCCGTTATGAGCCTACCTCTGAAGTTAGTCCTGAACTCTTCCAGTAGAGCCTCCGTCACTTGGAACCGTTGGCAGTGTTGGCATCTTTCTCGCTTATTCACTTCTACCCATTTGGTCATAATCTTGCTCAACTTCTTTCCGTGTTTACTCCAGGTGAACTTATCAACCAAAACATTGGCTTCATTGCTTCTCCTCTCCTACTTTGGGTTATTCTCACTTTACTCGCCCCTTCAACTCTCTTCCGGGTGAACTGTGAGGTAATACAATTAGCTATTCCTAGTTTTTCCCATCATATTCTTGTTGGACTGTTTAGCTGGATTGTTGAACACTTTTCCCTTATAAACCGGGTGGACTGAGTAGATGTAATATGGGCTTCTTCCTCTTGCTACTACTGCGAGACAGCTCTGATTCCATATCTATTCCTATTACTCTTGCTTAGAAGAATAATGTGTAACCAAGACTACTGGCATTATTCTAATTCATTCTCATTCTTAACTTAATCTGTAGCAGAGACCATCAATATTTTCCTTACCTATACGTTGGAGTTAACCTCCATCAAGCCACCCTATCTGGCTCCATATAAGTTGAGATGTGACACCAAATTTCTCATTAGTTGCTTTATTCACTTAGCCATCATCTCTCTCTCTCTTCTTCTTATATATATATATATATATATATATAATATATCTTCTATCCTTTAAACTCATACTCTTCTGGCTTTAAGCTTGCAATGTACTTCAATACATCGCACAAGACATGTAGGACTTATTTTCATTTAATATCTTGAATATTTTATTTTTACTCCACGATCTATTTCCGTACATATTTGTTTATTAAGATAATGTGTCATAAATAAGGAAGGCGGAGTTTATAAAAAGTGTGTCCCATTTACATGAAAAAGCATTTAGTACCCTCAGTCACCGGACCAGGCTTCGATAAACCCATTATTGACAGTCAGTCCATTGCGAGAATAATGCCTTGACCAGTGGTTCACAAAAGGTGGTTCTCGGACCCCCGGGGGTCCGCTAGCTGTTTCTATATGGTCCGTGACAGCCACCAAAATTTAACAAAATAAAAAGTTAAAATAATAATAATAACACTGTGCTACATGAAAAACAATTACCTATAAAAATAGGCTTGACATGCATTCGGATTTTCGAGTCAAAATGTCCAGTCTTCAACCTGATCTTCAAGAAGTGATGGGAAAAATGAAGATGTTCCACTTATCTCACTAATACTAGACCCAAATGAATACGTTTAAACTTTTTCATAATTAATGAATTTTCATGCATGCCTAACTAGATTTTTTTTCTATTAACTATCACTATTATATTCATCATTATTACAACTAGAGTTAGTGTGAAAATAAAATTATGTAAAAATACATTTGACCCGGATTTACTGTGACAAAATTCCCAGTTTTGTAGATTTTCTAACAAGAATTATTAATATTAGGGGGGTGGGGTGCTATTATATATATATATATATATATATATATATATATATATATATATATATGAGATTCTAATGATTAGAAAAAACAGGGGGTACGCCGATTTCAAAGGGCCTCTTGGAGGTCCTTCACTGGTAGATAAAGGGGAACCACTGCTTAGACAATTTAACCACCGAAGCGAGTATCTCGAACTGTTTTATATTTTTTTATTTATTCGAGGTATCTAACGTGATTATATCAACACTTGAGAATGTTTATGATCGATCGCGAAAGGGCTTACCAATTTATGAGGGAAAAGTATTTTCACATAATTTCCAGAGTTCTTTTATCACTCAAGAAAAATCCATGATTAGGTTTGAACTTACGAACATTGGGCTTTGAGGCGAGCACTTTACCTCAAATCTTGATTGTTGACAGCATAAGTTATACCAGAGTCGTTCAGGATTATCATTGACTTCACAAGCTCTTGAGAAGGGGAAGAGGGAGGGGCTGTGAAAGATCCTGGTGCTACACTGAAGCCTAATTACACATTAACTTGTTTCAAAAGTTAATTACAACTAGTTCAGTTATATGTCAGAGTGATTTAGGATTATCAGTGACATAATGAAAAATGAACTTTACCAGTATTGAGAATGATTCGGTTGCTACATTAAATTAGAGAAAAACTTGAACTTGTCATCAATTCCAACCTCTGCCAGTAGACACCAGGTGTATGTTCCCTTTTCTTCCGGTCTTCTTTTACTCAAATACCACACCTTTCTCCTTAAAAAGATTGACCTAGATCTTCCTTACAATTTACATCATTATTCACCGTGTCACTTAACCCATCTAACCTAATTTACAAACTCTTCCTTATCTCACTTTCAGTCCTAGGGAAAAAAGGGGTGGTTTGATCATTACAGATTCAGCTTCCTCAGGGGCTTCCATACCCTAGGAGTTCGTCTCACAGCCAGAGGGTTGCTGGACTAAGGCAATTCCGAGGCAGTGGGTGAACTGATATGTGGTTTCACTGGAGACGGCTCGTCTAATCACCCAAGATAGATTTCTTGTTGTGTTCTTCAACCCAAGGCAAAAGTATTCCTTCCACAGGTCATTTGCTCCTGGTGTTTGTCTCACTCCTTAACATTTAATTATGCAAGTGATCCACATGCACAAACCTAACCTTATTTCCCACCCTAGCTAGATACGTAACAGGACTTATATTCCTTACTATTTTCCCTGGCACCCATGTTTCAGTTTTTCCTCAAACCCTTTTAACCCAAACTGCTTGTCCTTCTTCAAATATACAAGGTGACCCCGGCTTTTTATTCCGATTTATTTCCACTTTTCCTTTCTTTCCTCCACCTTTGCAGCTAGATGAGGCTTCAATATTGACAACAAAGTTTTTGGTCTGAATCCAAGAAATAACTCTGCCGATATTTTAGCCCTAATTGAGTGAGGGGTATTCCTATAGGCAAAAGAAAATTATCTATCCAATATCTTTAGATTAACTGCTAACTTTATCGTGGATATAATAATGTTTCACTCCTGATTTTATTCGGATGGTCAGGGCTCACACCAATGAGGTGTGTTGGTGTTCTTTATTTAATCAGAAATTTCCCATGCTCTTTGTTGAGAAAGTAGGAAAGTGTACTCAAAAGTTACCCTCATCATTGTTGAATTAGCCAGTGTAGCTCGGAATAGCTTGGATGAGCGGTATTATAGCCACAGCACCAAAACTGTTTCAGATTGTAATTAAGTAAGGGTCTTAAGGTGATATAGAAGGGGATGCGAGAAAAGGCCAATATTGCTCCAGTAAAACATAGAGTTTAATTTTCTTCATATGATGATATCAACCATTCCTGAATATCTGTTATGAACATAGCGGCATTAGATGATGAACTTTTTAAACTAAGAGCAAAATTATTATTATTATTTATTATTTAGCACCGCGTCTTACTACCCGTTCGGGTTATACGCCTTACCTAATATGCAATGGTAGGGTGATTGTGAGATGAAATGAAGGACCTACAGTTTAAAGTGGAATCCGAACCACGGTGGAGGCCTGGCATTCCACATATTCACAAGTTGTGTTTAATATCGTCTTGTCAGAGATGAAAGAAGGGTTTGGCAATAAGAGAAGAGAAAAGTTATTAAATTCCTGCACATACAGATATTTGAAAAATTTTGAGGTCACCATGTGAAGAAAATTAAATTATAAGTTTGTACTAGAGCAATATTTTATTTAAGAATCATATAGCCAAAGCTATTATTTATGCTTTTAGTGGGGATTACTCCATCTAAATATCATATTCTGAAAATTTAAAAAAGACACCTGGACACGGGAATCGAACCCGGGATCTCTTTGGCTTAGTACTCCAATGCTCTTATCACTGAGATATCCAGGAATAGTTCCGTTTCCAGGATCATTGATCATTCTTCACTCATATTTTAAGGCAGAGATCTATGATGGACGTGCGGAAATCATCGGCTACAAATATGCAATCCCTTACAATTATAATAATTGTACAAATGGCTGCATTAAGCCAATTACCGAGTCAAAGGTGGTTGCGTTATCTGATAGCTCGTGATCTTAATAAAAATCACACATTTGTAGCCGATAATTTCCGCACGTCCTCGACCACACTCCCTGTGGGGCCTGCAATGTAGCGGTTGCGCTCTAACAAGCCGACACATTGAGCTAGTCGCAGAGTTACATGAAATAGAAATAGTCACCAGGGACCTTTATTTATCTGTTCTCAGTTAGCCAAACACACCCTCGTCACTGCAGAATTATTTTAAAAAGATGTAACAGGAATACTAGTATAAGTTAGATAGGGTCCTGACATGAACAAACTAAGGATAGCAACAATATGGCCCAACGGCTAGTTTATTAGAGACGTATATAAACATGGAAGTATTTGATATACAATATGATGTATCGGATATAATGATAACATTAATTATCCGCGATAGCTAACAAACAATGATCCTCATATTCGTAGAAATATAACAGGATAAAATAAACTGTAATAATGAGTAAATTTCCAACTATTCCCTCGCAGTTGAAATTAATATATCGACAATCACATATTAAAGTTATTCCTTACAACACCTGCTCGCTAATCTCACATACAACTTGTATGTCAGGCAGCCCTGATAGTTTAGTGATCTAACTATTCACTAAGGCTCCGCCACAATATGTTGATTCCTAGCTACCGAGTAAGTTTAAGTTATAAGTCATTAGCGATAGAAACCATTAAACAATTAAGACTGTCAGTCATGAATATACGTAAGTTTCAATAAACAAATAAACTAACATCTAATTGATCCCAAAAGGTTGGTAACATAATAACAATAGATTTAAACCATCTGACTACTAACACTAATAGATGTAAATATATGTAAGTTCCAAAAATAAGCTAACACCTAATTGATCCGAAAAGATTGGTTACATCTTAACCATAATTTGAACCCTAACCTGAATCGTAGCCGAACATAGTCTAAGTCCAATTCCCATCTTTTACAATAACTTACATTTTAATCATCCTAGAGACCTACATGGCATCAAAGAGTGCCTTTCATTGTTGGGCACTCGCTTATATTCGGTTCGGATTAGTGGGGGGAAGGAGGGATGGAAGAGATGACGTAATGAAGCAGTCACAAATATCCAATCACTTCGCCGACGTCTTCTGCGGCGCCTGCGCACAACGCCGTAGACACACTGAACCAAGGGGGTGGGAGCGACGTCGGGCACACGAGGCACTAGAGATCTACTTAAATTCACCATAACGCGCATGCGCGCTTTACACCGATTGCTTTAGTCAGGTGAAACAATTGAATCAAACGCCGACCTTTCAGTCGTTCCGTGGCGCGATTTCTGTCAACATACGAGACCCAGCTTGTCTGTCGAATAGGGTGAGTACAAAAGATGTTCTTGGTGCTGGGCTAGTCTCTATCCACGGTACAGTCCATCACAGACTTTGCCTTAAAATATGAGTGAAGAATAACCCTGGGCACGGGAAGAATCCTGGATAGATCAGTGGTAAGAGCATTGGCGTGCTAAGACAAAGGTCCGGGTTGATTCCCGTGCCCAGGTGTCAATTTTCAGAGTATATTTTATTTATTTTGTCCATAAAATTGTTTTTCCATAAAAACTGCAAAACACTGGCTTTTTCTCTCATCCCCTACTATACCACCTTAATAAACTGTATTTGTTTTAGACAAGACAAGAATATGTGTCAAGCCAGGTTTGGTTCGGAAGTTAAAAATATAATACTTACCTGTATATAAAATGTTTCCAGTCCTGGTTGAAAAGAGGAAATTATGCAGTTTGACTGTTATTAATGTTACTTAGGAGTGTTCAAATAACTAATATTTATTATTTACTAGACTTGTTTTAACAACCAAATAGTATTTTAGTTTGTTTATGGAAACATTTAACATTCACTCTGACCCAGTGGTATTAATTTTGTTGTTGTGAATTTTTAGACGAAGCAAATGACACCTGAGCAGTGCCAAGGAGTTGTTATCTACCACCCGCTCATGTTCTTCCCTGTATCCGGCGTCGACTCAAAGAATCTCTTCAACGAGACGTTGTCCGCCATTACGATGGCACTTATCAGATCCAGCCGCAGCTATGGCACTCACACTTGGAACGCTATCACTGCCGATTCACCAATCAGGTTTGGTTCCAAGCAGCCCTTCTCGCTACTAGCCAAGCGGTTTTGTCCGAGTGTGTACTACAACTCAGGAATGGTTTTTCTGAAACCAATTTTATAATAATGCATAGATCTTTGTTATTAAAACTATAAAGTAGGCCTCCTATGTCTGGTCCCATGACCTGAAACCATCAAGCTGAGCTCAAAAGCAATATAACTGACTATGCTTTTTTACATCTAAAATAATAACAATAATATTTTTAGTACCACATATAACTATCCGTTCGGATTGTATCCCTATGTACTAATTACGCTAATGTATTAGGATTAAGAAGGTTCAATTTAAAGGAAGTGTACCCACATCTACGTGGGAGGGAGGGTGGAAAACCATTAGGAAAACCATCTAACTGGATCGAACCCCGATCTCCCCATCCTCGGCAGTCTAGTCTACTGCAAGAATTACGCGTTAGACCACGTGTCCACCGAAGCGGGTAAAAATTATATTAATATAACATGATATAATAATCTAATAATAACAATTTATTATATTATAATAATATAAATAAGGTAATGTCTTTAATTTGGGCAAAGTTATGCCAACAATGTTCCTAACGTTTAACATCTACAGACGATAATAGCATACCTTCTTTTCTCATATCCCCAGTTTCACGTTACATCTAAACTCTATAGACGATAATAGCATACCTTCTCTTCTCATAATCCCCCGTTTTCACGTTATACTCTAACCTCTATAGACGATAGTAGCATACCTTCTTTTCTCATATCCCCACTTTCACGTTATAATCTAAACTCTATAACGATAGTAGCATACCTTCTTTCTCATACCCCATTTTCACTTAACTAAACTCTATAGAAGATAAAGGGA
>JBCFYV010000100.1:2001648-2276329 GCA_039000515.1 Timema cristinae
ATCCCGCACAGATTTATCTGATTACCAAACCTTCCTTCACCTCTGACAAAACATCTTGTGAATGTGGGAATGCCAGGCCTTCACCGTGGTTCGGATTCCACGTTAAACTGTAGGTCCTTCATTTCATCTCACAATCACCCTACCATTACACATTAGCGTAAGTGCGTATAACCCGAATGGGTAGTAAGACGCGATGCTAATAGTAATAATAATAATAATAACACACTTGAATATTCTTATAACTGGCCGCCAAAATAGATAGATGTTTTTTATAACTTATAGAAAGACCCATACCAAATATTAGTTTCAAAGTAAAAGTATTCCTCTTAATATATTCATATGAACACAAAATAACTCAGTCTGTACAGTGTCATAAACAGTCTAATTTCGTCTGTCTCACCATCTTAATTTGTGAAGAGAAGGCAGCCTTTTAATCTCTTGTTTCTAAAGCATTTTTAAGTGAACCACAGATCTCCTCCACAAAAATAAAACATCCAAACAATTATTTTCATATTTGTGTTTTTAAATAATGTAAAAATTGTTTTTAAAACAAATGTTTGCTGTGAAAGTTTGGACTGCCATAAGTAGTAACCCATCCCATTTCCGCACTTCCGGTCGACTATATATACCCTACCTATCACTACTCTCAACTAATCTTGACACTTCTGGCCCCGACACCATCCCCTTATGAAGAGCCTCAGCATTCTCAGTCATTCCCTTTGCTTCTCCATCACACTTTAAAAGAGCATTATTGTTCTTTTAGGTGAAATGAAACAGCTCTGGCATAGTTAGTATGATCAAGAGCAAAGAACAACCATAAAATGTTTGATAATGAACTCATATAGGATTTAAAATTCCATTCATGGACATACATATCCCATGCAAATACATCAAGCAAAACTTTCGTCGCAAAGTTCCAGAAGAAGAACTGAGGGCTTGCTTTGCATCTCACTTCTGACCATTCATTAAAAGACAAGAGTTCATCGCTAACCTCACTTGATTCAAGGTGTTATTTGTATACTTCACTCTTCAGTTTTAAAAGTGCACATGCTGTAACTTGATGGGCTTGAAGCATCTTATTTTATGTGAACTGCTTTTAGAACAGAATCAGTAGAGCAGGCAGTTTTCTTTCTCTGAAACATTATGTGTGTGTTCACACTATTCAATTTCTTTACTGCTTTCAGTATTTTCAGTCTCAACTGCTGTTGGTATCTCTAATTTAGGTGGAGAGTGTTTCATCTTTGGAGAAAATATTGGCTTCACTAGTGTGTAGCTATTTGGAAGCTTCATCATTTTTTTTCCCACTGCTGTGCACCATGAGCTCTTCAGTTTGATCATTACCAAATTTGTCGGTGTTTGGGTGCTGAAACAGTGATATTCCTATTATATGAAATGAGCTAGTAGATGTAGTAGATGAAGGATTGGTCTATATTGTCAATTGCAGCTGTAGTGAAAACATTTGTTCTCAAATGCAACGGGATCACTGCTCCTATTCTTTGGAAGTGGTTGATGGCTGAATTACTTAATTATGCTGATAGGCTGAAATATCTATCATAGTAAACAGTAAGTCCTGCTGCAAACAAAATATCATTTAAGCGTTTTGATCTTGTGAGAGAGTGCAAAGACAGTTAGTAAAAAGAGGTAACGGTGTTTCACTATCGTGTGAGTGTATTAAATGCTGTGAGATTTTCCTACGTTGGACAATTGGATGATAAAAGCTGTAAAAGAAAGAGAGTAATTTGTGATGTGTAGTTTACTTCATTTGTAATGTTACGGCCATACAATATCATGCCAACAAGAGTCAGCGACATCTTGGGAACACTAGTTTGTTGGTAGTTTTCCTCAAATTTACCCGTGAATTTGATTTTGAGAATGTTTCAAAAAATATTTGTTTACAATGCTAGCAGCATGGATAAAATGATGTCATCTGACTCAGAATCATAAGAACAAGCTTTCTTAAGACTCACTCCTATATCACTGTTTCCCACAAGTAAGACTTTTCGACCATCAGTTTGAGGTTCTAGCTCTGGGAATTAGCTAAGTATTATTTATTCTAGCTGGGTTGAGTGCACTGTACCAGAGTCCCCCCTCCCTCCCTAGTTGTTCAATTCTATGACAGTAGAGTTTCTTGAAATAGCTCATGACTGGAGAGAATTTCATCATCATCATCATCATCATCATCATCAGAATGTTTTCTATGTAGGCTAGTAGCTCTGCAAATGCATTCCTATCGCAGGTATGAAGAATATCTTCTTTTTTACCAGACTTTAGTTTTAAATCTCTCTCATGACACCTTGCGTGATACACCGCATCTTGAACAAACATAAACCTGCACTAAGTTTTGAAATTAAATTGTGATCTTGAAGGGTAAAAGCACATGATCTTACTCGACTGTCTACAGTGGAGTATTCTTGACTTTCGACAGAGTGTGCGTTTTCATCCACTGGTTTGTCACAAAAGAAGCATAATGTCCCTTGAATGTTTGGCAGTGAGTATTTTGATCTGGTACTTCTTTCATCTGAGATTAAGGCCTCTGACTTGGAGTCTACAGCTGCATTCTTTTTCTTGTTTTTCCTTTCAATTTCCCTGTGCAGCTGGGTTTTAGTAAACTTCCAGCTACAGCTTTTATGAAACCTCGCCTTTTATTCACAAACGTTTATTTTAGTCCATTTCCTTCATCTAATCTACTTATTTTAATCCTACTAGGAAGAGACTTTAGTTCTTCAAATTTCAATCTATTTTCTGCCTCACTTGGAGCAGCAAAATCACTAGGGAATGTCAGCTTTTCCTTTGTCACTTCTTGGCAAACAAGACGAGGATCCTAGTTTGTGGTTTCATCACGTGGCTTGGAAATCTCTATTTAGTCTATGAGCTCGAAATTTCACTTCATCAGGTGGCTTAGAAACCTCTGTTTAGTCTATGAGCTCAAATTTCACTTCATCAGGTGGCTTAGAAACCTCTATTTAGTCTATGAGCTCAAAATTTCGCTTCATCAGGTGGCTTAGAAACCTCTATTTGGTCTATGAGCTCGAAATTTCACTTAATTCTAACTGCAATTTATCTATGAAACAAAAATGTATAGTCATTGAAAAAGTCTATACTCAATCACTCATTTAATAATTTTTCAAAAATATCATATAAAAACAAATAATCATCAAAAATTCGTTCTTTAAATGTATTAATTTTCCATATATGGTGACTGCTGAATACTGCCAGACACATAAAAATTTTAAAAAATTCATAAAATTTAGAAAAAATGCTGTTAAATAATTTTAAATCCAAGTATTAGTTCATTTCTGTGTGTTTGGTGGCCATTTTTGAAAATGGGTTCCAGCGCAGTCGTGTCATCTGATTTTTGATGTCTCCACCCCTGAAATCTTTCTTAATTAGGTACCTATTTGCCGCTTGTATAGCAAGATTCACGATTGTTTGAGATTTCACTACGGATCGTCTGCCCTAAACTGACAGCAACTCAATATGGCTTGGCGAATGGATACACGAGAGTAGATAGTTGTCAGTTACCACATCTCCTAGAGTAGTGGACTTTATAATTACTTCTCAATGTATCTTGTCACACTGTGTGTTAGTAGATATTACCGTCAACCTTAGTGGTCTTGGGGGAAAGGGTTTGCCTCATAACCTGATGATCAGGGCTTCAAACCCAACCAGGATCAACGGATTTTTCTTGAGCTATAAAAATCTGTAGCGCAACTTTCTTCAAAGGGGAAGTAAAGTCTTTGTTCCCATAAAAACTGGTAGGGCATTTCGCTTTCGCTCATAGAAATTCTCGTGTGCTGATATAATAAGTTGGTTCAGAAAGGTCACGTTGAAATAATAGTTATTACTAAAGTGAGCCCTTCCAAAGCATCATTGAATCTTGAATGATGAACATCCATTGCTCTAAAAGGCGAGTGAACTTTTATACAGCACAGTACATGGGATCACGTGATAGGACAACTCCAAATACTCATCAACATAAGTTATGTTGGGAAAACAACCTTTAACAATATTTTAATATAAAAATAACTTGTTTTGTTAGTTTAAGTTTTTATTTATCAAGTTTTTAAATGTATTTTTACAATTTGTTATTTGAATTGTAACAAATGTTAATATTTAATAGGGAGTCATCTATTTTTATTTTTTTCGTAATGGAAAACAAATGAAAAAAGGGTTGATCAACAAAAAATATCAGAATAGTTGTATAAAATACAAAGTAAATTAAAAGATACAATTGTGATAAGCATAATTTGAAAGTTATTTTATACATAAAATTCAAATGACAAAGTAATCTTTGTTTACCCTGAAAGAAACCTCACATGGATCCTCTGGATCAGCTTTTAATATAGCACCATAATGTAGGTAATACTATAACCTGAGACTTTATCAACATGTGCATTAAAAAGAGGAAAAATAACACCAACAACAAAATAATCTAATATCTATATTTATAAAGGAAGTAAACTTGAGAAAAAACACAAAAGCGTTTCTTTCCTCCCTTAACAACAAACACATGTATACATTTAAATGGCAGCCTTCTTCGGTGGCCGCATGGCCTAAGGCTCTACTATCACAGTATCGACAGTCTATGTCGATGACAGGGAGATCAAGGTTCGAATATCGGTCAGGTGTAATGAGAGTGGTTTTTTCAAAGTGGTTTTTCAATCTCCCTCCACACAAATGTGGATACACTTCCTCTAAATATAATTTTCCTAATCCCTAAAACCATTAGCTTAGTTAATACATACAAGCATATAGCCGAAACAAGTACTAATTTTTTTTAAATCACAATTAAAATCAATACAACTTCATATTAAAATATTATCTATACTAATATTATAAAAAGGAAAGATTTGATTTTTCGTTTTTTTTGTTTGCAATGGATAAACTCAAAAACTACTGGACCGATTTAAAAAATTCTTTCACCTACATAAAGCTACATTATCAACGAGTAACATAGGCTATATTTTATTTTGAAAATTTAATTTATTTCTCATAAAAATGTCGATAGTATGTTATATAGTCGGTGGAAAAAAAAGTTGTTGAAGGGAAAGTGAGGTTGGAGAAGGGGGTGGGGGTGAGGGGTGAGGAAAGAGGAATGAGATGAAAATAGGGAGGGGGCTATACAGTGATGGTAGTACTGTATTTAAAAACAAGTATAAAAAACTTTTGCTCTTATATTGACATGATGGATGATTTGAAGCTTTGTTTTACAGGATTCTTTACAATATTTTTTACGGGGAAGGGGATAGTGTAATAATAAATTTGGTAAATAAAATGTAAAACCAATCTTAAGAAACATGTATGGGCAGAAATATATGTGGTACAAAAAATACAGGCTTGTTGTTATATACAAATTTCACAAGTCACTCTAATCTCTAATCTTACAAGTATATTTATTTACCATAATAAAATAGAATAGAACTTTTTTAATCCAAAGTCCAAGGAATATATAAAATAATTTGAAATATTCGAAATTCGAAATAACCATTTTAATGAGTATTTAGACAGCTGGTACACAATAAATATATATGTAAAAAAATTCAACACAAAATATAAACACTTGGAAAAACGAGTATAAGAAAATTTCAGAATTAAATGAGAATTGATGGAAGCCGGGCCAACAGATCCCCTGTATTGAGAAACCAGCTTGCTCCAGCTTGCTCCAGCTTGCTCCAGCTTGCTCCAGCTTGCTCCAGCTTGCTGCTGGTGCAGCCTTGAGAGATATTGATACATAATAATTCACCTGCAGAATATACATGTAAATACACCATATACAAAATAATAAATGATATAAATATTAAATAATAGATAAAAAAGAGATGAAATACCCATATGAGACACTCCATAGGAGTGCTCAAATGGGCTCTTAGTATAAATTAGGTGATACACCTGCTATAAAAAAAAACAGAGGTGCATTACTCCAATAAAAAGACAAAACAAACATATTAAAATATAACACGTTAAAATGACACAACATGTTAAAATAATAATACGTTAAAAAGACAAAACAAACATGTTAAAGTATACTAAAACTGTTAAAACGTCAAAACAAAAATATTAAAGAATGTTAAAAAGATCTCAATATGAGATAAAGTCCAAATGAGCCACTTTATAAAAGTGACTCAAATGGCATTAAAAAGATCCGCCTGGCGTATAAAACGGAGTAAACAAATAACTCCTTCAGCGCTGTCGCGTAATAAAAAACGTAGGTCACCTTTGAAATCAAGAGCCAGACGGATAGGGGCGTATTAACGACACTCCACCAAAATGTGGTACACACTCAGAGGAGCATCGCAAAACTCACACACTGGTCCCCTCTCAATAAAAACCCACAGGTCAATGATGTGTGTCTGACGCGGAGTCGCGTCTTGTCACGATGACCTCCTCTCTTCTAGACTTTCGTATAGAAGAGGGCCACCACGACACACCGTCCCTGATGGACCACAGCTTGTTCTGAGCAGGGGTCGAGACCCACTGCTCGTGCCAGGTGCGTAAGACCCCACGCCGAACATAGCCCTTTATAAATAAAAACAGGACACCCAAACTCGCCTCCGGAGGCAGGCGTGCTGCCTCCTTGGCTGCCTGGTCCGCCAGTTCATTTCCTGGAAGACCAGCGTGACCAGGAATCCAGCAAATGACGAGCCGGGTGCTTAATGAATCAACTTTAAAATTTTCTCATGTTTCATCTGCTCGAGGGGATTCCAGGAGTAGAGAGTGGACAATGCCAACAAAGCACTCATGGAATCCGTGCAGATGAGAACAGAACGGTGACACTTACGATAAACAAAACATAAAGATTTAAAAATGGCATATAATTCAGCTGTAAAAACACTGGATTCACCGGGTAAACCAAATTTAAAATGGTTTCCCTCAACAACAAAGGCGCATCCCACAGAGGCTCCACACTTTGAACCTTCCGTGTAGATGCACTGAAAGCCCTGAAAGCGAGTGAAGAGGAGCTCATTAAAGGTCCTCACATATATAGCATTTGGAGTGGTCGCTTTGGGAAACTTGCCAAGATCAAAATGGCATTTCCGAAGGCGTATCTTCCAGGGTGAAACTCAACCTGGTGATGTGGGGATAGCCTTTGGAAGGACTATTCCAAACGTGTCAAAAACCGATAGCATCCGGATCCCAACCGGCTTTGCACTACGCCATTTGGTTTCATACAAGACTCGATTGGGGGGAAGGAACACAAGACGGTAAGCAACAAGCCTTGGCATGCAATGCAGCTTAGACACGTAAGATGCCAGAAGATAAGACCGCCAGTAAGAGAGAGGGGGCTCACCGGCATCATCACAGATGCTGACAACTGGACTGGTACGAAAAGCACCAGTAGCCAGTCGAATGCCAGCATGGCGGACACTATCAAGCATCTTTAGTACCGAAGGTCTAGCTGAGCCATAAACAAAGCTGCCGTTATCAGGTTTTGATCTCACCAAGGCCCTATAAAGGTGCATCAAGGTTTCCCTATCAGCACCCCAAGAGCGACCGCTAACTACTTTAAGTAAATTCAGTGCTTTAACACAACTCGCTTTAAAGTCTTTGATGTGGGGGATCAAAGTTAGTTTAAAATCAAATAAAAGTTCCAGGAACCTTACGCTCTCCGAGACTGGTAAAACAACGTGGTTCATTAAAATATTGTGGGCTGGCTGTATTCCGCGTAATATATGGAAGTGGACGACCGTCGCCTTGGCCGCTGAGAAGGTAAAGCCACTACGCGATACCCACATCCATAGTTTGTTGACAGATAATTGTATCTGCCGTTCAGCCCTGTGGAGACTCGATGAACTGCAATAAATTGCGTAGTCATCCACGAAAAGGCATGAACGAACAGGTAAGCGCACGTTGTCAACAATGCTATTCATCTCAATAGCGAACAACGTACAGCTTAAAATACTACCTTGAGGCACCCCATTTTCTTGAATAAAATCATCGGATAAGGTGTTGTTTAACCTTACTCGGAAGTGTCTGACATAAAATTAGATATAAAAATAGGGAAGTTTCCCCGAAACCCCCAATTAAACAGGGTTTTTAAAATGCCGTACCACCAGGCGGTGTCGTAAGCCTTCTCCAAATCAAAGAAGACAGCTAAGAGGTGTTGTTTATGGAGGAAGGCGTCACGAACTGCTGTCTCAAGGCGAACAAGATGATCCACCATGGATCGGTTACGACGGAAGCCATATTGAATATCAGATAGTAGATTGCAGGATTCTAAATACCATATGAATCTTTTATTGATCATTTTCTCTAATATTTTGCATACACAACTAGTTAATGCTATAGGTCTATAACTAGTTGGCTCTAATTTATCCTTGCCACTTTTATATATAGGGATAACGGTTGCTTGCCTCCACAGTGTTGGGATTTGACGAGATTCCCAAACACAATTGTAGAGGTCTAAGAGGAACACCCGTCCAGCAGGGGACAGTTGGCGCAACATTTCGTAATGGATATCATCCGGGCCAGAAGCTGTGTTGCCCGCCTAGGACAGGGCATAGATTAGTTCCTCTTTAGTAAAGGGGAGTTATAGTCCTCACCCCGATTTTGGCCAAAATCAATAGTAAAGTGCTCGACATTCCGCTTATGCACCGCAAACTCGTTAGAGTAACTCGCAGTGCTAGAAATAGCGGCAAACCTCGAGCCCAATACATTGACAACCTCCACAGGGGAGGAGACAAGCGAACCGTTAGACATGAGGGCAGGTATACTATTAATGGAATGTTTGCTACTACTTAATTTACGAATATTGTCCCAAACCTTAGTTGTGGGAGTGGTAATTGTAAGAGCAGAAATAAACTGTCTCCAAGACTCTTTTCTGCTTTCTCGAATAACACGGCGAGCTTGAGCGCGTAGAATCCGTAATGACTCCAGATTCTTCAAAGTGGGACGTCGTTGAAAGAGGCGTAGGGCCCTTCGACGGTCAAAAATAGCCAACCGAAACTCCTCGTTCCACCAGGGAACAGGACGGTGGCGCGGATTTTGCGAGGATTCAGGGATGGAAGTACTCGCTGCCACGATGACCGTTGAAGTAAAATGTCCAGCATTAATATCGACGTCAGGATGTTGGGATTCACCAAATACGGCGAGCTCACGGAATCTATCCCAGTCAGCACGTTTTAGCACCCCATTGGGGTATCCGCGCTATACTGGGAGGATCTTGAAGTAGTGAGAGCAGAATGGGAAAATGATCACTGCCTCATAGGTCCGAGTAGACCTCCCAAAGGAATTGAGTCTCTGACAGCAATCTCTTGGAGATCAGATATAATATTTATAAACTTATGGTATATATTGCTACGTGCAAGTATAGCCACACCTCCGCTAGCCCGATCAAAGAATGGCTTGTCGGTATGACATACATCGTACCCACGAAGCATCGGGTTATCAGTTTGGCGGAAGTGGGTCTCCTTTAAGCACAAGATGGAAGGATGCAGGGAAGGAATTAGTTGTTTAATTTCCTCTACACGAGCAAAGAAACCCCTACAATTCCAGTGTAGTAGTGACATACTTTATTAATATAAAATTTAGTTATCCTCGCAATCCATGTCACTATCCTTTAAGAATAAAAATTGGTCCTCTTGCCTTTCCCAGTCTCTCCTGGACCTCCCGCTTCAGGAGAGGCTTCGGTTTGTCTCTGAGAGACTGGGTTGTTGGACCCTTAGGTGAAGGCTTTGTTAAAGCCTTCGACTTTTTTTTTTTGTAATTTTGTCGGTGGTCCCTCGCTGGTCCTTCCTCAAGGCACCAGTGGGACTCGCCTTAGCGGCCTCACCTGTTCCGCAACTCATCCCAAACTCCGGAGGCCCAGAGGCGAGTGTGAGTGGCTCAACAACGGCCGCCCGTGTTTTAGTACCCCGAGGATTGCTCGGGGGGGTTCCCCTAGGTGAGCTCAGGGGGGTTACCTGAGGTTGGTTTGGGGAGGATCCCCAAGGCGAGCCCTGGGGGGGGGGAGTGTCCCTCGAGGAGGTTTCCTTGGTGGTATAGGTGGTTGAGACGACCTTTGTGGCGGTTTCGCCTCGTTCAAAAATTTAGGCGCCACAGAGGTTGGCGCGGAATCACTATAGATGTCTCGAGAAGAGACCAATGGAACTGGTCGCGTTGGCGTCTTAGCTAGATTAACTGCGCAATGGCAGTTGGGAGAGTTTATGTTATGACTGACAATCTGGCTATATGAAGTTTGAAATACCGGAGCCTGACTAGATACGTATTCCTGGCGTGCCTGGGCACATGAGATCTTCTTTTCGGATTGTATCTCCAGGACTTTCTTCTTTACCTTCCATTTCGGACAAGCCCGAGACCAAGCGGAATGCGGACCCTTGCAGTTGACGCAGTATTTAGGAGACTCATGGTGTTTCATGAGCCTCCTGTCCACAATCCGCACAGGTTGGCTTACCACGGCATCGCAGCTTCGTATGCCCAAATTCCTGGCACTAAAAACAGCGCCGAAGGTTAGGGACATACGGCCGCACCCTGAGCACGTGGAAACCAGCTCGGACCTCCTTCGGAAGGGTAGGAGTCGCAAATGTGAGGATATACGTATCCGTCTTTTTTTCTTGTCCGTTCTTTTTTGT
Source organism: Timema cristinae (assembly GCA_039000515.1). Classification (NCBI taxonomy): domain Eukaryota; kingdom Metazoa; phylum Arthropoda; class Insecta; order Phasmatodea; family Timematidae; genus Timema; species Timema cristinae. The sequence goes on from JBCFYV010000100.1 coordinate 2,012,217, forward strand.
GACAATACGGTACACTTCGGTGACATGCTGGGGGGAAAGCTCCTCACAGATCTCCTCAATGCTCACGCAGTCAGGGTTAAAGCAAGTGACCACTCCCTTGCAAACATTGAGGAACCTGTGAGGTTCCACCTTCACCGGTATATAAGCCGTATTACTCGACAGTACTTCAGTAATAGCCATAAATGTGTGATGACTGGACGTCAGTTGCAGTCTGAATCAAAATAGTGCCATCATGCAATTTCCTTATAGAAACGTCTGATTTTTCTGCACCATTTATCGCTCTTTCGAGGATAAATGGGCTGACGCGCTTAAGGTTTCCATTGGCATCGTCTAGAGACATCACCAGGAAGCGGGGCTGCGGCCTTACCATTTCCTGGATTTCCACAATGACAGGACTGAACGGCCTTACACTTTTCCACCTCTTATCAATATTACGGCCCTGTGAGGGGCCGGGAGTGATGCCAACAGAATTTGGCAGTACGGTGCCAGCGGTGACAATGTTGTCGGCCATGCCATATTTGGGGACAACCTGCACAGTACTCGGATCGTAGACCCAGGGTGAACCCAGTTGGTACTACCACATAAGGCCCTGTTAACTGTAACACTAGACATGACAACCTTCGCATGGGGCATCGCCAGGAGAGAGGTCGTCACGGCAAGTCGGTGCAGGAAAGTGCCAATTTTACGTCCGGGCCCTCATGAACGCAACCGATCTTTTATAAAAGTAGGGTACCCAGTTATTGTCTGTCATCCCTAAGGCCCTTCTACTAAGATATTACAACCGGCGCACTTTCATTCAGGAGCTCAATTGCAAAGGTATCCAGTAATTGTTCGAGAAGAGGTGAGTAGCCAAGGTCGTCAACGGAGAAGTCAAAGGCTTCCGTGCAGGATGAACGGCAGAGGGAAGGTAAGAAAGAAGTAAAGAAAGTAATAGAAGGGAGAATAAGGAAGGAGAGAGACAGAGAGGAGGAAAAAAAGGAGGAGAAAGGAAAGATATAGGAAAGGTTTGTCCTACACGAGTACGTCCTGCACAGAAGCCTACCCTTTTAGTCGCTTCTTATGACAAGCAGGGGTTATTGCGGGACTATTCTAAACCCCATCCCACAGGGGAGGTCTAGGCTTTGAATTCCTTTTAAAATTTAAATTAAATGTAATTTTTTACCATTGATTTAGATAAAAATTTGATGGGAGAATCATGAGCGGTACAAATTATGCAATTTCTTGATTTAACCAATGTCGAATTAGCCAAATTTTACTGTTTATTACTGTTCTTATGAAAATATATGCATTTTCAAATTTTTTATGAAAAAGTATTAAAACAATAAGCTCAGCCGAGTAAATTGAGTTCATACCAGTGGTGTCTCATCAGAGTAAGCAAGCATTGCTTTTCTTTGTTTGAAGAAATATTTTAATTTTTTGTATTTGCAAAAAAAAATTATTCACTAATCATAGTTTAACTTAGTTTAACATTTAAAAATTCCAAAAACCCTATACACAATGCATAAAAGAAACCAAAGAACAGTGTGCAAGAATGGCACTAGTCTACTATTTGGTGGCTTCATTACTAACTTTGATTTTAAACACTCGTGAAGCTTATGAAGGAGTAAAAAAACTTAACTATAGTGTTTCATTTTACTTTAAAATGACACACTGTAGGGCCCCGCTCATATGGCGGGTTAAGTTTCATTGCCCTTTTGTAAAGCTGAACATAGCCTTTTCATATTTAAACTATCATATGTAAAGCACACAATAGATCTAGTCCTGAAAAATTAAACAAAAGTAGTTGAATGAAAACGAGTGAAAACAATCGAATGAAAACTATTGAATGATCATTCAATAAATGATAGTTAAAATCATTCGATAAATGTCCATCACTAATGTAAACAGACTGAATTACTGACATAAAATGACGGCCAAAGCCATTCACTGCACGCCGCATGCCAAAAAATGTTGAAACAACAAGACAAGTGCCAAACATAGTTTACATGTATATAAATGAAAACTTGTATTAGCGGAACACTGCGACTGTATTATGAAATCACTGATGGCCATGGTCATATAGTTTGTGTTCTATTTCAGTGTGTTAGGGACAAAATTGTTACTGTAGCACTTGGCAACATAATACTGATCTTAATATTTTAAAATGTAAATATATTTTTTAAATTGGAGATTTATATGCTGTGGTGGATGAGCGTTGTAAAAAATGAGACTCACATTGTACTTAGTTGCTAATGACAAGGAGGTTGAGGTTCTAATACTAGTAAAGTACCATAAGGGTAGTTTCCCCATCCTCTCTCAATACTAATGGGGGTGCATTTACTCAAAGTGACCACCCCATTGCTACTACTAGATGAAGTTGTTGTTAGTTTGTATTTCAAATACAACCAATAGAGTGAAAATAATGCTTTACAAAGAAATTTTTAAGAAAAATTAAATTAATTCAGTGAGAGAAGTAGTATCCTGATGAAACTAGTTTAAAGGAGAAATTAATTAACTTTCGAGGCATTGCACAACATTAATATTAGCTTTCCTTCAAACAGAAGGGGAAAAGTTTGTTGTTTTACTTTCTCATCTGAATAAATTAATTTATATAGTTGAGAAAAATGTTGAGCTCAATATTATAATGGATCTTGTAGTTTGATTTAACACCAAACTCAAAAAGTATGTGCTATAATTATTTTTGTCTATCTGTTCCTATGCTTACTGCCGCTATCATTTAGTTCAATTTTGATATTTATAATATGGTCATAACATTGTGGAAAAATCATTATTTTGATTCTAGCTGTAAAATTAAGGATAATTTACTGACAAATGATTTTATAATACAAAATTTTGCAAAAATGGCTTTAATAATATTGTTCAAAATGGATATCCATGTTGTCTTCACCATGATAAATAATCGTGTATAATTGTTGGGTATTGAAAATAAGAATAGTTTACTCCTAAGGTATGATTTATTTTTAAAAATTTGAGATTTTTTAAAAATTGGCTCCACCCAATTTAGTTTAACATGGATATCTTGTGAGGGAGTGTTTAGCATGATAAATAGGACAATGCATTTTTTTATTCATCTAAGGGTAGATTAGTGATTTTTAATGGATTTAACAATGATGTTGAAAATGTACATGTTAAGAATGGGTAAAATGAGTAGCAAGCCATGTTTATTTTTCTTAAGAAAATGTATTCAAACTTTTAAATTTACAAGTAAACCTTGTCAAACCTTTATAATTAATGTTATATTAAACTCAAAGCACAATATTATATTACATACACTCAAAGCAAATCTAGGTGCACTTTTTGTAGTTTTAAATCTTGCAAGCCTGACACCACAGACCACACTACCAGCAGTTTGTACTAAAGAAGTTATTCAATGGTAATTGTTTACTATCAGTCTGTTATGTTGATGATAGTATTCATTATTTTGTTTTCCATCTAGCTTCAACATCAAGGAGAAATCATAAACCTCAATTTTAAAGCTAAATGATAACAAAGCAATCTATGGTTTTTTATAATTTGGTTGGTTCATATTCACATAAAAAGTAAAAAGTGTTTCTTTGAGCAAAAAATTATATAACTAATGTTCCACATCTGATTTGATCTTATATTTATACAGACAGACAAAAACTGAGACTTCTTCCTATAAAAAGAAGTTACAAAGTAGCAGAAGTTATCAAATAAATAAAATGTATTTGTTCAAAGCTGTGACTTTAAAAACAAGAAACTTTGTCTGGAACTTTACACCTGTACTTAGTAAACCTCAGGCATATTTTATTTTTAGAAATAATTCGGGTAGCTACAAAAACAAAAAGTGTAAAGTTGAAACTTGTATAATTATACAATACCGTTCTATAAGGAAAACCTATTTTCACTATATGAGGTAGGATAAGTGTATTATAGTTGGAAGACCCAGGAAAGGTGGAAAGAAAGATGTTATTCCTTTTAGATGTTCTAGTTAAGGGTCCCTTTATTCTATACAGATTTCGTTTTTGTCTCGTTTGTTGTTTGATTGAATATCTTTTAGAAAGTTGTGTTGTTAGTTTCAACTCTATCCTGATGAGTTCTGATAGAATGAAACCTAGGTCGGGGGATGGGCAACAGCTGTGAAAAGATGGCACTGGCTAGAATAACAGAACGTGTTTGGTATAAGAGGATAATGCTGCTTTTAGCTTGCTCTGAGCCTTTCACCCTAACTTAGTTTAGTTAATGTCTTGTCTAAAACACTGAACTAGAATCATCACACAGATGATGATTTGTTTATAATAGAGCAAGGCTGCTCTTGTTTTGTTCTTATATGTCTGGGTTCAATCATCACTTGTTTACACACTGACCAAAAAACATTGTAAAGATGTATAATACTGACCAAAAACATTATAAAAATATAAAAAGAAAATACTTTATATAAGAGATTAAGGCTCATTTTGGTTAATGTCTGGCCTTTAAATCACAGGCGTGGAAATGTTGTACACCCTCGGACAGAAGGTGCTTGCTATGAGAGAGTAAGGCTGTTTGGAGTCTGTCGTTATCTGCTTGTCGTGGCTCAGTTTGTTCCGTACGTGCACGGCGTACGTTGAATCTGCCAGTAGTTTAGTCATAGTGGCATTAGAAGAGCAGTGACCAGGACTGGTAAGGCACAGGGAAGAAAGTATTAGGATTGTGCACAGTGAATCCTTTACACCTCCCTGGATTCGTCCCACTCAGCTGAAAGCACGATAAGTTGTTGATTAGGATTAATAATATTTATAATGTGTCAAGTAACAATGCTGTTTTATTTTATTATGTAAAAGTTAAAGTATAATTTTTTCAAATGGAGTTTTGGGTAGGTTTACAATGTGTTAAACAATGGTGTAGTAACAAACCATTTAACATGTTTTGAAAAATTATTAATAAACAATCCAAACTTTGGTGAAATTTGATGATTAAAAATGAATGTGAAGAAAAACTAAAGCTTAGGCTTGAACATATTTTTTTCTGCACAGTCATTTATTTATGTTTCTTGAACTGAGTTTATTTATTTTTGCAACACATACTACCCATCCAAGCTATCTATATTTGATTACACTAAAGGTGAAGGTATGAGGAGGATGGAATTTAAAGGAACTATACCTATATTATCATGGAGGAAGAATATGAACCCAATTAGGAGGAACAACCTTAATTACACTCAGCCAGGATGTGAACACCAGATTCCGTTGACCGGTGTGAGTAAGTGTTTATTGTTGAGCCTTTTCTGGCATTTTTTTCATTTAATTATTTGTAAATTCTTATCATGAGTGGGCCATTTACTGATACATGATGTTTAATTCAGAAGGAAAAAGAGTTTTATATTCTAACCTGGACTTGTAACTTAACAGTTTTATGGTTACTATGTCTCACCATTTTTACCCAGACTAGTGGTAGCATGTTATAACGTATCACTCTCCTGTAAGACTGGCCCACCAGTGACGAGGGAGTTAGGTGTTTGAATCCTGAGAAGGTATACTACTACTACTACTACTACTAATAATAATAATAATAATAATAATAATAATAATAATAATAATAATAATATATTTAGCACTGCGTCTTACTACCCGTTTGGGTTATACACTTTAAGTAGTAATTACATTAATGGATTTAGGAATTGGGAAGGTTGAATTAGGGGTAGTGAACCCGCATTTGCGTGGAGGGAGAGTGGAAAACCATTTAGGAAAAACCACCCCCAGTTCACCCGTCCAAGATTCGAACCTCGACCTTCCTGTCCTCAGCAGTCGAGCTCAACACGACAAGCACGTTAGCCAACTACACCACCAAGGCGGGTGAAAAGGTATACTGAAAGTGGTTTTTCCAAAATGGCTTTCAGTCTCCCTTCATGCAAAAGCAGGTATATTTCCTCTAAATTCAACCTTACTCATCCCTAAATACATATAATGTTTTAGTAAAATTCCAATAAGGAAACCTTAAAAGAAAACAAAAACAGGCTATTTAAATAAAACATCAATATTATAAATTTTCTGTTTCATATAAATGAGTTTGGACAATCACTGAAACATTAAAATGTTCAAACCAGTGAAACTATCTTGCTACAACACCTTCATAAGTGGAGGAGTTGACACAACTAAGAAACTCACTATGCTGACTCCACATTCTTGCTGAAAGACCCTGCTGATAAGATTTGGCCCATTGAAGGACCATTCGGTGCCTTTGAAATGTCTTCTGATTTCTTCCAGACATTTGCCCACTAGATTATGTCCAAATCCATCCCAAGAGTAGCTCAATACACTGTTGCCCAAATAATGTTCACTCTCTGCCACTATGAAGTTCAGGCCAAGTTTGGACAAATTCCTGCACAAACAACACTCTCAGTGAAAACTTTATTTTAATATGGTGATTTTATAACTGAAATTAAGAATAATTTGATTAAATAACACAGCCACTATTATATTGTACACCTGGCTCAATGATAGTACATTTCAAAGAAAAAGCTAGATTTTTTTCCCTTAATAAATGAAAAATAAATTAATATCTTAATAATGAAATAATGAAAAAGCTATAACCTACATGTGATAAAACATAAATGTAAATTTGTCTCTTAAATAAGCAATACATGTCAAGAACCAGCATACACTACAAGGTTTACACATTTACACAAAGATAATTCCACAGCGTGACAAGCCTCAGCACATCGCTGGCGTGCTCTATAGGGTAATGAGACTTGTTAAGATGACCCTCCAAGAGCCAGCCTTCCATACCAGTATCAGCCAAATATCTACTCATGTTTATGTGATACAACCTAATATTGTTATAATGAGCAATTCTTTCAAGAGCGGGTTCAACGAAACTAAAGAACCATCATAGTCCTTCTCTGCCAGATAAGTATCCAAGTAGTAGATTGTCATGTTGGGATTAGTTTTAGCGGCTGACTCTAGAGCGCACGCCTGTCTTGGCTTGATGAGCACCGTTGATTGATCAGCTGGTCCGAGGACACAGGGTGACTCTACAAAGAAGAGCTGGTTTGCTCCTTGCACAGGCTCTTGGAACACGCCCGTAGGTAGCTGGAATCTCTTAGCAGACAGCTCTGGTATAAGGGGAGGAACCGGAAAGGTGTATGTGTCTGGTGAAGAACCGTCATGGACGAACCAAATAAATAGCGACACAATAAATATAACTGACAGTAGTGTACTGATGTTCTTTGCAGAGCAGTAGGTTTCTGTCATAGTGGAACTCTTGTGTAGGTAGCCTACACCAAACACCTGAATCCTGTCTGTCTATCTTGGTTTCCAGATACCTATAAAAATAAATTCCTGGTTCAATCATTTTATTTTATGTGTTTCATTTTAATTAGTGGTTATAGTGTTTCTATACACACATAAAAGGGACATATGTTAGAATAGTTTGTTTTGATTTAAAATAACTAACTATTTTGTGAGCACACTAAAATACCTTTACGGTATTCATGCCATGATGGTTACCACTTATTTCCACAATTTCCAGTGACAACTTTGCAAAAAAATAACAAAATTATAAATAAATATATGTAGATACTCTCACCCCATATTTTATTAACATTTAAATTCTTCAGACATGGAAAGTTAGGGTAGGTTAGGTTAGGTTAGGTTGGTTTGTAATTCATAGCATATAGACCTCTGATCTATTATTCCCAGATGGCTGTATTAATTTATATGGTCCCCTAACAAATCCCTTTTAAACTATGGAAATAGAACCTGAATAATTAATTGTTCCTTGATGTATCATTTCCCCACTTCTAATGGTCAGAATTTCTAGTCCCATAGCCTATAGGATTGTTTGTTTTGAATATGTTCACCCCCCTCTTTAGGCCTACTGCAGCCTTTGCATCAAGGACATATAGGCCTATGGCAGACCAGTTTCACCCCAAACTCGAGATGAAAATAATTAGCTAAATAGACCAGTAGCGAGATGTCAGGGTACGCAGAATAAGCTCAGCTATCCCAAGAGGTTTTGAAAAAGGAGAGACAACACAGCTGATATCTTTCTGCCTAATGGGCCCGGAGAATGAGGCCTGCAGGGAGCTATGAGGGTAATGCTTGCTATTCATCTCAGACCCTGAAGGTGACGAGTAAGCCAGCTATCCCTGACTCGTGGGCGTTACAGTCTGACCAAACAGTGTGTACCTTAAAGGTTTATTTCAGAGTAGATTAGTTTAGTTTTGTGAGTGCGACTAGAATTTTATTATTTATTAATTATTTAAATTTTGTATTGTAATATATTATATCAGTAATGTTTGGGATCTAGTGTATAGACAGTAGAAAAAAATGGGAGATGCTGTGGTTATCAACAATGGCCCTTTCAACTCGGTTAAATTTTTGTTAAATAATTCTACTGAGGCTTTGTGTTTTGAATGAAAAGTGAATTTAAAAGGAAAAAATAGCAAGACCAAAATTATATATTTCACAGAAGATATTTATAAATAATAATAATAAAAATTTATTAGTAGTAACTTAGTGGTCTGCCAGTAACTACTGTATTATATAACTTTATAAAAATCCCATTTTTGACATTGTTAAGTGTGCCCCTTTAGGATTGTTCATGACCCAAAAGTTATCAGCACGCTTCGCCACTGGATATAGCACAGATTTTAATTGCTTAGAATTTTATGAAACATAGTTTAAAAGATCATTTTATAAGGACTTCTGGTTAGGGACTAAATCAATTTACATAATATTAGTTAGCATAAAAATGAATTATTAATAATAAGGGTTGGGAGGGAAATTACCATCCTCTTTCCATTTGTTTGTCTGTTTTCTAAAAGTTATAAGATAAATAATTTGAAATACATATAATAATTATAGTATAAATAATCTCACCAGTTCCTTTTGAGTATAATGAAGCTATTAAATGGGTAATGATTTGGTGTTATAAGTGAAATACAGTATAGGCCTATTATATGGTATTATAGTAGTATTCCTTGTAATTTTTGTAAAATACTTTCTTTTTCAAAAAGAAATTGCTTATTGAGTCATGTCGTGGAAGGCAAAATTGAATGAAGGGCAAAATGGAAGGAAGGTGTCCAGCGAGTGCAAATGGTGGATGATCCCAAGCAAGTAAATATAAAATGAAGTTTCAATCAAGAGTGCATTATTATTATTATTATTATTATTGTTGTTGTTGTTGTTGTTGTTATTATTACTATACTGACACCTTAGCTCAGTCGGTAGCATGTTTTGTTTACTGATCTAAGGGTCACGGGTTTGATTCCTGGCATGGTCAAAAATTTTATCATTTTGAAATATGGGTTAACCCTTTCAAAGTGATGTGCCTATAGTCTTAAAATACGTTTTTAAACAGAGAATTAAATCTTTGGGCAATGTAACCTTAACCAGTGTTAAATGAGCCGGTTAATTTTTTTTCTTTTGTCTTTTTAATATTTATTTTTACAAAATTCTGTTGCTACTTAATTTTGGATATTTTGGCTGCACTAACAAAAGTACAAGGACACTCAAAATTGCTTGTTCAGACACTGATAGATTATAAGGCTGAGCCAGCCAGTAATGGAAAAAATATAACTTTACTAAAACAAAACAGTTCCACACCATTTTTTCAGGTAATATGCATATATGTACTGATCAAGTTAATGAAGTAGGAATGTGGCAGGTTGAATTTTGAGGGCGTGTACCCAAATTTGCATGGAGGTAGATTGGAAAATCATTTAGGTAAAATCACCCTTAGAACATATGATCAAGATTCCAACGCAGACCTTCCCGTTTCCTCAGTCTAAATTAAATAATTATTTTTAAACTTTCTACACGACGTCACATCTAGAGTGACTACGAGGATACCCAAAGATGTACAGTTGTATGAGCTTACCAGAATTATTTTCGCTATGATTTCAGAAACATTATATAATGCAACACTTTATAGAATGTCTTACATATTATTGTTCTTGTAGTCTAGAGATCCTCGATCTTGGACAATTTCAAAAAGATCGAATCAAAAAATCGAGACTTGACCAAATATAAAATTAGAGAGAAACTCAATTTGACCTAGGATTTTTTTTTTTCTTTTAGTAACTTGTATGGTATTTGAGAATAAGAAGGGAAAGAAACCAGGTGTCTACTGGCAGAGGTTGGCAGCCTGACGCAATCGAAAGGATGGAGAGAAGAGAACAGAAGAAACTTGTGACTTGTAATGGCCGAACTTATAGGTGGTAAGCTTTTCTTTAGCCGGATCAATATCCATTTATAAATGTTGCATCCTGGGGAGAATAGAACATAAATGGTGACAAGGATAATAGTGAAAATTGCGTGAACGATATGTGACTATTCGCGATTGGTTTGAGTGTGCATTTACGAGAAAAAACGTGAAGTTTGGTTGCTTAGTGTAAAAGCATATTAGTTGGTATTTTTCATTAATTACACTAGTCTGCATTTTTTAATTTTTTCTCAGATGATTTCTCGAAAGTGGGTGTTCTTGAATTTACCTTTTATGCTGATTATAGAAATTACTTCCATTTTTTCCTTTCACGTAAGGTTTTAAACAAATTAAGAGGTTATGTTTTCAAGATTTTACCTATTTTAAGCGCAAATATATTCAAACACAATATTTTTTTTTTACAAACACATTTTTAAATACCGTAAAGAACTATCCTAATACTTTCGTGACTACTCTGTAACAAAACAAAAAGCAACCAGTGTTCTATTACTTTACAAACTTACTATTTTTTGACTTCCTTGCAGATACTCCATCTTTACCGTCCCTCTTCAACATCCAACAGTAGTCAGCCATCATAGTTTAATTCCATTTCGTCTGGCACCTCTTCTCCAGCTCCTTAATATCCTGGTGAAAGTATTCACCTTGTTCTTCACTATAATGTCCCAGATTTTCCGGAAAGTAGTCGATATGGGAGTGTAGGAAGTTAACTTTTACACTCATGTTACAACCCAACTTTTTGAAGTTTTTCAAAATTGTTTCAACAATGTTCCTGTAATTTGGATCTTTGTTATTCCCTAGAAAGTTTTTGGTAACAGATTGGAAGGCAGTCCATGCGTCTTTCTCTCTCTCATTTATCTTTTTCTCAAAATATTCGAATTTGTGGACCAACAAAAACTCCAGTTTTCAATTTTTCTTGTGATATGAAGGGAAATTTCATAGAAAGGTGCTTGAATCAGGGCCCATCTTGTGGTAGAACCCTTACAAACTGCTTCATAAAACCCAATTTGATGTTTAGTAGAGGAAGCCAGACTTTTGGGGGTCTACAAGTGGTTCATTCAAGATGTTTTAGTTTCAGGCACAAAATGCCTTCGCTCTGGCCAAACTCTCACACTCCAATGCCTTTGCTTTGCACGACTCTCTCATTCACATAGAAAGCAAGGTGGTTTCGTCTACCAGCTTATTGTCCTAATAGAATTCCTATAACTTTGAAGTCGCCACAGATTAGACATTTGTGTACCGCATACAAGATACTTATTAACAATACCTCCCTGTTCTTGAATGTCTCTTTCATTTCAACTGAATAAATCACAGGAATAGATCCATACACATTCCCATTATGCAGTAACATGCCTTTGAGGCTTCTCTTGGATGAGTCAATGAAAAGTCTCCACTGAGTAGGATCATGTTCAATGACATAGAAGTGCATTAACTCGTTTATGTTATTGCAGTAAACCAAGGAATTTTTATTAGAGAATAAAGGAACTAGTTCTTATCCGTTGTGTCTGTACCATGAAAAATGTGTTCCTAGTGTCAGAAGATTCTTACTTTTAAGCTTAGTTCTGCAGATTCCGTAGGCAAATTCAGATCACGTACTAAATCATTAAGTTACCTCTGAGAGAAACTATGGGGAGTAAAGTCGTCTTCAGACTTGTAGATATCATCACTATCGGATTCAGAGATTACATCACGTTCACTTTCAACATCATCTTCTGCAATGTTCTCTAAAACAGCTGGAGGAAGAAGGACAGGCAGGTCTTTTCTATGTGGAACTGGCTTAATGGCTGAAAGAATGCTTGGATACAAAATCTGCTTATTTTTTGAATTGCACCCCTGAACAATGTAAAAGAAGTAACCGTCATTAAGGTAGTCTTTAGGCTACCTCCACACTATAGGAATTGCAAATGGCATGCATGTTATCTTACCTTAACCTCTGAACACAATAGCCGCAAACTGTCTTTGGCGTTCGAGCCTTAACTGAGGAGGTGGAGAAGGTTCCACATCTATTAACTAGAGTAGGGCCTAAACACACGGGCTTCTTAAAAACCTTTTGATGCCAGAAGTACCTAAAGACAAAAGTTATGAGCAACAAGTTAGGGTGTTAAAAGAGTCATTTTAGTCCACCAAAATCTGTGGTGTCTGAGAAGATGGTGTTCAACCAGCGTTCCTAAGCCAAGTTTGAAACAGTAGCTTAATAGTAGTGGAAATAAAAAGACTAGCAGCGTTCTGTGATTTTGGAACATTTCTCAAGGATCTATTACGTGATCGGTTGATAAGTGGTCTACGGGACAGATCTATACAATGCCAGTTAGGAGGCTTGTGAAATGGCAGGGTGTCTAGATTTAGCCAACGTCCATCTTAAGACCTTTCATAAGGTGGAGCCTCATTCTATGAATTTTGTTGGGAAGAAAGGAAAGGGCAGGCAAATGTGTAAAAGTACTGGAAAGGATCCGGGATTGCAGGGGAAGCGGTCATGTTTTAGGTGTAACAGTCATTTGCATTTGGCTGCGATGTGTCCTTTTAAAAATAACAAATGTTACATATGTGGCAAGGTAGGACATATAGCTACGACGTGTAGATAAAAGAAAGAAAAGAATGGGCCTTAACTTAAAACAAAGTTAATGAGCTAGAATTATGTCATGTGGATGAGGTGAGGGACAGTTTTGCGCAGTCTGTGTAGGGGCCTTAACACTGCAATGTAAGGTTGCTGGGTTTTTTTTTTAATATCTCAAAAGTAACCGTAAACGTTCTCAACCCATAAGTTAATGTCGGTACCGGTAATGTAAGTCTTTAAACTTAGAAATTTACTAGGAAATCTTACCTGATAGGTAAACGTAAAGTAGTCAAAGAATCTTCAGCCTCTTGGACCCATCCATTCGTTAAGAAATAGTAAAATGACTTTCAATGCATCTACGAAAAACCTATAACGACATGTCTTATCTTCCCAGCCAGGAACAAAATATTTATTGGCACCCAACATTAAATTAAATGTTCAATTTTCACCTTTAAACACAGATTGTTAAAATAATATAACCCAACGTCATTTCTTAGAGCATAAATTAGCAGTTTGAAATGTTGTTGTTTAACGAATCCAGTAAATTTGAATAAAGAAACTCCAATGGTTTGTAAAGTACCTTTTTATTATTCTTTTAAAAGAAACACCAATAAGTATTTCTCTTTTTTTTATATTAACATAGTGATAGTGCTGCTCTCTAGTAAACTGCCATATATCAGAGAAGTAGTGCCGCAATTAAATGGATACAAATCAGGATGGATACAATTCAGGATTTTGTGGGTATAATGCAAATCTTTCTAGTGGATATAATTAAGACTTTTTATTTGTGCTGCTCGTTTAAGAAAATGTCTTAATGGAGACCAGAATGGATACAATTCAGGATTTTGTTGATATTATGATAATGGATACAAATCAGACTTTTTTTATTTGTGGTGCTTGATTAAGAAATGTCTGAATGGATACAATTAAGCTCCCCCAATAACAACAGTGAAAGTGGATGGTAATCCAGTAGAAATGGTGATTGACACTGGTTGTTCACGCACCTTGATGCCAGAAAGTGGGTATATAAAAGGATTTAGGATGAAAACTCTTAAGACCGCCATCAGTGGGTCTAAGCTCATACTCGGGTCATGTTCTAGATCTTAAAGAATAATTTAGGGCCGAAGTAATGTATGGATTCTCCAAGATGGAGTTGCCAATCTTAGTAGTTTCCTCTAATCGGAAAGGAGCTCCAACATTGTTAGGGAGAAATTGGTTACATTTGTTGAAATTGGACTGGCAGTCAGAAGTTAGGTATGCTGGGAACATGGTACAAGACCATTTAAGTCTGATGAAATCATTCATTTATAAACATTCAGAGGTGCTTGACGGGTCAGTGGCGGCTATTAAGGGAATTATAGTAGATGTGGTTATGAAAGAAGGAGCCACGCCTATACTTTGTAAAGCGAGGACAGTGCCTTACATTTTGCAGGATGCGGTGTAGGAAGAATTAAAATTGATGCGTGATGGGGAAATAATGTATCCCGTTCAACATATCCAATTGGCTACACCGCAAGTGTATGTACCTAAGGAAAATGGAAAAGTGAGGTTATGTGGGAATTTTAAAGTGACCCTGAATAAATTTGTGGAAGACGAACACTATCCGTTGCCCACGCTGGAGAGTATTTTTGAAAAGATATCTGGGGAAAGACATTTAGCAAGATTGATTTGTCAAAGGGTTACCTACAGTTGCAGGTTAGTGAAGCGTCTCAACCTTTACTAACTATGAATACGCATGTGGGATTGTTCAGATTCCGCAGACTAAGTTCAGGTGTAAAGAGTGCGTGTTATCTTTTTTAGTCTTCAATGGACCGAATTTTGTTAGGTCTAGAGAAAACTTTTTGTTATATCGATGGTACAATAGTAGTATCAGGTACAGTGGAAGAGGCCATGAAACGTACAAATGAAGTGCTTCATAGACTAAGGGATTATGGGGTGAAATTAAACAAGGAAGAATGTGTTTTTCTGGCCGATGAAATCACCTATCTCGTTCATCGGATTGATGCGAGGGAAATTCATCCAACCAAGGAATGAGTGACGGATATATTAAGCGCAGCAGCGCCAGAAGATATGACACAGCTGAGGGAATTCCTAGGAGTTTTGGAAAGTTATGGAAACTTCTTTCCTAACTTATCAACAGCATTGAGTCCTTTGTATAAATTGTTGGAGTCTGGCAGGAAGTGGAAATAGGAACAAGAAGAACGACAAACTTTTGAGAAAAGTAAAAGGTTACTAGTGTAAAGTGACACAATGGTGGCATTCGACACTTCTTTGCCCATTAAGATAACTTGCGATGCTTCCAGTAAGGATATTAGGAGTGTGATGTGTCATTTGTTCCCAGATGGTTCCACTCTACCTGTATATTTTAAATCCAGGAAATTATCAAAAGCCGAGAAGAACTATCCGCAAATAGAGAAGGAAGCTTTAGCATTGATTTTTTTGAGTAAAAATATTCCACAAGTATATTTTGGTCGTAAATTTACCCTGGTTACTGACCTTAAACCATTCTTGTATTTGTTGTCTCCCAAGAAAGGTATTCCAGAGATGGCAGCAGCTCGTATATATCTGTGGGCACTGTTACTGTCCTCATATGTTTATGAGAGTATAGAAAAGGATCTGAGATCGTTGAAGCGGATGTGTTGTCACGTTTGTAGAATGGTGATGGGGAGATGTTAGAGGAGGATGTAAATCTTACTTTTGCATCTTTAGAAAAGCTACCAATATCTAGTGAGGAAATTGGGAAAGAAACTAGGAACGAGACTCGAGATGCTGCTCCTATGCTCCTAGAGTACCGTTACAACAGTGGAGCTGGCCACTAAGAAGATGGTAGAGAGTTCATGTTGATTTCGCAAAACTGGAAGGAACAGAATACTTAGTGTTGGTCGACGCTCATTTGAAATTGACAGAGGTGTTCACCATGTCTACTGCAACGACATCGCAAACAATAGCAAAACTAAGGACATCTTTTGCAACCTATGGTATGCCGGAGAAGCTAGTGTCTGATGGAGGTCCACAGTTGGTTTCAGAAGAGATGGAAGATTTTCTGCGAGGAAATAGGATGGTGCACATGGTATCACCACCTTATCATCCAGCATCTAAATGTTGCATCCTGTGGAGGATAGAACAACTAGGAACATTTAGAAATCAGTGTTGGTAATGCTAGGCCACAAATTTGTATATTGTTAGGACCTAGTGATGGACATAAACATACGCATTGCCAAGGACCAAAGCATGAGGCTCAAGTTTATCGTCTGCTTCATTGTGGGGGGACCGATTTAACGGTTTATTTCAATAGGCTTATGCTAAAACAGGATCTGATAAATAAAAATCTTGTTATTTGAAAATAACCACATTTGCCTCAAGAAACATTTACATTAAAGGATGTGCAATTTAGTTTTACAGCTAATACTGTACAAATACGAATAAAATATTAATATATTTAAATATGTATTTAGCATCTATATTGGTTTCAGAAACCATATTATATTGAAAGATCGATCAATCCAATGGATAAGGAATCTTAAAACTTGATTACATTTGTTTGAATGAAAAACTTTGTGTAGTTGCCATACGTTCAAACGGTCTCTTAGGTTAAAGGCTTGTAAAAAGTATTATTACACTAACTCTTTTTTTAAGTTGGGTCATATCTTGTATATTGCTTTCAGAGACCATATTATGTTGAAAGTTCTATAACTATAATAAAACAAGTTAGCTAAAAACTGTATTGCATTTTTTTAAATGACATACTTTGTGTAGAAGTCTTTATGTTAAAACGATAATTTAGGTGATAGGTTTGTAGGAAGTACGGTAAATTCCACTTTTATATATATATGGCCGCTCTGTAAAAGTCATAAAACCATCGTGGCGATCATGGATAAGGGTGTAGGTAAAATATTGTCTACTCACCTTCAAGGACTGAAGCTTAGGCTCCTGGAGTATATTCTCAATGTTCAATATATACCTGGAAAAACAATGTATATTGCAGATCTGCTGTCATGATCATACATACCTGATGCAGTTCCTGATGACTCTGGACTTGGTGAAATAATACTCAGTGTAAGTAGGCACATTCCTATGAGTGAGACCCGTAAAACAGAATTTAGAACAGAAACTCTAGCAGACCCTGTATTTAATATTGTCATGAACTTTATGCATGCAGGTTGGCTTCAAAGAAGTGACCATTTTCCAGATCAATGTCGCCTTTATGTGACGTTGCAGAGTGATCTTCACGTGGAAGATGGAATTTTGTTCCTAAATGACAGAATTATTGTGCCAAGTAAACTAAGGAATAGAATGCTTACATTACTTCATGAGGGTCACTTTGGTGTTGAAAGGACTAAAGCCAGAGCTAGAAAGTTTATTTTTTTGGCCTGGTATGTCTAGTTATATAGAAAACCATGTAACTGACTATAGGATGTGTGAAAAATTTCGTGTGTCTAATAATAGGAAGCCACTTATCCCACACCCTGAGCCTAAACTACCATCTGAAAAACTTGGTGCTGATGATCTCGAAATTTAGGGTCACTACTATCTTGTTGTAGTTGACTCTCTTTATAAGTGGCTGGAGGTAGTACCATTGTCCACTTATCAATCTCGTGACATAATAAATACTTTCAAAATAATTTCTAGCGCACATGGAGCTATCAGGCTGATAATAGCGGATAATATGCCATTTAATTCATATGAATGTCGTACTTTTGCCCAGGACTATGATTTTGAATTCAGAACATCAAGCCCTCATTATCCACAGTCGAATGGATTAGCTATATAGGGGGTTGATATAGGTAAGCGAATTCTCAAAAACAGTAAGGAAGAAGGGAGGGAATATTGGCTGGCTCTTCTAGAATATCGCAACACACCTCTCTCAGGACTTAAATTTTCACCATCTCAATTGTTAATGAGTCGTCTTGTAAGGACACGTCTATCAGTTTCTACTGCAAATCTACGCCCCAAGGCAATACCTTATGTGAGTGAACAACTTGTTGCTAAACAACGCAAAGTGATAAACGATTTACTCGTGAGCCTGTTAATTTCAAAGATAGTCAAACAGTTGTTGTACAAAAATGTAAAATATGGGAGCAAGCTCTAATTTTGCATAAACACGAGGCTCCTCGCTCATACATTATAACTTATAAGTGACTAGTGGGACACTGTATTGCGTCGAAATACAAAACATCTGAGCCAGTCTAAACATCAGCCTCGACTAATTCAGGAGTTTCCTACTGATTACCGGGGTGAATTACAAAATACTACAGATGGCTTTAATAACACTTTGAATGAGGTTAGCAATACAACTTATTATGAACCCCATCAAAATGCAGATGAACATGTTGTGGATAACGCAGCTGTGAATGAAGACTGAAGTATTACACCTGTTGATAACACAAATTATGTAAATGGTAATGCTAAATGTGTAGTAACCAGAAGTGGACGGTGCATTGTAAAACAATCAGATCTTTTTAGAGATAACTTATGACCTTGGTGTTACCAACCCAATATACATAAACATCCCTGGTAAAGTACTTTGTATGGGTGTAAGAGAGAAAGAGAGACCCGGAAGTTTCTTTCTCTCCTACACGATTTTTGTGTGGAGACGACAGATCGAGAATTTCAGCTACAGATGTCCACCCAGTTATATTATAGATATCAATGTTAGGACCACCCATCGATCTAATATAATATTATAGAGATCATTGGGACCATTCCTATGACACTACTTTCTCATAGCATGTAAAAGTTACATTTCCAGTGACCAGACATTGAAGCCAAAAAGCACTAGTATCTTAGCATATTGGTGCGCGCGCAATTCAAATATTGTAAAATCGTTTCAACTATCACGTTTTAATTGTATGGTTTTGGGTAGCATGGTGAGTAGGGAAAATAATTAAGAATAAAAAGAATCTTATTAGTAAAATATTAACTGTAATAATTGATTGCTCAATATCTTAAAAAGTATTTAAATTTGATTGGTTATGCAATAATTTAAAAAAAATCAAATTTAGCTCGTTAAATTGTGTGGGCCGGGGCATACGAGGGGCTAGTCTACGCAATCATTTAAGCTTTTTACAATAGTGGTAATATTACAAAGAATTATTTCCAATTCTATGCCTAATTAAAAAATAGCTACTCCTCTTTATTTTTAAACGTCCTTTTATCGTTTACAGGTCTTAATATGCAGACAAATTATTCAAAATGCCACCCTATAGGAGTAAATACAAATTCACCCCTATGTCGTAAGATAGTTGATAATACTAGTTCCTTACCGCCCTCCAACTCTACTATAGTAGTTTCCAACCAAGGGATCGTGACCTTATTTGGGGTCATGATGTGCTTCGGGTGTGGTCACAGGAATTGTTAAGCTATAGTTTTATATTTACTATGTTCATATATTAGAATTATTATAGGAAGATGTAAAATAAAATCCAAATTAATATAAATGTAAGCAGTTAAAATAATAAATACTGCTTGTGGTCCTTTTGGCCACAACTATGACTTAATCTTGAAAAATGTGTTTTCTTAATCTACTATTAATAATCTCTTACCCGCTTCAGTGCAACCGACTGGTACCGAACACCGATCTCCCTGTCATCACCAGTCTAGTCTATTGCAATAGTAGATAATTACTTAGACCGTGCAACCACCGAAGCTCGTTTTATGATGTTTCTGGTGTTAATGGCCTTAGGAGAAACTAATCCAAGTATAAATGTTAACATTTGGGATATCTATGTCTCAATTACACTATAGTTCCAGTTAATCAGTTGAAATTACTTTACAGAAATAATATTTGAAAATTTTCCGGAAGAAGTATAGGTAAAATTTTCCATTTCACATCTTTACAAACAATAGAAGACTGGTCGTTATGCCCCCCTGCTTGGAGCACCTTGTGAGGTCATCAAATTATACAAAAGCTTATTTTGTTTAGTTTGTGATGACCATGCTCAGTGATAAAGGAAGGGGTAGTAGACTGGTAGCCCCTCGTCCTGTCAACCGGTTAGGTGACTGTACTGATAAACAACGATGAAAGAACATCTATAACATATGAGCTAAAAGAGATTGAATGCTAAAGTTGCTTGTCATGTAGAAAATGAGGGAGAATTGAGAAATAGGGTCATTTGTTCTTACTCCACAGTCCACCTGGTAAACATTTAATACCAACATGGGTGAAGTTGGCAAAAAAGTTGTTTCTTTCGATACCGGATTGTAAATATTTATATCAGTAAAAGTATTGGGTAAAAATACTAGTATCGAAAGGAAAATATCGATATTAGTAAAGTATCAGTAGTAAAAGGGCGACTTTGTCCCATCGATTATTATTCATAATTTGACGTATGAGAGTATGTAATTGACGTTTCAATGACGTTTCAATTACGTATGTCGTGTGCAGATTGACGTTTTCAATGACGTATGTCAGGTATAGACCCGCCCTGAGCCATCATCTGTAATAATGCCGTATGAGGCTATGGTCTAACTAAAATATTGGAAGGTCAGCGCCAAGATAATTTCTGTCGCGGACAAGTTTTTTTTAAGTGTATATGAATTCAGTGAGTGAGGTCAGCCTTGGTCAGCCTTGCCGTGTGACGTCAGCCCGCATTTGGATGTCACAGCACTTGACCGAGATTCGAACCTCGATCTCCACGCCCCCCCGAGCTCAACACGACTAGCGCGTTAGCCAACTACGCCCCCGAGGAGGGTAGTAAGAAATATAAATGTGCGTATTACCACTCGAGTTTAGGATATCAATTTATTATCACAAATAGATTGGGATAACTTAGAAGGAACGCTTCAATGATGTATGGCTTCAATGCCGCTCTGAGCCAGCAACTGTAATAATAACGTATGAGACTATTGTGTAATTAAAATATGTGTATGGTAGTCTGTGACGTAAGAAATTGACGTCAGTAGTAATGGGTGTGTGACGTCACCGTCACATTGACAGCTCACTATAGCATTTTATAGTAGGTTCGCTTAAATAAGGCGGCTTTATCTGTGCAAAGAAGATAAGGGATGAGACATAATAGTTGCTGTTTTTATTGTATGTTCGTTAAAATAAGACGGCTTTGTGATTGAAATAAGCTCACTATAGAATTTTATAGTATGTCCGCTTAGATAAGGCGGCTTTATCTGTGCAAATAAGATAAGGGACGACCCATTATAGTTGCTGTTAATATTGTATTCTCGCTAAAATAAGACAATTTTGTCTCTGAAATAAAATATTAAATAATAGTAGGTTCGCTTAAATAAGGCGGCTTTATCTGTGCAAAGAAGATAAGGGAGGACACATTATATTTGCTGTTTATATTGTATGTTCGTTAAAATAAGACGGCTTTGTGATTGAAATAAGTTCACTATAGAATTTTATAGTATGTCCGCTTAGATAAGGCGGTTTTATTTGTGCAAATAAGATAAGGGACGAACCATTATAGTTGCTGTTTATATTGTATTCTCGCTAAAATAAGACAATTTTGTCTCTGAAATTAAATATTAAAAAATAGTAGGTTCGCTTAAATAAGGCGGCTTTATCTGTGCAAAGAAGATAAGGGAGGACACATTATATTTGCTGTTTATATTGTATGTTCGTTAAAATAAGACGGCTTTGTGATTGAAATAAGCTCACTATAGAATTTTATAGTATGTCCGCTTAGATAAGGCGGCTTTATCTGTGCAAATAAGATAAGGGAGGACACATTATAGTTGCTGTTTATATTGTATTCTCGCTAAAATAAGACAATTTTGTCTCTGAAATAAAATATTAAAAAATAGTAGGTTCGCTTAAATAAGGCGGCTTTATCTGTGCAAAGAAGATAAGGGAGGACACATTATAGTTGCTGTTTATATTGTATTCTCGCTAAAATAAGACAATTTTGTGTTTGAAATAAAATAGTATTTAATTAGGAGGTTCGCTGAAATAAAGCGTCTTTGTTTATGCAATTCAAGATAACACACTATAATTTTTTTTATAGTATGTTCACTGAAATAATGTATTTGCCACCCCCCTCTTATATTACATAGTGTTTATTTCCAAACGTTGTCTCAATTATGTAGCACCGCGTCTTACTACTCGTTCGGGTTATACGCTTTTGGTATTAATTACGCTGATGGATTAGGAATTAGGAAGGTTGAATTAGATGAAGTGAAGCCATATTTGCGTGGAAAACCATTCAGGAAAAACCACCCCCACTTCACTTGACCGAGATTCGAACCACGATCTCCACGTCCCCCGAGCTCAACACGACTAGCGCGTTAGCCAACTACGCCCCCCGAGGAGGGTAGTAAGAAATATAAATGTGCGTATATTACCACTCGAGTTCAGGATATCAATTTATTATCACAAATAGATTGGGATAACTTAGAAGAAATGTACCAGAAATTACTTAGAGAAAATGTGAGACTCTATTTTTGTTTTGTTTTGTAAAAGCCCCTTTAGTACACTCAAACGGAAATCAAAACTGTACTTCCCCATCGATATAAAAATCAGTTGGACAACCGCCTTTGTGTGGTGACTCAGAGTTTATCCAATCAGCCGTCTCGATACATCTACCTTAATACACGATAATATAAGGCAGTAATATTCAATATGGGGTTCGCAAAGATATATTTAGGGGGCACGTAAAAATATATATACAGGGTGATAAGTCAAAATTTGAGGGCTAGTGTTGGAGAACAATATTGAAGCAAAATGAGATACGGACTGGGGGCCCGGAAATGTTTCAGTCAAAAGTTTTAGGTGAAAAAAAAAGCTTATTATTTAATATATTATTTTGGATGTAGCTTATTTAATTTATTTTACATGTAGAGTATAGAATAGTTTTAGATTGCATTATGAACCAAAAAACTTTGGGGTACAAATTTGAAGAAAAATTATATCTGGGGCTAGGCTAGCAAAAAAAAAATAACATTAGTCAACCTCAGGGGTATTGGAAATAAAGTGCTCACATCAGGGCCCCGGATTCAAACCCTGCCGAAGTCAACTGATTTTTCTTGAGAGATAAAATTCAGTAGCACAACTTCCTTCGTACGGGAAGTAAAAACGTGTGTCACATGTTGATTGTGTACATGTAAAATAACGCTGGAAGGTATGTTAGAATACCTTTTCCGATAAAAATTGGAAGGCCCTAATTAGAGGAAGTGAACCCGCATTTGCTTGGAGGGAGAGTGGACAACCATTTTGGAAAAACCACCCCAGTTCAACCGAGTGAGATTCGAACCTCGATCTCCCCGTCCTTAGCAGTCTAGTGAACTGGGGGTGGTTTTTCCAAAATGGTTGTCCACTCTCCCTCCACGCAAATGCGGGTTCACTTCCTCTAATTAAACCTTCCCAATTCTTAATCCATTAGTGTATTAGTACCTAAAGCGTATAACCCCAACGGGCAGTAAGACGCGGTGCTAAATAATAAAAAATAAAATATCAATTAGATAACATTCACACACATAGCTTATTATTGAAAGTTTGCATTTTTTTATGAAGTATAGGTTATGTCAACTCAGGTGTAAATTTATATATATTACGTTTTTAAAAGTTTTATGTTAGTTGAAAAAATATCAGATTTTGTGTAACCTATTTAAATTTGTAATTTTCTTGATTATTGATCACATATTTCTGTTAGCGCCTAACATAAATATTCACTCTTTATCTGAAGAACGTTGTGATACTATATTATTCAATTTTACGTTGAAGTGCTACGTCATACAGGCACGGCAAGTGGAAGGGGAAGGAAAGGAAGAAATATATCGTATGCTTTTGTGAAAGTGGTTTCCTATCTACTTTCCAGTACATATGTATAATATTATTGGGGCCTATAAAATATAGGCCATTTATGACATAAATAACACGGTATACGGAAACAAAATAAGTACAGTAGATTTAAAAAAATACAACAACATTCAAATTGAGATAAAATTAAAGATATGCACAGTCTTAAGTTGTTTAAGTTTTCTAGAATAATTGATTATCTTATGATTCTGAGGAGCAATCAATCGATCAATCGATCCTATGATGATCAACACTAACTTGTAACTATTTATATTTTATCATCGATGGAGAAAAAAAATCTGTTCGGTCCGGAAATAAAAAACAAATGTTCATTAATTTGTTCTAAAGATTTGATTTTTTTTAAATCATCATCTCCTATTATCGATTCAAAAGTTGACTCCGTTTGGTTTGTGGTGTAAATTTCAAATGGAATATTCTGAAAAAATTATATATTTGTACAAGAATCTCCCCGTTTAAAATTGCCAATATTTTTTTATACCAAATTATCCCTCATTCAAAGAAATTTATAATTTCATATTATTAATTTATTTTTATTTTGTAGTTACATTTTAAAATTTAATTATTTTAAAAGCTCAATGCTTTTAACTCTTTAGAGTTTGTATCAACACTAATTTTGTGTAATTTCTCACTCAAAATGGTATGTTTATTAACATTTATTGTAACTTTGTGAATGTTTAGAAAACGGCTTAGTTTTGTATAAGTTTTATTACGTTTTACAAAGTGGAGATTAAGTTTAATTTTAGAACTAAATAATATGACTCCAAATGAGAAGATGTATATGGTTCAAATCTTAGTTAGGTGAACTGGAGTGGTTTGTTTTAAATGGTTTTCCACTCTCCTTCCTCGCAAATGCTGGTTCACTTCCTCTAAATTCAACATTCCCCATTCCTAACCCATAGCGTAGTTAGTACTTGAGCGTATAATCCAAATGGTTAGTAAAATGCGGCGATAAATAATAAAACCAATAATGAAACTCAGACTTAACCACGTGATAGAGCAGGTTTTATTTTCTTGTCAACATATATCTATTTAATATTTTATTTGCACTCCATGATTGAATCAGAAGTTGATATAAGTGATTTAAAATGTGTATCATAGGCTAAAAGGAAGAGATAAATTAATTTAAATATACCCTATCACCATTCACCAAAGTATAAGAATGCTAACGTTTGATAAATTACACTTTTTCGAGGGCTACCATAAATATTGGCAGCAATTTAACCTAAGTGTTTCAATCACACATTATTCCTTTTTTTTTTATGTATTTTTAATGAACAAGACTAAATATGTCCAAATCAGTCATGTCCATATTTATGTTTTAAATATAAAAAATTCCAGATTATAAAAATTCTTTAGCCGCTTTACAGTATTTTTTCACTAAACAATCTTGGCTCGGTATTGCCTCTTGGTGTTTTAAAACAATATTTGATCAGATTTATTTTACAAATAGATAAGAAAATAAATTACATATGTATAATATTACTGGGGGCTATAAAATATAGTCCATTTATGACATAAATAACACAGTATACGGAAACAAAATAAGTACAGTAGATTTAAAAAAAAATACAACATTCAAATTGAGATAAAATTAAAGATTAACGTGGGATCCGAACCACGGTGGAGGCCTGGCATTCCCCACATTCACGAGTTGTGATTAATACACGTCTTGTCAGAGGTGAAGGAAGGGTTTTCCAATCAGATAAATCTGTGCCGAGACCGAGGATTGAACCCCCGGAGCCCTAGCACAGAAATCTGACACCCAAGACCGCCAGGTCACCAACTTCCTGTTTCGTTTATACACCTATACACTAATTAATCTAATTGGTTATGGATGTGTTAGATGAAGTTTATGGAAAGTGTACCTGCATTTGGTTGGAGGGAGAATGTCGAATCGTATTAGAAAAAGTTACCCTAAGTACACAGCACCGGGGTTCGAACCCTTATCTCCCCGTCATCAGCAGTTCAGCCTATGGTTGATATGACACCTCAGATCATGCGGCTACCGCTTCAGTAGATGTATCTTCTGTTAAACACGTAGTAAATACTTTTGGTTTATGTGACCATGGGTAAGTGGTCCGGGTGCTTCTAAGGAAGACGAAAAATTGTCGGTCCTGTTATCCAATTAGTAAATATCTAGGAGCTAGTGCTGAGTGTGTAGTATTAGACTACTGCCCTAGGTTAAGTTTGTTTGTAAGTCCTGCTATACAATTAGTAAATATCCAGGAGCTATGGCTGGGTGTGTCTTATTAGAAGTATTGTCCTAGATTAAGCTTGTTTGTAAGTCTTACTATCCAATCAGTAAATATCTATGAGCTAGGGATGGGTGTGTAGTTTTAGACGTGCTGTCCTAGGTTAAGTTAGTTTGTAAGTTCAGCATGTTTTCATAAAAGTGCAAGTTAAATACACTATAAATTAAAAAGAGATCGTATTCTTGATGAGATTTTTTCTAAGGCTCAAGGTCGAGCTAGCCAAAGATATGACTACAGTTCAGTTTTCAAAAGAAGGACCTTTTTTCGAAAAATACTAATTGTGACCAGCATTGGTAACATTTTACTAAAACTATCGGTGTTATTTTATAGGTATTGATAATATCTATCAAAGTTAACGTCTGCAGGTCACATGGTTTGACATATCCATAAGTGAGAGTAGATCTAGTAAGTTCTTTAGCTGTCAGGTCCTTCCTGTGAAGTTTGGACTGCGCACCTTGGTTTGGCATTGGTTCAAGGTGATCGGTGCCTTGTACCGCAATGTTGTTTGCAAGGCCGCCTTGTGTAAGAGCGATAGAACCAAAGAGAGTGACAGAAAGATACATTAATGACCTACTGACTGTATACAATGCGGTCTTTCGATAAACATATTAGACTGTACGTAAGAATATACTAAAGTCGACGTATCGAGGTGGATTACATTAAATCAATGGATATTTTATAAAATACGCTTATTTGAGGTATTTAACGTTCGTTTTCTGATTCAATCAGAGCACGAGAATTTCTATGAGCCAGCGCGAAAGGACCTTCCTATTTTTAGCGGGAAAGGTATTCTAACATACCTTCCACCGTTATTTTACATGCACACAATATTACATTAAATCAATGGATATTTTTTTAAATGGGCTTATTTGAGGTAAATTGATATATCACCTAAAAGCGATATAAAATGTTTTTCACCGCATTTACAATTACCACGCGCTCCTCTCTTGTTCACTCTATCAAAATAAGATCTACTTTTGAAAATATGTCTAGATTGACGCTCAATATGTCGACGTTTAAATGACTGAATGGGGACGTTTAAACTCGTGTCTTCAACTGATTCCATTTTACGAATGGGCTTATTTGAGGTATTTAACGTGCATTTTCTGATTCAATCAGAGCACGAGAATTTCTATGAGCCAGCGCGAAAGGGCCTTCCAATTTTTACCGGAAAAGGTATTCTAACATACCTTCCAGCGTTATTTTACATGTACACAATCAACATGTGACACACGTTTTTACTTCCCCGTACGAAGGAAGTTGTGCTACTGAATTTTATCTCTCAAGAAAAATCAGTTGACTTCGGCAGGGTTTGAATCCGGGGCCCTGATGTGAGCACTTTATTTCCAATACCCCTGAGGTTGACTAATGTTATTTTTTTTTTTGCTAGCCTAGCCCCAGATATAATTTTTCTTCAAATTTGTACCCAAAGTTTTTTGGTTCATAATGCAATCTAAAACTATTCTATACTCTACATGTAAAATAAATTAAATAAGCTACATCCAAAATAATATATTAAATAATAAGCTTTTTTTTTTCACCTAAAACTTTTGACTGAAACATTTCCGGGCCCCCAGTCCGTATCTCATTTTGCTTCAATATTGTTCTCCAACACTAGCCCTCAAATTTTGACTTATCACCCTGTATATATATTTTTACGTGCCCCCTAAATATATCTTTGCGAACCCCATATTGAATATTACTGCCTTATATTATCGTGTATTAAGGTAGATGTATCGAGACGGCTGATTGGATAAACTCTGAGTCACCACACAAAGGCGGTTGTCCAACTGATTTTTATATCGATGGGGAAGTACAGTTTTGATTTCCGTTTGAGTGTACGGGCTTTTACAAAACAAAACAAAAATAGAGTCTCACATTTTCTCTAAGTAATTTCTGGTACATTTCTTCTAAGTTATCCCAATCTATTTGTGATAATAAATTGATATCCTGAACTCGAGTGGTAATATACGCACATTTATATTTCTTACTACCCTCCTCGGGGGGCGTAGTTGGCTAACGCGCTAGTCGTGTTGAGCTCGGGGGACGTGGAGATCGTGGTTCGAATCTCGGTCAAGTGAAGTGGGGGTGGTTTTTCCTGAATGGTTTTCCACGCAAATATGGCTTCACTTCATCTAATTCAACCTTCCTAATTCCTAATCCATCAGCGTAATTAATACCAAAAGCGTATAACCCGAACGAGTAGTAAGACGCGGTGCTACATAATTGAGACAACGTTTGGAAATAAACACTATGTAATATAAGAGGGGGGTGGCAAATACATTATTTCAGTGAACATACTATAAAAAAATTATAGTGTGTTATCTTGAATTGCATAAACAAAGACGCTTTATTTCAGCGAACCTCCTAATTAAATACTATTTTATTTCAAACACAAAATTGTCTTATTTTAGCGAGAATACAATATAAACAGCAACTATAATGTGTCCTCCCTTATCTTCTTTGCACAGATAAAGCCGCCTTATTTAAGCGAACCTACTATTTTTTAATATTTTATTTCAGAGACAAAATTGTCTTATTTTAGCGAGAATACAATATAAACAGCAACTATAATGTGTCCTCCCTTATCTTATTTGCACAGATAAAGCCGCCTTATCTAAGCGGACATACTATAAAATTCTATAGTGAGCTTATTTCAATCACAAAGCCGTCTTATTTTAACGAACATACAATATAAACAGCAAATATAATGTGTCCTCCCTTATCTTCTTTGCACAGATAAAGCCGCCTTATTTAAGCGAACCTACTATTTTTTAATATTTTATTTCAGAGACAAAATTGTCTTATTTTAGCGAGAATACAATATAAACAGCAACTATAATGGGTCGTCCCTTATCTTATTTGCACAGATAAAACCGCCTTATCTAAGCGGACATACTATAAAATTCTATAGTGAACTTATTTCAATCACAAAGCCGTCTTATTTTAACGAACATACAATATAAACAGCAAATATAATGTGTCCTCCCTTATCTTCTTTGCACAGATAAAGCCGCCTTATTTAAGCGAACCTACTATTATTTAATATTTTATTTCAGAGACAAAATTGTCTTATTTTAGCGAGAATACAATATTAACAGCAACTATAATGGGTCGTCCCTTATCTTATTTGCACAGATAAAGCCGCCTTATCTAAGCGGACATACTATAAAATTCTATAGTGAGCTTATTTCAATCACAAAGCCGTCTTATTTTAACGAACATACAATAAAAACAGCAACTATTATGTCTCATCCCTTATCTTCTTTGCACAGATAAAGCCGCCTTATTTAAGCGAACCTACTATAAAATGCTATAGTGAGCTGTCAATGTGACGGTGACGTCACACACCCATTACTACTGACGTCAATTTCTTACGTCACAGACTACCATACACATATTTTAATTACACAATAGTCTCATACGTTATTATTACAGTTGCTGGCTCAGAGCGGCATTGAAGCCATACATCATTGAAGCGTTCCTTCTAAGTTATCCCAATCTATTTGTGATAATAAATTGATATCCTAAACTCGAGTGGTAATACGCACATTTATATTTCTTACTACCCTCCTCGGGGCGTAGTTGGCTAACGCGCTAGTCGTGTTGAGCTCGGGGGGGCGTGGAGATCGAGGTTCGAATCTCGGTCAAGTGCTGTGACATCCAAATGCGGGCTGACGTCACACGGCAAGGCTGACCAAGGCTGACCTCACTCACTGAATTCATATACACTTAAAAAAAACTTGTCCGCGACAGAAATTATCTTGGCGCTGACCTTCCAATATTTTAGTTAGACCATAGCCTCATACGGCATTATTACAGTTGATGGCTCAGGGCGGGTCTATACCTGACATACGTCATTGAAAACGTCAATCTGCACACGACATACGTAATTGAAACGTCATTGAAACGTCAATTACATACTCTCATACGTCAAATTATGAATAATTATCGATGGGACAAAGTCGCCCTTTTACTACTAGTATCGATACTGTTTTCACATCCCTAACTAGGATTTAAATGCATGTTGGCAATTAAGATGTCCGTGAGAAAAGTTGGAAACAACTCGTCAAATATAATAATTTCAATTTCAATTTCCTTTATTACAGTGCTGGCCTACAGTCGTGATACCTATAACAGGCCAGCACTGAAAAGTACACAAGTACCTTACAATACATATATTTACAAGAGAAAATAAAATAAACAATAATAGCTAAATAATGTTATATACTGATGAATAGTTATAAAAAAATAGTAATTAATAATGAAAATAATAAAAAATAGCAATAATAACAAAAAACTAGAGTGGTTAAAAGCAGTAACAATATGCAAAAAAATAATCAGAATATTGTAAATTTAAATATTATAGGCAGAACCTCTACATGATAAATTATTGATATGGGATTTCCTTAAATAACGCTTTGGGAGGTAGGTGGGGGCGGTGGATGAAGAGGCCGTGCCCGTCCGCCCCGGCTACCCGGCTTCCTACAGACCCATCTCCCTCCTTTCTTGCGTCGGCAAGGTGGCGGAGAGAATGATCCTGGCTAGATTGGAGGCCTGGCTGGAGGGGAACCCCTCCTGCCGGATCACCAATTCGGCTTTCGGAAGGGCCTGTCGACGACCCACGCGGTCGCCAAGGTAGTTGACCTGGTGACCGGCGCGTTCAACACCGGGGCCCGGACGAGCTTCGTCGTGTTGGACGTCAAAGGGGCGTTCGACAGCGTCAGCCACCGTGGGCTTCTCACCGCTCTCGCCGGGGCGGGTATCCCACCTCCGATCCTCCGTCTCCTCGGTTCCTTCCTCGCCGATCGCTCCTTCAGAGTGGGAGTCGAGGGAGCGGTACAGCCCTGTTCCAGTTCGCAGACGACACCGCTATCCTGGCGTAGTCCCCGGACGCTAAGGTGGTCTGGGCCAAACTTACCTTTGCGTTGCGGGGACGGTTGACCTACCTTCGAGCTCGGTCCCGTACCATCCAATCCCAACAGACGCAAGCTATTATGTCCACACGTCGGGGAACGGGCCCCCTGCAGCCACTTCTCGTGGAGGGTACCACGGTCCAGTGGTCGCAGTCAGTCTCGTGGCTGGGGGTGACCCTGGATGCGAAATGCAGCTGGGACCCGCACCTGCGTTCGGCGGCGGGTAGGGCCAGGGGCGTCATGTTGAAGCTGGCTCCTCTTCTACGCCCGGTCAGTCCGTTGGAATACGGCCACAAGATCAGGCTTTTCCTGCTCTGTGTGATGTCCATCCTTCTCTATTCCGCTTCCGTATTTTCCTATTTCCGTAGATACAGATACAATCATCTCCGTTCTGTATACCACCGGTTCCTTCGTTTGATCCTCGGGGCTCCGCCCCGCGTCCCAAACCGCGTTCTCCTGACCATGTCAGGCCTCCCATCCTTGGACAGCCGTATCCGCGGGCTGGCGGAGAGATTTTTCAGTCGGGCGCAGGCCAGCTCCAACATGATCGTCAGGGGCATCGGCGATTACGACGCTCCTGGCCATCCCTACCACCGAATCAGGGACGGCGTAGTGAATCCCGGGTCGACGACGGCAGGTGACCTCGGAGTCGAATTTGGGGAGTTGTGACCCCCCTTCTAGTCGTGTGAGACTGAGAGGGGAGGCCAGATAGCGGGCGATGCCGGCCAGATGGCCGAGTTAGGTAGTGAATGGCGTGTTGCGAGGGTAACCAGTGATGTGCAACCAGTGATGTGCAACCACCGAGTATGACCGACCAGGTCAAATGGGCAGTGTAGGGGGGTGGCACTCTCTCCCTCCTACGTGATAAATAGTTTAATGAGCCCTATTTGGGGATGGACATAACAAGAAATACTCTTTATTTTTACCAAACGTAATGTAATTTTCGAGAACCCACAAAGGGTTGGTGCAATTTAATTTTCCTGTGTTGTCCAGTAATGTATGATCTATGTAATTATGAAATATAATAAAAATACTTATGAAAGAAAGAAAAGGGTTTAACTTATAAGAGCTATCGAGAAAAAATAAATTTGGATTACGAGAAGCCCGAGAAGGGTAAGGTCAAATTTGCAATAAATTTTGCTATTGAATATATTAAAAACAAAAAGAACATCACAATAAAGTCTATGCTAGAAGAGAGTTTGGAGCCCTAAGAGGTTTCAAATTCTGTCATAATCATAATAAATCTGATTACTAGAGAATTTATCATAGCACGCAGCGATAAATTTTCTCTGAACGTTTTCCAACCTGAGAGAGTCAGTTAAGGTAATGGAATTCCAAACAACAGTAGCATATTCTAACTTAGATCTAAACAAGGCGTAGTACAGACATAAAAAACAGTCAACTTTCTTAAATGATGATGTAATAAATGTAATAAGTCCAAGTAATTTCAATGACTGGGAAATGACATGGTCAACATGATAGTGGAAATAAAGTTTGTTATCCAGGAGAACACCAAGATCATTAATACAAAGGGTGCGAACTATGTTAGCACTGCCCAATTTATAGGTAGAAAAGAGGATTAGTTTTCCTTGTAAAATATATAGATCTGGTCTTAGATTTATTAATATACATTCCATTTTCAAAAGACCATTGTAGAATAACACTTACATCATTTTGTAAATCTATACAATCTCCAATTGAAATTATAATTTTACATCATTAGCAAAGAGTAAATAACTATAAGAGTTCAAATATTTACCAATATCAACAATATCATCAATAAACACATTAAAGAGAAGAGGACCTAAATTAGAAACCTATGGTATACCACAGGAGGCTAAACATTTATTTGAGGTGTGGGAATAAATTTTAATAGTGAATGATCTTTCATGCAAATAACTACTGAACCATTTTACATATGATTGAGAAAGGCCGAAATTACCAAGTTTGGAGAAAATAATATTATGCTGACATAAGTCAAATGCCTTACTTTGGTCAAAATAAATAGCACCAACCTGACCTTGGGCAGAGACTTGAGGGACAATAATAATAACAATAACAACAACAACAACAACAATACTTTGCACCGCGTCTTATTACCCATTCAGGTTATACACTTAAGTATTTATTACACTAATGGGTTATGAAATGGAAAGGTTGAATATAGATTAAGTTAACCCGCATTTGCGTGGAAAACCATTTATGAAAAACCACCACAAGTCTACCCAAGTAAGATTGGAACCTCGATCTACTCGTCCTCGGTAGTCTAGCTCAACACGAAACTAACACGTTAGCTAACAACGCCACCGAGGCGGGTTGGTCAAATATATTTTATTTATAATAATAATAATAATAATAATAATAATAATAATAATAATAATAATAATAACAATACATTCCTAAATTAAATATAGCACAATGTGTATACAGTCCCTGCTTGAACATAAAAATACTACAAAAACTTTGCAATTAAAACAAATGTAATTAAGTTTTAATCCTAGAATCCTACACATATATTTCTTACATTAATACTACTCGAGGTTAAAAGTCATTTTTACCTAAATTAAAGCTTTTATTTACTTTTTATGGGTTACGAGTCATATTAATAAATTAATTAATACCTTATTTATATAAAACAAAAATGTTAATCTAAATTAAAGCAAAAAAAATATCACGTTCTAAAAATATAGAAACATTCACGCATGTTTTCCAAACAAGAGTTAATGTTGTCTAAAACGTTTTACAGAAAGTTAACACATGACATTATATAAGTTTTAAGGTGATAAAACACAAGTAGAGCCAACTTACCTGTGTTTAATTTACTACTTGCAACAAGAAGCACATGGTAAATGCATACTAAGTTTCCGCATTTCTGACAGGATATGGATACTTATTTTTCGAGCTTAGCCGGGCAGAGTTTGCATCTTCCTTGCTTAGCTGATGGACAAGCTTTGTTTTTTTGTATTGTGGCTAATGGGGTGTATTCATTCTCTATTTCTAGAACACTTCTTACTTCATTTAAAGCCGAGGTTTTTATTTGAGGACTGTGAGGACGTTGTTGCATGAAAGATGAAACTAATGCCGTACCTAAATCCATCAAGAATTTGAATCGGTCAAGTTTCTTCTGTACCTTTGAGGTATCAGGTTGATGGTAGAAACCACATGTGAGCTTATCACCAAACATACATGAAGTGGTTTTCCTGCTGCAAGTAGAACTGTGACACATTTGATCGAATGTGTCGACTCCTCTTATCATTGAGTTGTAGAGCTCTATTACCACTGGGTTTTTTGTTCCAGCATTGTTGAAATTAATAAAACCATTTTTCCTCTTTTAAGATGTGAAGTTCAGCGTATCATGGGAGTTGAACAGAAACATAGATGTGTTAAGCTTGCATCCTTTTGTTTGAATAATTTCAATTGGAATTTACCTTTTGTTTTGAACCCTCCTAAAGGGAAGGAGGTTCAAACAACAGCAAAATCTAACATAAAAAAGGGGAAACAACAGGAGCGAGTGCTTGGAGTTCAACGCTTTGAATGTTTTAGGCCCAAACATTCGAAAACCGAAGCTCACAACTCTCACCTGTTGCTGAGTTTACCGTAAGGACAGTCTACCTCAAGAGTCAGTTAAAGATTGCATACTTCTTGTTTATGTGAACCCTAAAAAAATACATAAATTTAAGTTTAAATACCTAGGGTATGGTGGGACGATCATAAAAATATAGCTGAAATCGTGTTATGTTGGTATTTATTAAGTATCTCACAGAAAGATTAATTATTAACATTAGATATTGCCAAAATATATAAACAGATAATATATATGAACTCCATAAACTATCATGAACGTCGCCAAAACTTTGAGCATTATAGTAAGATATTTTCAACGTTCATGTCAAAGAAAAATATCAAACATTTATCATTAGCATTGATATTACTGGCAAGTCATAAAGTTCAAAGCGGCTTCAGCTGCCCTAAAGACTATTACAAATTTAGTCAAGATTACCATAGAAAATGTACAATCACATAGTTAATTTTCTTTCTCATTAGCTCCCAGGACATAAGCCCACAACCTGCTCGAGTTCAACATATGAAATTATCCCTAATTCGTGCCCATACACTAACATAACACAATTCCCAAAATTGTAAATACTCGTCCATCAGTAATGGCCGTTGCAAATAAACAACAAGTTTGTTTATACTCAAATTTCTTACAGTTCCCGCGAACATGATTTAAATATATCCACAAGTAAGAATAGAAACGATATTCGAGACCCATTAAATAAACAATCGATAATGCTCACAAGCTTATGATCGATTATTACAACTCGACAAGCGATAAGACGCCATTACCTTGCAATGAATTGATATTGAAAGAATAATAAGGTACATTTCCTAACTATCCTATTTATGCTTAATGTTTTTTGAATTATTGAAAAGAGGTCGAAAGAGATTTTAGAAACATTTAAATTTAACCAAAAGAAAGTTAAAGTCGCCCAAATAGAATTTTGGTCTTACATTATTAAATTATGATGAAAGCCGGAGCTTCTCCTATTCCTGAAATTATTCAGGCCCAATTGTGTCGTCAGTTGGTTCAAGCACCAGAATATATACCATACAACTCAGAAGAGAGAAAGAGAGGATAAGAAGGGGGAGTCACAATCTATATCAATAGGGAACACATATTTGCGCATGCCAACATAGCTTCGGGAAAGTCCGTTGACGTTCGGGAACATTCTCGAGAGGGTTATTTTCACTGCGCAGGTTTTTTCCACTCAAGGTATTCGGCGCGTTCGCGTCAATTCTTGATGGTCAGTGATCTATTTTCCTGGTTCCGAGAGGTGTGTCCGGTAGAACTAGTGTTGTTTTTCCGCGCGGTCCCAGCCAGCATACAAACGGGGTATGTTTAGTCCAGTTTTGTGTTTTACGTATGCCGTCCAATGCTACAGTTTTTTCTTAGTGTCCCAACCATGGTCAGCTTTATTCTTTGATCAATTTGAATAAAGTTATAGACTTAAACCAATTGTCTATAGTCACGTTGCGTTCTGTCCCTTGAATACATTTGGTCAAAGTTAGTACAAAATAATCCGCCAAAATCAACTCCACTGGACGTTGCTTTACCAATGTAAGGCATCCCTGACATGAAGTAAAATGTTTGATAATCACAGAGCATTACGATTTATTTTCCATATTTGTCAGGTTTGCTAGGAATATATATTCGGAATTGGCACTTGCCTCTGAATCCAAGAAGCTGCTCATCTACGGTGCAACGTAGTGAAGGAGAATCATATTGTTTGCAGTCGTCGACCAACTGAGACCACAACTGACAAATGGGAGCAAAGGGGTCGTCTTTGTTACACAAAAATATCTTTTTTATCAACCCTTAGACAATGGATCAAAACTCTATACCTTTGGAGAGGCATAGTTGCTCTGTACAAAGCTGATCCTGATGTAAGATCCCATTATCTTGTTGCTCGCATATGGTCATCTTTTTTAGCAGCACACACAAATAATATTTCTATCAACGCTCTTATTTTTTAAACTGTTGTAGGCCGACACCAGGATGTATCACTTGCATATTTTTGCCGTTCAATTTCTTGATTGGTAAATTTACAAATATCTGTTATGGAATCATTGAGAAATAGCTCCGATAACTCGAGAAGTGAAGTTAGTTGTTTGGCTTAACCCTTAGGACTTGACATGGCTGGTAGAGTATTTCTTTGTTTAGTTTTTCCTACTTTTGTAGGAACAGTAAATAACAATGTTTACCCTTTTTTACTTTCAAATATATTTTTTTTATGAATAAGTAACAATTCATTTTCTGAAGTCGTTTGTTTGTTTGGGTATTTATTTTTGTAACACTTAATTGGACATTTAACATGTATAAAACATTGAATATAAAATATATAAAAACGACTATCACCAGCCCCGAAGGGGCTCTCGAAAGCAACGATATAGGTATAAACATAAAAACACAAAAAAAGAAAATCATATGTTGCCCTGGCGGGCTGATTCGAAGTTGGCCATAGGTTCATGGGCGGGAAAAATTAAACAAAACCCGTCCTGTCACCGGCAGTTGGTCGACATGGACCTCTCTCTCTATATATTATATATAATATATATACACACACACAATATAGAGAAGGAACGACAAGGTAGAAAACATTGAAGGATAGGTGACCGGATGTAGATGGGACATGCAGAAAGTGAAGCGGGAGATGATTGTGATAAACTGAAGGTGAGATGGGGCACCAGGAGAATAACAGATCGAGTGACTGGGAAACTAGACGGGGGTACCTCGGCCCTCTGGAAGAGGACCGGCTGGGACATCACATATTGCTGTATTAGACAGAACACTCACGAGCACGACATAATTACATACATTCAGCATGGAAGAATACCGTTGATAATAATTTGCTTTGAGTTTAGAAAATGTTTAGAAAAAGTTTGTGAAAATGTTCATGATTGTTTATATTGATCTGGTTGAATTCGGGATATTGCTATACTCGGTTCTTTTTTGCTGCAGCATCAATATTGTAGTCACTTACAATCATTATTTTCAGAACTTGGTACATATTCTGTACCATCTTCCTCTAACACATCAACCTCACATTCACTAGGATCCTCATTTTCACTGTTACAAAAGTCAGCAAAATTTACAAAGGTTCATTTAAAGCATCTAATAATATCTTCATCTGTTATTAATTTATCCAAATTAAATACTTGGATATTCTATTAAAACTAACACTAACATGCATAAAATAAACTGTGTGAAAACCTGCTAGAAAAGTTACGTTAAACTGCTGTGGGTGAATATTCACCCTCGCAAGCTTCTGAGCAAAGAACACAATAACCGTAGGGAAATTAAATAAATATGTTAGTAAAGCTTTGAAGAGCATATCAAAGTTAGAAACTGGTTAGTTTTTTCTTTAAATAAGTTTATGTAGCCTAATACATAGGATGATTTTTGAAGGAAGTTCGCTTATAAGGCTTTATCTCGTACCAGAATCCTACCCTATAGCTGTGTTTAGTTAGGATAAAAGACCTTACAGAAGGAAATTTCTACCTCCGTTCTAAGTATATATATATATATATATATATATATATATATATATATATATATATATATATGAGATAGTATTCTGGTACGAAATAAAACCTTACAGATTGATATTATTACTAAAATTATGGTTTAGTAGATACTGTACTTCCTACAAGCCTATAATCTAAATTATAATTTGAACAAAAGACTTCTACAATCAAGTTTTAAGATACTTTATTCATTATATTTATCGAACTTTCAATATAATATGGGTTTTGAAACCAATATACAAACTAATAGCCAGCTTTAAATATATTGTTGCCGTGACAGAATGTAAGCAAAATGGGTGATAGCGACATATTTTAATGTATTAGGAGAGTATATTCGTATTTTGTACCATATTACCTGTAAAATAAGAAATATATAATTTTTAATAAAAATTTGTCTTCAACCAAGTTTGGTATAATACCTCACTATTTTCAAATAATACTAATACTAATACTAATACTACTACTACTACTACTAATAATAATAATAATAATACTTATATTCACCAGAGACATGTTTTCACAAAAAAAAAATTGAAAGAAAATAAATCTGTCCCCTCACAATCAGCAGACATCAAAATTGAGCGTCATACTTTGGTTCTTTACAAGGGGTGTGTTTACGAGTGTGTCAATCCAGTATAGTTTAAAGAGAGATCACTGGTTAAACCATGCAACTACCGCCCACTTAAATAGTATTTTTGGAAAATAACACTTTTTATTATTATTAACCCATTCGCTGACATTGACGAGTGCTACTCGCCATGGATTTACAATACAACAGGGACTTTGACGAGCGTGACTCGCGGCATATGTCCGTCCACTTACTTTGACGTATCTTTC
Organism: Timema cristinae; assembly: GCA_039000515.1. Taxonomy (NCBI): domain Eukaryota; kingdom Metazoa; phylum Arthropoda; class Insecta; order Phasmatodea; family Timematidae; genus Timema; species Timema cristinae. The sequence continues at coordinate 2,050,797 of JBCFYV010000100.1, forward strand.
TCGCCGTGTTATTTCAATACAATAATATTGTTTCGTAGTAGTTCTATGAATGTCCAATAGATGTCAGAGAAATCCAGTCCCTTCTAGTTATGGTTTTATTTTTCTCTAATAGATGTCTAGCGTAATGTGAGCTCTAACATCTGTGTCATTATTATCCAATCTCTGTTATTATCCTTTATTAGTGACAAAAGTATAGTGTTATTACTTCTACCGTGTTTATAATTATTTATTCACTTGGCTTTTTCCCAACAAAATGAGTTCACGTCGCGGTAATTTTGCAAATAGACCAGAAGAAATACAAAAATATTTGTGTGAGAGTGACAGTGATGTAACAGATGATGAAGATTTCGAACTTCCAACGAATATTGTTGTAAATGACGGCTCCGAATATAATAGTGAATTTGAAAGCGATGAAAATGAAGACATAATAGGTAATACATACACTTGGGAATGGAAAAATGAAAATAATAGGGTAGTTGAAATTCCTTTTATTGGTCACTCTGGAGTGAATGAAAATATTATTCAAAAGCTTTGTAATAATGGAACTGTACCGTAAGATGGGGTTACTTTGCACCTAGAGGGTATACTTTGCACCAATACAAAAAAAATATTAACCGTCATCTAGTGACCAAACTATGAACTATGTAAAACTAGTTTTTAAGAATTTCAACAGATAGCACTTGAATAAACATTTTAAGGTAGGAATTTTTTTCTTGGTCCTTTGTTGCTTCCAAGTGAGCAGCCATTATTCAGAAACTGTAAAAAAGTGGAAATTTAAGTTCTCCAAACTTTAATTGCTACAGTTGCGTATTTAACTGATAACTAGTTAAGTTACTATTTTATTAGTCACTAGTAACCCTATTAACTCTAGTTTATAAGTGTTATGTAGCTATTATATGTTTACAATATGTTATAGCGAAAAATAATACCAGGTACACTTAGGAAGTCAATTTGGGGATATTTTGCACCAGCTCAAAAGTGGAGATACAAATCAAGAAATGGGCAATGCAGCAAACTTATCCAACAATAATGGGAATTCAAATTGAGAGAAAGTTAAGAGAAAACTAAAAAACAAGAAAAAGAGAGTCCAACTAGGTCTTCTGAATCAGGGTCAGAAATTGAAGATTTGTCCCTTCAAGACTCATCAAGGTTGTTAAAAACATATTCTATTTATATTGTGTAATAAGGACATGTAAAATTGTTTCTAAGATATTTCCTGGTGTAAAGTTATACTAATGAATGTGTAACATTGCATCATATCCTTCTTTCCTAATCATTTCAAGGTAAATACCAGAGTGGTGCAAAGTATCCTCATCATATGAGGATACTTTGCACCACTTTTTATTGGTTGATAAAGTTATTTAAACTTCACTAACAAGGAATCAACTCTTAAAAACTTAAATTTGAACATCTTTGACAATCAAACAAAAATGAAATAATTTAAAAATTAATTAAACACAAGATATCGTAAGCTCCTAAAAAACAACAACCTAAAAACTGGTGCAAAGTAACCCCACCTTACGGTACCAAAAGAAAATGATGCTTTTAGTGAAATTTTGGGTGATGATTTTTTTGAAATGATTGTGCTTGAAACTAATAGGTATGCTCAAGTGAAGTTGGATACTGTTGACATTCAAAATCGTCAGAAATGGTTTCCCGTTACTGTAGACGAACTAAAAACGTTTTTTGCCCTTACTGTATTGATGTCGCAAAATCCCAAACAACGGCTGGAAATGTACTGGACAAAGAGGATAATTCTTCGTACACCAATTTTTTCAAAGGTTATGCCTTATAAACGTTTTTTACTCTTATGTAGATATCTACATTTTGCCAATGATTATGAAGGAGATGATGATAGGCTGAAAAAAATTAGGCCTATGATAGAGTACATGAATGTAAAATATCAGAATGTATACACGCCTGACAAAAATATAGCGATTGATGAAAGTTTGATGAAGTGCAGAGGACGACTGTCTTTTATACAATTCAATCCTTCAAAACGGTCCAGGTTTGGAGTAAAATTTTACAAACTGAACGAGTCAAAATCAGGATATTGCTGGAAGTTTTCAGTTTATTGTGGCCAGGATGATCATGGTGACATGTTGGCCAGTGAAGCTGTTGTCATGAACCTGAGTGAGCCACTTTTGAACCAGGGATATGCCATTCATACCGACAACTGGTACAGTTCTCCAACATTATTCAGGTTGCTACTGGATAATAAAAACATACGCACTAGGAACTGTTCGTAAGCACAGAAAAAACATGCCTGCAGCTGTTGTTTCAAAAAAACTGACTGCAGGAGAAGTAGTCCATCAAAGCTCTAACAATATCCTATGTCTCAAATGGCAAGATAAGAAAGATGTCTTGATGTTATCAACAATGCACGACTCATCTCTAATGACTGACACTGGAAAAACGAAAAGAGTAAAGCGAAAGGTTGGGGGTCGTGTACAAGTTGAAGAAGCACAAGTTGTGAAACCAAAAGTTGTTATAGACTATAATAACGCAATGGGTGGTGTTGACCGTCAAGACCAGGTACTTTCAAGTTTCCCAGTAATGAGAAGATATTCAAAAAGTTATAAAAAAATATTTTTTTACATGTTCGATATGGCACTTTACAATTCCTTTGTGGTGTGGAAGATTCTAACTGGGAAAAGGGAATCATTCACAGAGTTCCGGTTGAATTTTGTGGAACAGATATTGGAACATGTAACATTACCACAATATCCAAGCCGTGGAAGGCCGTCACTTGGACCTAGCCCTCTGCGTCTTCAGACCAAGAATTGGGCACACTTTGTAATGAAGATTCCACCAACAGCTACAAAGGCAAATCCAACAAAGAGATGTTTTGTGTGTGCCCAAAAAAAAGTTAGGAGTGAAACCGTTGTGGCAGTGTGAAAAGTGTGAGATCCCACTTCATATTCCCACATGTTTTCGCGATTACCATACAAAATTAAATTTTTGAACTAGTGGGCCAGTTATGAAACAGTTTTTTTAAATTCAAACTTCTCTTTAATTTATAAACTTAAGTGTTTTTAAACTTTTTTTATAGATTAGTTATAGAATTTAGAGAGTTGTGGTTTATAAATTAGTGATGTTATAAAGTGTTTACGGTACTTCTGTTAAATGTATCGAAAATTGAAATTTTTGAAAAAAAAGGCCAAAATAATGGGTAATTATTATTTTTTGTATATTTTTTGTATTTTGTAATGGGTTTTACATTATAATTTAAAATAAAAAAAATAGTCATTTTTGAAAAAAAAAATGCATCAATAAATTGGTCAGCTAATGGGTTAAACTAACTAAATTTTACAATTTGCGTTAGATACCCTAAATTATGTTTTTATATCTTTTAATGCATATATATAAAAACAAGAGGCTATATTTGAAAACACACCTCTTTACACCAAATTAGGAATCAAACTCTGATATTCGTATAGTCAGCAGTTCAGTCGATTTCAAGTGTGGCACCTTAAACCGTTTGGCCACCAAAGCGGTTAAATCAATCAGCTGTTTAGTCAGGATAAGATTGTTTTTACAAGAATGACAGGCTTGAATGGAGATTAAAATGCCCGGTTGAAGCTTGTGAATTTAAACAGGAAATAAAAAAATTGTGACTTAAGAATTAGTAAGTAAAAGTGAAACATGAATTCTAGCTTTCCCTATTTAGTTAAACATGAATTCTAGCTTTCCCTATCTAGTGAAACATGAATTATAGCTTTCTCTATTTAGTGAAACATGAATTCTAGCTTTCTCTATTTAGTGAAACATGAATTCTAGCTTTCTCTATTTAGTGAAACATGAATTCTAGCTTTCCCTATTTAGTTAAACATGAATTCTAGCTTTCCCTATTTAGTTAAACATGAATTCTAGCTTTCCCTATTTAGTGAAACATGAATTCTAGCTTTCTCTATTTAGTGAAACATGAATTATAGCTTTCCCTATTTAGTTAAACATGAATTCTAGCTTTCCCTATTTCGTGAAACATGAATTCTAGCTTTCCCTATTTAGTGAAACATGAATTCTAGCTTTCCCTATTTAGTGAAACATGAATTCTAGCTTTCCCTATTTAGTGAAACATGAATTCCAGCTTTCCCTATTTAGTGAAACATGAATTCTAGCTTTCCCTATTTAGTGAAACATGAATTCTAGCTTTCCCTATTTAGTGAAACATGAATTCTAGCTTTCCCTATTTAGTGAAACATGAATTCTAGCTTTCCCTATTTAGTGAAACATGAATTCTAGCTTTCCCTATTTAGTGAAACATGAATTCTAGCTTTCCCTATTTAGTGAAACATGAATTCTAGCTTTCCCTATTTAGTGAAACATGAATTCTAGCTTTCCCTATTTAGTGAAACATGAATTCTAGCTTTCCCTATTTCGTGAAACATGAATTCTAGCTTTCCCTATTTAGTGAAACATGAATTCTAGCTTTCCCTATTTCGTGAAACATGAATTCTAGCTTTCCCTATTTCGTGAAACATGAATTCTAGCTTTCCCTATTTAGTGAAACATGAATTCTAGCTTTCCCTATTTCGTGAAACATGAATTCTAGCTTTCCCTATTTAGTGAAACATGAATTCTAGCTTTCCCTATTTCGTGAAACATGAATTCTAGCTTTCCCTATTTAGTGAAACATGAATTCTAGCTTTCCCTATTTAGTGAAACATGAATTCTAGCTTTCCGTATCTAGTGAAACATGAATTCTAGCTTTCCTTATTTAGTGAAACATGAATTCTAGCTTTCCCTATTTAGTGAAACATGAATTCTAGCTTTCCCTATTTCGTGAAACATGAATTCTAGCTTTCCCTATTTAGTGAAACATGAATTCTAGCTTTCCCTATTTAGTGAAACATGAATTATAGCTTTCCCTATTTAGTGAAACATGAATTCTAGCTTTCCCTATTTAGTGAAACATGAATTCTAGCTTTCCCTATTTCTTGAAACATGAATTCTAGCTTTCCCTATTTAGTGAAACATGAATTCTAGCTTTCCCTATTTCGTGAAACATGAATTCTAGCTTTCCCTATTTCGTGAAACATGAATTCTAGCTTTCCCTATTTAGTGAAACATGAATTCTAGCTTTCCCTATTTAGTGAAACATGAATTCTAGCTTTCCCTATTTCGTGAAACATGAATTCTAGCTTTCCCTATTTAGTTAAACATGAATTCTAGCTTTCCCTATTTCGTGAAACATGAATTCTAGCTTTCCCTATTTCGTGAAACATGAATTCTAGCTTTCCCTATTTAGTTAAACATGAATTCTAGCATTGGTAGAATTGTGTAGGTTAATTTTATCATGCAATAAATAACATCTGTTAGGAAGATCATATATGTATTAGTTTATTTTTTCATCTACAACCACAAAAAACAAACAAGTTTTTCAATTAACAATCAACCAATTAAGTTGAACACTTTGCGTGTTTCGACTTCAACTATTGATTTACACCAGAAAATTAATTGTGAATGCTTAAAATAATGGTTTGTAATTTTTTGGGCTACATACAGTAAAAATAAATGTTAACACTAATAAAATAAAATTTGAGTGAGATTAAAGTGATAATAAGTGTCGCTTGAAGTTTCACCTGCTGGTTGTCAGAGATTGGTTCTGATGTCGTGTACAGTAGACATCTTACCATGACCCTTAGATGGACGCTTTCCTCAGTTCACACCCAGGGCCGTTTTACAACTTTAGCACTAAACCGTTGTAATATGTAATGATATGCACTCAGTACTTATATTACTCAATAGTTTCTCATGTTTTATGTATATAAAGTTAGGCTTTTCAGGACTATGGAATGGAATTCTTATCACTAAACTAAGTGAATACATATTGCTGTTAATTATCAGCACGTTATTTGATGGAAAATTTAGAATAACTGTAATTGAATTGAATATTTTTGGGGGGGAAAGTGGCCCCTTGACATGTGAGGCCCGAGACAATTGGCCCCCCCCCTCCCACCACACCCTGAGCACACCTAATAATAATTAACCATAATAACAAATACAGTTATAACACAACTTAGTTTTCTATCGACCCAAGTAATGCTATCTATATAGTCCAATCCTAACAATAAAAGAAAGAGATGTAGAAATACAAATACAAACTCACAACCCCACTACTAGAATGATATCTAATTGCTGATCCAAACTCACAACCCCACTACTAGAATGATATCTAATTGCTGATCCAAACTCACAACCCCACTACTTGAATGATATCTAATTGCTGATCCAAACTCACAACCCCACTACTAGAATGATATCTAATTGCTGATCCAAACTCACAACCCTACTACTAGAATGATATCTAATTGCTGATCCAAACTCACAACCCTACTACTAGAATGATATCTAATTGCTGATCCAAACTCACAACTCCACTACTAGAATGATATCCAATTGCTGATCCAAACTCACAACCCCACTACTAGAATGATATCTAATTGCTGATCCAAACTCACAACTCCACTACTAGAATGATATCAAATTGCTGATCCAAACTCACAACTCCACTACTAGAATGATATCTAATTGCTGATCCAAACTCACAACTCCACTACTAGAATGATATCTAATTACTGATCCAAACTCACAACCCTACTACTAGAATGATATCTAATTGCTGATCCAAACTCACAACCCCACTACTAGAATGATATCTAATTGCTGATCCAAACTCACAACCCTACTACTAGAATGATATCTAATTGCTGATCCAAACTCACAACCCCACTACTAGAATGATATCTAATTGCTGATCCAAACTCACAACCCCACTACTAGAATGATATCTAATTGCTGATCCAAACTCACAACCCCACTACTAGAATGATATCTAATTGCTGATCCAAAATCACAACCCCACTACTAGAATGATATCTAATTGCTGATCCAAACTCACAACTCCACTACTAGAATTATATCTTATTGCTGATCCAAACAAAGTCCAACAAAGAACAATAATCGACCATTAGTTTATTAGTTTCTGAACAAGCTATCAGGCAATTTAAGCTAGTTTTGAAATGTGTTTTAATGTCACTTATATATTTTCACAATATCTATTTCCACATTACTCAGGTAGGTGTGCTGACCAGATTTCCTAATTACTTACATCCATTACGGTTTCCAGCCTGTGGCCTGGTTCAGTGTTTTATTCAAGTCGTATATTTTTCACTACCGGCTTGCCAGGCCTGTTGTAGCTTCATATGCCTTATAGTCTAACTTAAGATTAGGACAGGCACAACATCCAGTCCCCGGCCATTAATTCATCACTATGAAAGGGTGGACCTACATTTAACTAATGATAACATTAATATAATAGGACATGCCGAGAATTGAGCCTGGACCTACATTTCACTAATGAAACATTTTTTGGCTTGCCGAGACTCGAGCCCGGAACCCTTAGCTCAGTAGATAGACACACTACGGACTGAGCCAAGGTGTAGGATAGACTTCCTACTCTTAACCATAATAATAATAATAATAATAATAATAATAATAATAACAATATAATAGTGAAACGTTATCAAGGTGTTTTTTCACCGTGTCTTAGTATCTGTTTGGGTTACACACATTAACTAACTTAACTTTTGGAACAGGAGTGAGAAAGTTAGAATTTGAAGGAAATATGTCCACATTGGTATATTCAACAGGGATGTGAACCCAGATACTCCCTGTCAACGGCAACCCAGTCTAACACAAGAATGATACATTAAACCATGCAACCACAGATGCGGGTGTTGTCAATACTGAACCAAAATAAAAAGTGTTTGCATGTTCTAAAATGTATCTTATACTGTGTTCTTAATATAGTTTTTAAGTTTTAGGGTTTAAATAAAAGTGACAAAAGTATATATAGCTACAATTTAATGTTTTGATTATAGCAATTTTTGATTACAAGACCAACAACGAGAATAACACTTTTACAATAAAGAAAATAAATGCAGTATTGCACATTATATTAGATTAAATGAATTCTTTCTTACACATATTAATAAAATATTAGTAAACTCATTTAATTAATTGCTTTCTTTAAATCTCTATTATGAAAATCATCCAATATTACAAACAAAATCTTAAATAAATTTATTTTCATTTAAAGATGCAAAGATCTATCTTGCAATCGTTCATTTGAATGGTTGTAACGGTCTTGTAAGCCAGCACCTAGAATATAAAACAAATAACATTTTCTAGGGAGTAGCAAGGCACAATATTATCCAGTGTTTATCAAAAGAAGATTCATATTTTTTAAGACATGATTATAATCTACCCTAGAGTCTGGACACTCGCTTTTCAAAATGGAGCTTACAAGATCAAGCATTTCCATTAACAAGACTGAATACAAAACTTATAGGGAAATCTGTATTGTGCATTTGTGACATTTTGTAACGCTCATTGAGATGTGTGAGTCGTGGGTGTGGTTTGTGGGTGCCTGAGCAAGATAAATCAAGTTCCTTCCCTGCAGCAAGCAAATCTGTGTCCAGTATTTGGTGTAATTTTAAACTAGGGACGTGCGAGACTTGAAAATATCTCAAAAATTCAAGAAAAAAAAATCTCGATCTTGGCTTGAAAGTTGATAAAATGAATCTCGAAAATTTGAGAAATAAAAAAGCAAATAATGACCTTAAGAAATTAAAAATTCAAACCGGGAATTTATTATTTCCAATAATACTGTAATAGCCCCAAAATAGGCCGCATTCCCCTTCCCCCTCTCCCACACACAAAAAAACTATCCTTCATTAAAAAATGTTTTGGTTATAAATATTGTTTTTCAATATCAAACTTTGACCATATAAGCTGTTACACTAAAAATATAAATTATAATTGGTGTTCATTGTAATTACCTATCACTTTTTTATTAATTGCATTTAAAATGTGTATGAGTTCTATCTCAAGGGTTTGAATGAACTATATATTTACTTTAATAAAGATAATTTATAATTTTTTTACTTTCAAAGGACGTTTTCTCATCTCGTTCTCTTGTCTCGATACTTTTTTATATTCTCGTCTCAAATTGGAAAAATGGTTCTCGCCCACCCCTATTTTAAAACCAATTCCTGCCCACTAGCTAATATTATTCATTAACATTTTTTTTCACGTTTTGTATTCCTTAATTGAAAATAACTACCACTGTATAGTGTTCTGTAAATGTTTCCTAAGACTGCCTTAGTTCATAAAATAACTAGGTAGCAGCACTTCCCACAAGCTGTGGAAACTGCAACGTAGCACTGTGTGTCTACCACACTAAGGCATATATATTATTGTTAGGCCTAAATGTAATTGTTTTCATTTCATTTGTAATTCATTTATGACCTTTTTTTTGCATAGTAAAAAAAAAGAAGTTTTATGTACAAAAACTACTACACAAAGTTTATTTATCTATTTTTTTCTTCGATAAAACAAAATAAAGTCCATCAAAAATCTGAAAGATCATAAATTACTATAGTAAACACACAATATCATACATTTGGCCGGTATCGGACAGTTCACCGTGTAATTTCATGCCGGTGTGAAATGTGTTAATATTGAATTAGACATGTAATATTTTAAGAAATCAAGAATTTAAAAAAATATATAAGTAGGGGTGTGCAAAGGCCGCTTTTTAAATGTGAAGCGAATCTTGAAACTTGTGAAGAAAAGTCGAAGTCGAAGCTACCCAGGATTTTTGTTGTTGTCACTTAACGCCACTTTTAATTTTTAAATTAATTATTTTTCTATATCTTGTCAGTAACAAGGACCAGGACCTAAGGACTATATTAATAACTAATGCACACGGGCTTATTGATAAGCTTTGTAACTTGTCAAGTAAGATTTATTCTGGAAATTGAAAATTGACACCTGGACATGGGGATTTAACCCGGGACATCTGGCTCGATTTTCGTGTCCAGGTATCATTTTTCAATTTTCAGAATATAATATCTAGATGGAATAATCCTCATTAAAAAGCATAAATAATAGCTTTGGCTATTTGATTCTTAATTAAGTTTTAATTTTTACTTACATCCTGGAGTTTATATTATTTTTCAAACTTTGCATATGCATATCTTTTTATCTTCGTTTCTCTGATAATAATTATATATTAAATTTTGTTTTCATTTCCTACTTTCTGTATCAGCCATTTTGAATAATAAAGAAAATGCAAAGAAGCTATGAAAAACTCTGTGTCAAAATGCACTTCTAAATTTGTCACAGATAATTCCATAGAGATAGAATATTAAGGACCAAACATTAGACGTGAGCTACAATGATAGTACAACTAAAGCACTTTCTTTTCTTCATACTATGTTTAAAAATGAGGTGGCTTAGTGACTAGATAATTATAATAAAGGAAATTGATAAAAATAAACTACTAAGAGTAAAATTGATGAAGAAAGCCCACCTAGGGAAAGAGGAAAGATGTGGGAAGAATCCAATGCACAAAGGTGACATCTTCTTACTTTCTTCTGTCTTCTATAGTAGAAGTAGTCACACACACATTTTAACACAAATATAATAATATTTCGGCATTGTTGCCTTTATCAAACACAAAGAAGAAGAGAGTACAAATGTTATTTTTAAAATTCAAAATGGAGTAATCCATTGTTTGTGTTATTTGTACTCTCTTCTTCTTTGTGTTTGATATTATATTTGTGTTAAAATGTGTGCGTGACTACTTCTACTATAGAAGACAGAAGAAAGGAAGAAGATGTCACCTTTGTGCATTGGATTCTTCCCACATCTTTCCTCTTTCCCTAGGTGGGCTTTCTTCGTCAATTTTACTCTTAGTAGTTTATTTTTCCTTTTTCTTTAGTTTGATCAATTTCCTTTATTAAAAATCTTCTTCATACTAGTGACCTTGGTGTTATTTCTTTAGAGGTATTTTTATCTTTTACAAAATTATGTTGGTGATAATGAATATAATATATTAACATTTACTTACCCGTATTTGATCCATGCTTACGTTGTGTTAGTTAAACTACTAGTAAGTGTTACAGTTCTGTTTAGTAACCGTTTTAAAATGATCAAATATTGAAAAATTTAATATTTATAAGATAATGTTAAATCGTTTTATATTTTATAGAAGTGTTATCCTTCCTTCAAAATGTTTCCAATATGCGAAGGTTAATGAAGCTGAAGGAGATTTTACCTTCGACTTCGACTTTTCGAAGCTTGCCCACCATTAAAAATAAGTGTTATTTTTTAAGAACCAAACTAGTCATAATATCAAGCTGTGAACCAATCACATGATATCAAAGTGATTTGAGTCTGTATGGCACCATTTGAAATTATTTCAATTCCTCTGTTATGTGTGAGTAGGTATTTAACACTTCCGAGTTGGGTTTTAATGGAAAAAATTAAGTTTTATTTGAGTTCGAGAAATATAGAGCATTATTTGTATAAAAAAATTTCTATGTAATTGTAATAACACAAACACACTGGGTTTGTCCTTTATGTAATTCCTTATGATTTCACCTTTTCTTCTCTGTATCTTTTTGTTTCCTCTATTAAGAAGTTGCACACTCCTGCCACAGGAGTTCCGAGAGAATATAATTATAGAGTGTGTATTTATATTTCCAAAGTAGTTAAAGACGAAGCAAAGTGACTAAAGTTTTACCACAGGATTCACAGCTTTGTATGGATTTCTGTTAGTTGCAACATAAATCTGATAAAATAAATGTTTTTACCAAACTCATGAATGACAATTCTGATAACATACCCACAGATCTGTTTTGCTGTCTCATGTTCGGTGATGGTCTGTAGACATTTGTTCTATTCTGAAACATTGCAACATTTCTCCCAACATTAAAATATGTTGTTATATTGATTTTACATTTTTGTATATTTTCACAAATAATATTTGTATTGAAGTAGCTATTTAGGTATTATGATAAATATATTTTATAAAAGCTCGTTTTTAACCATTTATGGTCCTTACATGTTGATGTATAATTTTTTACATCCATTTCTGTTTACAGCCAATGGCCTGCAGGGCTATTATGACCACAACACAAAACAAATTTGCGACTGTTAGCAGAGAGACGCTAGGCTTTGCGTCAAAAGTTATTAAGGCCACCACTTTGCGAAAGCAAAGTTCTTGCATGTACAAATATTTTCCAAGTAGTGAGACGCTAAGTCACGCAGACATTTTACTTGTCCTTTGGTTTGCATTACAAGGTTATGTTTGCTAGGTTTTGTAGTTTATTTGATGTTTAGTGTTACCTGCCACTCATTAGTCCTATATAATAATCTCAAAATGTTTTTGTGTATGTTTCACATAATCTAACTTTAAATAGGCCTCTATCATAATGTAGGCCCAGAGTGGGGCTATCACACTTACATATTTGGGGTGGTATTGGTTTGTTGACCCACCTCATGGGGCAACATTGACCAAGACGTTAGTCTATTTGGTTTAATTTTCCAGTGTAGGGAGTTGGGATTTGAATCCTAGCTGGGTGTGTGAATGGTTTAATTTTAATAAAGGTTTTCCACTCTCCGCTACCAAATCTAATACTTTTATTATATAACTCAACCTTTATTATCTATACCCTGTTAGTGTAAAACACGTGTGTGCCCGCACCTCTCATGAACCCTTCTGACATTACTGGAGACAACTCGTGTCAGCCCCTATTGACACCGGTGCCGATAATAGGGGTTGGGGCGCGGCACAACAGGCCGTTATGAAGGGGTTGTACGAAGAAGGTACTCAGGATGTAGTCAATTTGAGTCTTTATTCAGAGCTCTAATTCGACCCCTTGACACGACTGTACGTCCAAAACCCTCATCTCCGTGCCCACGCATGATAACATCGCAATGACCCCGACATGCTCTCAACAAGCCCAGAACTGAGAGTGCCGCAACCAACCGCACTCAGCCGTCTGCACAGTGACAAACAAACGAGCAGCACTGCGCACAAACAAGAGTCGAGGAAACTTGGCCCACGTGGACGCAGGACTAATCTATTCAAGGTGCCTCAAAAAACTTCTGAGTTGTACATACAGTAGTAATTACTATCCACATTAATGTGAGTTGTAGGCCTATGAAATATTGCAGCCAAGACTGGAAATAACCAAAATAGGACCTTGATTAATGTTTACATGTGGTTTGGTTTAGGCCTAGGTTTTTTAGTCATAAAAGGATTACTAAATTTATCTGAGACTGATAATTAGTAGTTAGACCTGAAGTGAATAGATTGCAGACAACTCATTATAAAGAAATATAATATCCTTGCACCCTACATGACAGGAATGAAGGAGGGGGGTGCAATTAAACATAGCATAGTAACAATAAGGCATACATTTTATTTTCAAGGGACATTATACAAAAGAGTAGCAGATCACTGTGTATTACAGGAAATTGGTTGTCTACTTAGTAAAGGGCAATGCAGCCAGGCTAAAGTGTAGCACTCTCTATATATTCTATAAAAGACCATATACACTCGTTCAGCATTCATAGTGCTTGGATTATGTAGTGGGCGCTCTGCCCCATACCTTCCCCTTGTAGTCTAGTTACAACACCTGATTATCCTTCTATATCAGGTCGCAAGCTCTGAAGCAGGGCAGATGTCCGGCCTCCAGTCCATGCACTCTAATCGAGTGCGATCAGCAGGCTCCACGGCATATTGGCACGATACTTGGATGAGCGCGCAGGGTGTACCAGGGCGTACCAGGCGCCGAATCGACAGAGGGTACCGCTTGGGTACCAAGAGTAGAACGTTGCAGTTGGTAGGAGAGAAGCGTGGATGTGAGCGAGTCAGATCCACACCATATCAGATGTAGCAGATGGTAAGTAACCCAAATGAATGTGGCGAGGGCTAGCTGCCGAGATCCCAAGGTTGCCATCCACAGGAGTCCATTCTCTTCAACTAGACCAGCTATTACCAGTCGTATTGCTGGTTGACTAGGTCGAGCGTGAAACATATACACTGTACTCAGGCAAAATAGTAGTTCTATCCATTAGTGTAGTGTTCTAGCAGTTCACCATATTTGTTTGTAGAAGTAAGCGAGACGGCTCTGAGCCTGGAAGTAACACCGCGCGGCGTGTCCAGAGATTGGATGAAGCGGCGAGCCCGTGCCTGCTCGGGACTAAAACTGCACCTGCGTGAGCAGTTATAAAAAGAGGAGGGGATAGATGAAACATAAGAATGTCGAATAAAGCGCCTCTTCCATGGAAGAACAATTTAAGATAGTGAACCAATTGAGAATAAATGAAGAACTTGGAGGAAAATAATTGGTGGCTTGAAGATTTTACACTAAGGGTTTACGTAATCAATTACTTGTGCGAGCTAATAATAATTAGCTCGGCACATCCTTATATTCTTAGTCACTTAACTAAAGTCTTTTTAACCATCCAAACCACCCTCTCGTTCACTTTATTGTTAACTTAGTAGGCCAACTGGGTATAAATACCCTTGTTTTGGCCTTAAGTTGTTGAAAATATTCAGTCTAAACACTATTTTTGGGAGTTCTTGAACACTTTCATCAACTTTAAATAACAAGTTTTATTTTATATGATCTTCCCACATCATATTACACTTGTTCCAATATCAACACAAATATATAAAGAATATAGCATTGGGTCATAAAGTATACATATCACAAAAAAACATTGTTTCGTTGTCTGCCAACTTCTCATACTAATTCATTTCCCCGTGTGACATTACGATTTGAAGGTAATTTCACATTTTGATTTTTTGACTAGAATATGTTGTGTGTATTGAATAATGTACTGATCGCCTCATCTTAAAGGTAACCAGACACTTATTAAACCCCCTTTTTTATACTTAGTCAAGACTGAAAAAGAACTAAGTCAAATATTAATTAACAAAAAAACAAAAGGTGGGGGATAATACCAAAACACATGGTTTCCCACGAGGTTGTTCAAATCACAATCCATTTATCAAAAGGATTTATAATTTATTATTTATTAAGAGAAAAACAAAATTTAAAAAGGATTATAAAAGAAAACATTTAGTGAGGTTAATTTAAAGACAATAAAGGAAACATTTTACATTTACTACCTTACAGATTTGTTACAAACACCCATCACAAAAGATGTCTCCATCAGAAGCTCATAGAAACAAACATAAAATTAATATTTATAAAGATAAAGAAAATAGTCTTCAACTAAAATATTTAATTCTTAGCATTATTTTTATTTAACTATCGTGATATATAGGATGTCGATTGATCAAAAATAATAGCATCAAAGAAAAATCCGGCCACATGGTTGATAAATTTGGCGTTACATTCCAATACAAAGGTTATCTAATAATAAACACTAGATCATGATTAAAATATAAAACTACACGGAAACTTTACTTCATAATACTAAAATAAGAAATAAAATAAAAAAGGAAAACGACTACATGTTAATTTGGAAAAGATTTACAAATTATTTCAAAAAAACAAAGGAAGAAAGTAAAATACGTCTCACCAGTATTACAGCCAAAAACGAAATAGGTGGAGACAAAGGCGTTCCTTTCAAATCAGGAAATTCATATCTTAGGAGATGGCCATCAGAGACCATTTTTTTAAGATAAAGAGAATCGGCCAATAGTATTTTAGTTGAAGATTTACATTTAAAAAAAAACATAGTATAAAATGAATATTAATGAAAAATTAAATACATAAAAAAGGTACAAAGATATGTAATTATTTAATAATGATAACCAAGATTGAATTATTCATTTATAATAGTTAAATTAAAAGCTTTAGTTCCTCAAATTCCCGTTCCGATCGCTACTTCATTTCTAATTTCATTTAGTCCAATAGACTTCGTTCCATGACACTATTTGGAGCTTCAAGGTTGATAGACCTAAAGGTCAGTCTATAACCAACAGTACAATAATGTGGCCTAGTATTTTTTCATTTCAAACCCTAGGCAAACAAAATGATGCAAGAAATGTATTAAATTAAGCTAAGTTAAATCTTTCTTGCAAATAATGTGAATTGTGATCAGCTGTTTGGGAAAATAAAAATATACTAATAATGTTCAATCATGAATACCAGCATTCTTGAAATAAATTTACCTAATTTCTAGTCTCTAACTTCTTGTGGTGCCAATTGTTGACGCAAACTGATTTTATTCCGTGTGTTGACACTAGAAGCAAAGTCGAAGCTCAAACTAGCGGACGATACAAAGTGTGGTGGTCATAATAACCCAGACGCTATCTTTTCCTCGAAAGTGAAGCTAACTAGCGGTAGCAACTAACTTTGCGTCGAATGGTCATAATAGCCCTGCAGGGTCGGTTTTTTATTCAAGCCTCATATTTTCCACTATCGGCTTACTAGGCCTGTCGTAGCTTCATTTGCCTTATAATCTAACTTAAGACTAGGCTGAGCACAACGACCAGTCCCCGGCCATTAATTCATCACTGTGAAAGGGTAAACCCAAATTTCCCCAATGGTAAATTTTTAAGCTATGCGGGGAATTAAACCTGGAACCCTTAACTCAGTAAACAGACACGCTATCGACTGAGCCAAGATGTTGGATTGTTGATGCATATATATATATTTTTATATATATATATACACAGAGCTAATATTACTAAAATGAGCTAACAAATCTGTAAATAGCTATCAGGCTTACATAACTAAAGGGTATAACATAAATGGGCTTACCAGATGTTACCAAATATATTAAACATTTCCTAGTATGTATCATTAACGGGATGTGTCTTATGTTAATAGAAGTTGACCCCGATTGGTGGTCATGCAATCTAAAGTGACAGTCTTGCAGTAGACTGGATTGCTATTGATGAGGAGGTTTTGGAGCTGAAATCCCGGTCGGATATAACAAGAGTCTTTTATATAAATAGGTTTCCCACTATTTCTGCACAAACATAGCTTTAAAATGTCCTTAAAATTTCAATTCCTCATCTTAATAAATTAGTATAGACCTGAGATTATGAAAAATGTTTTATTTAGGGCCGGACCAATCAGCCCTTTTTAAGGAAGATTTTTAATCAGTAAATAACTTTTGAAAATGCTGTTAAGTATTTTAACTATGGCAAAGTGCAAATTAATACTAAAAAACATAATGTTTGATACCTCTTAAATGTTCTCTGGTTGGAAACCATTACATTTTATTTAGATTTTATAACCCTTAAATGTTCTTAGATTTGACATGTCTTATAAGATCTTTAGTTTAACACTCCTTGACCTTGGCAAGATACTCCCCCCTCCCCCCTGATTGTTTCTCCCTTCATCCTAATACAACAAAAGGCAATGATATGCCAGGGTTCCTACGGTCTGGACAGGGGAAAATAATAGTCAGGGAAATGACCATTCATGTCACACTTAGAAAAAAACAACGAAAATATTTTTTGTATTTACTGCGTCATAAGCCACTGCCCAATGAAGAAAGCTTTGGGGCACTTACCATGCTCAAACTTGCTGTAACACAAGTTTTGGTAGCATTTTATTTCAGAAGGTGAACGCAGAAATCTCCTGGCCTGCACATGACAATTCTTTTATTATTATTATTAGCACCACGTCTTACTACCCGTTCGGGTTGTACGCACTTACGCTAATGTGTAGTGGTAGGGTGATTGTGAGATGAAATGAAGGACCTACAGTTTAACGGGAATCCGAACCACGATGGAGGCCTGGCATTCCCCACATTCACAAGATGTCTTGTCAGAGGTGAAGGAAGGGTTTGGTAATCAGATAAATCTGTGCCGGGACCGAGGATTGAGCCCCGGCCGCCAGCACAGAAGTCTGACACCTTACCCCTAGACCACCAGGTCGCCGACAATTCTTTTAACTTTAGTGCTCCATTGTTTTGGTTCTTGTTCAAGGTTTGGCATTGTTATCGTTGGATACAGTGAATTAGGACTGATTCAGCTACACCAGCAATGTCTAACAAAAAAAAACAGTTTTTAACCAGCTCTGGCTAAGCCCAGATAATTTTCCTGAATTCTCATACTGGATCAGTGGTGTTGAAAGTAATAAGTTGCAGGCATTTTGTAAAATGTGCAAAAAAATTATAAACCTAAGTAATGTGGGAAAGCAAGCATTAGCTTCCCATGCAAAAGGACCAACTCATATCAAAACTCTTGAAACTTTGACAAATCAACGTACTACCTGTTCACTGACTCTCCAGCTTGTCGAGCATTGTTTACCCAGTTGAGAGGATTGAAGTTCTGTGGTGTGCGGTGGTTAGAGAATGCGAAGTGCTTTCAAAGGCATTACAAATTTGAGGTCATGTTGTTAAGTTTCTCAAAGAAGCAAAACTTCCTAAAACAAAGCTGTAGAGACACTGAAAAGAGCAGCCTGTGATCCATTCCTAAAATGTAAACTAGCTTTCTGCAAGACAATTGCAGCCTTTCCTGAAACGGTTCCAGACATCAAAACCAATGACTCCATATCTTTTTGAAGCTGTAGAGAAACTTCTAAGATACCTTATGAATCGTTGCGTGAAACCTGATCTGATGAAGTGCACGGGTCCAAAGTTACTGTCTATCGACACAAAAAAATCAGAAAATTTGATCCTTAGCAAAAATATTGATGTAGGATTTGCAACAAAACGTTTGTTAGGAGAAACTGCAATCACAGTAACAGAAAGACAAAAACTAGAATTTATACACGAGTGTCGCAGTATGTTAACCACCATGATTGCAAAACTACAAAAAAGAAGTCCCTTAAAACAGAAAGCTGTGAGAGGTTTGTCTTCATTGGATCCTTGTGAAGGAACTCAACCATGTCAACATCATAAATGATGTTCTGACTGAAAATGCCAAGAAAGAATACTTGCATTTTTGCACCCTCAAAAAATCTCAGCTTTAAGAAATATTTCGTCCTTGTGATCAGTTTAGTGATGAAGTAGGACTTGACACTATTTATGGCAGCTTTCTAATAGGAGATACAAACTACAAACATCTTTGGGAAGTAATAAAGATTTGCCTTGTCTTGTCGCATGGGAATGCAACTGTTGAAGGTTGTTTTTCAGTCAATAAATCTTTACTGGTTGAAAATATGCTTGAAAAAACAGTCACTGCACAGCATCACATTCATGATGAGATACAAGAAGCAGGAGGGATTATTAGCAAAAGATGTTGGATTACGTGAGAGGTGCTCGGAAACGCTATCATGAATATTTGGAGATGAAGAAGCAGGAAAGAAGTGAAGAAGGCAGAAAAGAGGAAATTAGATATACAAGTTAGAAGAAGAAACAAGCTTCACTTTATTAAATATAGCATAGTATATTATTGTATGACTTTTGATAATTTTAATAAAAAGAAAATTGACTTGAGACATGAATAATATGAAAGCAGACACAGTTCCTGTTGTTGTGAGCTATTCAGTTCAGGATATGTACAGTTTAGGTAAAATAAGACTGTAATGATACCAAACTTTTTAGTATAAATTTGACGAAGAAAGCCCACCTAGGGAAATAGTAAAAGAATGTGGGAAGAATCCAATGCACAAAGGTGACATCTTCTTCCTTTCTTCTGTCTTCTATAGTAGAAGTAGCCACACACACATTTTAACACAAATATAATAATATCAAACACAAAGAAGAAGAGAGTACAAATAACACAAACAATGGATTACTCCATTTTGAATTTTGAATTAAACTGTTAGAAACAAATTCTAATTCTAACAGTTTAATTCATAATTTTATTTATTTATTTTTCCTTTTTCTTTAGTTTTATCACTTTCCTTTATTATAAAATTATTTAGCCATTGAAATTTTTTAGTATGTTCTTAGTGGCCTGTTATTTAGTACATATTTCTGCACATGATACCAAAGTGAATCAAGTTTGTTACAACTTTTTGATAGGGTTAAACATATTTAATTATGTTTCCATCATTTTCCCTGAACTGATTGGCAAGACGTCTGCTTTCTTATTCTTCCATGAGAGGTGAGGCAAGGTCGGCTGCAGGGGGGGAGGAGGCCGAAATAAATGTATTTAAATTAATATTTTCACGTGTATAGTATCGTAAAGTTATAGTAGAAATGTTATGAGAAATTGGTCAGAGAACTTGGAAAATAGTCAGGGAATAGTCAGGGAGATTTTTTTTACAAATACTGTAGGAACCCTGTAATGCACAATCATACAGTTGTAAGTTGTAATTGTACTATTGGCAGCAAAAAGTGAACTACTTATAGTTGATGGTGGCTGAATTATCTGATAGTTCTTGATTCTTAATTGATTTCTCATTATGTAAGCGACAATTTCCACACTGACTGTCGAAAAGACAGTGGGATTTCTGGATAGCTTAGTGGTTAGAGCAAGAATACTATGCCAAAAGTACTGGGTTCAATTCCTGTGTCCACGTATAATTTTTCAATTTAAAGAATATAATATCTAGATGTGGCTATAATCGTAACTAACAAAAATAATAGCATATCTATTTATCCAAAATACTATGATTGGTATTTAGCTCTCTAAGTACCCATGATTATTACCCCAGTTGTTTTCACCTGTTCCATGATGAGTAAATAAATTTATGTATCAGTTAATATCTATGAATTATTAAAGTAAAAAAATATTTGGACGGTCCAATATTTAAGAATTAAGGGTCCAGTTTTTTTTTGTACTATCACCCCTTAAATCTACACTCCTCCCTTCACACTTTTGTCTTTCTCTGGCTGTTTCACTAAGGGTTGACCTTGAAATTTATTTCGGCTGCCTCATATTGTTTCACTAAACAGTAAGCAGCTCCAACTGATGAAGCGATAGTACAAAGGAATAAGTTGTCTGCTGTGTAGCTTAAAACTGCTCAGTCGTAACTACATGGCTTCTCTCAAAATATTGATCGGTTCAAACATTTGTGGCATAATCAGCCGATTGGATCGGCTCTTGTTTTATGGTTTCTATATGAGCAGTTTTACCAATCTTATAGTGTTAATTTATTCAGTATAATGAAAAATAAACCAATGATGTGCTTTTTATTGTTTTAATTAGTGTTTAATATTATAGTTGTGAGAACTTTGAATTAACATGGTTTTATTATTAATAAGTAGTTATAAAAATATTCATAGCATAGTTCGTTGGAGTTTTCCACAATATTTTATGTTAGTCTTAAAAAAAACTTGCTGATATTGTTAATAAAACCTTGCAAAATTTGTTAGGACGCCCAACTATGTTTCAATTTCTTTTTCTTTCAAGAGACCATGGTAATTAAAATATATATATATATTTATATTCCCAGTAATTCAAAAGTGGTAGGCACATCTTAATTAAAACTATACATTATAAGTTACGTTAATTACATGAATATGTGACCATGAGAGCAGGGGCTTACCTCAAGATTGGTTGATGATCTATGTGAGAGACCGGCTACAGCTTCGTTTGCACTGAAGATGCTCGCTAGAACACAATCAGGATTATATTATTATACAATCAGGATTATATTATTATTTGATTTGAAGCACTGAAATAGTTGTTTTAAGTTCACCCACTCTTCAAGATTAGCAAATATATCACTTGCATTTAGAGACGGAGACATGTTTGTGTCATCTTAATTAAACAGGATGTACAGAAAATCTCACACTTTTTTTTATACCTTAGTTCATATTCCAAAGAGCCAGCTGTCCCTGACTAAATACCATCTTAAGATTAAAAAAGTTGTTAAAAACAATCAAAATAATCATTTTGTTAATATATAATTATTTTTGTAATGTGCTTAAGTTAAAAAACACACAGTTTATTAATATGTAGGCTAATTTGCCACAATCTTATACACTTTATTTTATAGTCTTTCTTTAAGGGGCAACCATTACCTGTTTGTCCATTGGCAGCAGTGTAACGTGTGAACTGTGTTCTTCTTTTCAATATAAAAGCCATATTGTGTTTGTCCCCCCTTTTATATGTTTCTGTCCACCTTTCCTATACCTTCTTACAGATATAATATAATACAAATACCTCATAAAGAGAAAAGAGGTTTCTCTTATAGAGATATAATCATTATAGCACCATCTTCCACCCATTTCCTTTTGGAACTATATTTCAAAATCATCATGTGTATTGGAGAATGTGAAGGAAAAAGAAATGGAAAATAATAAAGCTTACAATGAAAGGAAGAAGAACAGTTCACACTCTATATTACCACCCAACAAATTACAACTTCCCGAAGAAAATCAATTGTTACCGCCCCCTTCCTGAAAATAGGTTGTATTCTATCAGAGCTAATCAGGAGGGAGTGTGAAAAGCCAACAACTGCAAAACAATATTCAAGTGAAATACAAACCTCTGTCGGCAGCAGATGAAGATGGGCTTTGTGGTAACTTTGACATTCTGCTCCCCCTCTGTAAATACAGACAAATATTTTATAGATATACACAAAGAATGGGGGGAAACGGAGTATTCGAGTACTCAAAAATTCCAGTTCGAGTCGAATCTTAGTATCTGCTTGAGTTCGACTTGAATATTGTTTTAAAAAACTAGAAAAAATTGACTACTGTACTTGGAATTTTCAATCTTTTTCTCAATAAGTCCTCATTTAACTAGCTTTATTCAATTTTAAAATATAATTTCATATCAAAGTCTTAAAAATATTGCTTTATACTCTGTGTGTGAAGAGCTTCAAAAAGTTGACTTCACTTTGAATATTTGTTAGCTTCGATTTAGATTTGAAAGTAAGATTTCGGATTCAACAATTACAAATCTTGGCCAAAAAAAATTAATGTATATATTTAAAGTTAAAACACACATTTATCCTTAATTTTTCATTTTTGTTGTTATTTCCATCACAAATTAGTATACACATAAAAAAGGTGAGGTTATTTTTAGGGTAAAAGTGGTGTTATTTTTCTCAAAAAAGATGATATTATAAGCTGAAAGCGATATTATTATTTACGTAAATACGATTCTAATTAGTATTTGTTAAAAAAAACTAGTATAAAACTGTATACATTTTTCGTTCATATTGTATATTTAAATATTTATTAACATATTTAGAGAAAGATCAAATATAAATACACACAAAACATTTCACACTTAGTAATACCATCCTCGATATATCAATATCATTACCTTCGAGTCTTACAAATAACAATATCGAAATAATCAATTATCAACTTAGGCTTAGACCAAACAATAATAACACTAAAACATGTCGCCATAGAAGACTAAATTACTATCAAATAAAGAGAAGGGAATAAAAATTAAGAAGATATAATTTTGCCAAACATGACCGCCTGTAGCAAGGTTCATATATATAAATAAATACCCTTGCTTGCCTGTAAACAAGGAATCAACCTATCAAAATTTAGGTATCATAATGTGAAAAAGTAGAAATTGTGATTTTTAATGCTAGCCTCATATAAAAAAAGGGCTTGGATATCCTGAAAACACTAATTTTTCCTGTGATCCATTTTATACGTATAAAATAAGTGAAAACCGATACTATTCGTATAATGGCAGCCCTGGTATAGTGCAATCACCGGTGTTACCGTGTTGAACATTATATTGCATGATGTGGTATTTGCCAAATTACAAAGAAATTGTGTTTATTTAGAAAGAAAGCTTTAATTCGTGTTATTCGTGTAATAACAATAGAATTCGTGAAAAAATTCGTTTCATCACAAATGTGAATTATGTATGTCCCTAAAAATTAGTGTTTGGATCAAAAACATGTAACATAATTTAATTATGTTTAATAACTAAATTTATATAGTTATGCAAAGTATAATATTTGTATTGAACATTAGATTTTTTTTTTAAATATTTGAACTTCAATTTGGTTTTGGGAATATCTTATATTGTCCAATTCAACTTTGCACCCACCTGCCCCTAACCCCCCTCCCCTCTCCCATCTATATTTTATACTGCTCAAACCTGAAAAAAACCTCATTTTCATTCAAACTTGCCTACTTGCACACCCATACAAAATATATATTTTTTTAACATTAAGAATTTAAATGTGTTTTAAAATCCAAATATTGCTTATTGTTGGTACAGCTCCAACATAAAATTATAAACAAGCAGACTTGACCAATAGATAGAAGGTATAACAGGGTGTTCAGCCAAACCATATTTATAATTCCCTGACTTCCCTGTTTTCCAGGTTGCTGGACACCCTGATTAATAGTAAGCAGATGGATTTAAACCAAAAATGTTAACATTTAGTTACTATTTCCACTTCCTTTATTTGCATAATTTTTACCGAGACTCACAGGTAAAGTAGTGGACCCGACCCAACTATTGTTCTAACACAAGTCTCATGGTATCAGCCATTCAGGTTTTCCTCAACTGATCACACCTTCAGTATTTAACTTTTTAAGAGGCCAGCAACTTATTTTTCACTATAAAAAAAACTTCAAGGAAACTTATATTGGACTTAAAAAACAATTAACATATTTTCTAGGGGTGTACAAGCTCAAATTTTTTTTATTCGAGTCGATCTTGAGTTGAATAAATATATAACTTAGCAGTGAAATAATTCTACCTGTGAGAGCTGAGAGCCTGAGAGAATTTAAGAGAGTGAGTAACCATATAGGAAGAACCACTCTCAATACACCGAGATAGAATTGTAAGTCCAACTTCTTAGTCACCAGCAGCAAAATATACTAGATGACTTGCTCACCCGTTTGATTGATCTTTCAGGAAAAAGATACTATTTCTTTTATCACTGAGTTTTACCACCTGTTCATGATACACATTTCAAACTAATGGAATATGTTTAAAAATGAGGTGGCCCAATGGCTAAATAATTTTATAATAAAGGAACTTGATCAAACTAAAGAAAAAGGAAAAATAAACTACTAAGAGTAAATTTGATGAAGAAAGCCCACCTAAGGAAAGAGGAAAGATGTGGGAAGAATCCAATGCACAAAGGTGACATCTTCTTCCTTTCTTCTGTCTTCTATAGTAGAAGTAGTCACACACACATTTTAACACAAATATAATAATATTTCGGCATTGTTGCCTTTTGTGTTTGATAAAGGCAACAATGCCGAAATATTCTTTTATTTGTGTTTAAAATGTGTGTGTGTTTATTATAAAAGCTAGTGGAATAGTAAGAATCAAATAGCCAAAGCTATTATTTGTGCTTTTAGTGAGGATCACTCCATCAAGATATATTCTGAAAATTGAAAAATGACACCTGGACACAGGAATCGAACCAAAGATCCAGGGTTTGATCCCATGTCCAGGTGTCATTTTTGAATTTTTCAGAATATAATGGAATAATGATGAGAAAGAGAGGTAATCTCGATTTCCCCATCATTTGCAGTCGGTTTAACATGAGGGTGACAAGTTAGACTTTGTGACCACCAATGCACGTTAGAAGTTTTAATGTTACATAACAATCATGTTTATTTGGTTACTTTGTTTTGAGTTATTTACTATCCTTACCGGTGATCACATGGTCTTGGGTTAAAATCTTGGCTGATTTACTAAGAGTGTTTTTTTAACTAATCCATGAAAATATGGGTACATTTCCTTTGGATTATAGTATCCTCATTGTGAAACATGTCTGCTAATACTCACCTGGACACAAAAAGCCTCAACAGAAGATTTTGCCGCCTTAGGCCTACATAGGGTTGACATTCGAGTGTCGTGGCAGAACTGCACTCTCCCCCAAATTAAATTTCTGAGTACGACTCTGAGGAGCGCGGTACAGACAGTGTTTTCACTTTATCTGAGCTCTAAACTCTGAACATCCATCCATTCAAACTCCAGTAAATGGTTATTGCCTGATGAATTTCAGACAGGCTCAGGATTTGTTGTTTTGTTTTCCAAAGGAAGGCAGTACTAATAACTGTCTTGGAGGGGGAAGCTTGTGATAGTGCTGAACTGTCTTGGAGGGGGAAGCTTGTGATAGTGCTGAACTGTCTTGGAGGGGGAAGCTTGTGATAGTGCTGAACTGTCTTGGAGGGGGAAGCTTGTGATAGTGTTGAACTGTCTTGGAGGGGGAAGCTTGTGATAGTGCTGAACTGTGTGTTGTCATTTGGCCAGCTACAACCATTTTAAATGTGATATCTTACTTAGAATTGTTTTCATAAGATGAATATATATATATATAAAACAATAAATATTCAAACACTATTATCAATATTGTTCATTTCTATAGATATAGAAGAAGATAGTGAAAAAAACCAGCTTGTGATTTGGTATCACCTTCCCACAGATATTTTTGATAAGGACAATCTATCTCAAACTGTGAGTATTCACTGAGTTATAGTATGTATTTGATTACCATGAAGTCTCCCCCTTGTTTGCTCTGTCTGGGAAGTTCTGAGTGTGTATGCAGATTGTACATCCATTCTGCAACAGAGAAAAATAAGATAATTGTGTAAGTAAATATTTTGTTCATAGTAACAAATCAGGCAGGATTATGCACTCAATAATTGGCTCTTGAATAAAAGATTTTACAAAATATGCACACACAAAGGCTTCTTTGTATTTCAAATAATTTTCTCAGTTTGAATTTAAATAAGACACAGAAGTATAGGAGTGTGGGTAACAGTAAATTTGAATTTAAGTAGGGTACTTGTTTAACCCCAAAACAATTTTTTATTCCAAACTTCTATTAAATTTGGAAGAAGGTATAGGAAAGGTGGATAGAAACAAATAAAAGAGATGAACACAATATGGCCTGTACAATGAAAATAAGAACACAGTTCACACTTTACACTGCTTACAATGGACAAAGAGGTAATGGTTGCCTCTTAAAGAAAATAGATATAGTCACCACCCAATCCCCCGACCTAGGTTTCATTCTATCGGAACTCATCAAGGAGGAGTGTGAAACTCGCAACCCAAAGTCCTATAAGAGGGGGGATGAGGGGGGGGGGGGGGGACACACACAAAAGGGAGAAAAAAGAAAATGGTAAAGAATGATAGGACACTTAGAAAGGTATTTTTGAGATTAATTAATTTTTGATTCAATTTTAATTTATATTATTTATTTGCAACAAGTCTTTCAATATTTCCTTTGGTTGAATCGAAAAAGAAAAACTTGTGCAAATCCAATTTAGTTAAAAGTCCAAATTTGTGCTATCAGAACTTTTTTCAACTAAAATATCATTCTTAAAAATGCATATTTGTGTTTATGGCTCAGGCATGAATCTATTACAGAAATTTAACTTGAAATATTTATACTACACATTAGCGGTGTAGCGATGCTGAACCCGAAGAATCGTTATCGGGCGATTATTAGTGCAACGGAAAGTAATCGTAATCGGCAATTATTATGCTAATTAATTATTTTTTTAGGTAAAATTTAAAGGAAAATTTTATAGGTAGGATTTTATTGATAAAAAACAAACTTATATACACATTGCATGCAGGTTGTGGGCTATGCTGAGATTACATAACAGGATGAAGAAATATAAGTTTACACCCTTGATAAAACTAACAATCTAGTTCCAACTTTCACCGGTTATGCAAAGATCAATCAAAATTTAAGATTATCAAAGCTTCAACTGTGTATTTTTAAATGAAATCTTTTTGTATTAATTACATTAATTATTATAGTTCTCTTAAGCATATTTCCTAATAGTTATTAATAAATAATCGATAATCAGGACTAATCAAATGAACAATTATTCTAAACAATCTGTAACTGGTACACATCTATGTTACTTTAACTCAAGTAAAACCCTATGTTTTCATTTAAATTCTACTCGAAGCGAGAAATGCCCAACAGCCCACCCCTCCACACAAGTCCGCTTGAGCCTACAATTTAACCGCGCAGGAACCTAACGAATGTAGTGAGTCACATTCATAATTAACGAATGTAATAATCACACTAAGTGCAGAGTTGTGTCAACATAGAGATAAATACCAGTGTTGTCAATATTATGAGAGTCAGAAAATTAAAGGCATATTAAGAATTTCTAACAAACATATTTATTTTTGAATTGCATACTTAAATGTTTTTTTCATATCTATTGAAAGGATCTTAATAATACTAGTAGTGTAGAAAGGTCATTTTTTTAAATGTGAAGCCAAGGTAAAGCTTGATACACATAATGTGAAGCCGAGGTAAAGCTTGATACACATAATGTGAAGCCGAGGTAAAGCTTGATACACATAATGTTGTTGTGCGGCAATCTAGTGACCGTTCCAAAACCGAGTGAACCACCGAGAACCCCAAGTGCGCCCGACGATAGTGTCAAAGGTTCTCAAGAGATAGCGCCAGACCAAGGGGAACTATTAAGCCCAAAACTTTCTTTAAAAAAGGACCAAACCACACTCCAACTGTATAATATGTAAAAATGATGTATATAGTATTAGTAAGAATAATTATGAGGTAAAATAGATATATTTAGTATAAGCTTAGAGAGTAAGACTTAGGAGGAGGGTTGTGCCCAACCTCCTCCAAACTGATAAAAATGGTTGATGTATGGGGATAAGGAAAACTGGAACCCAGTAAAGACATAATTCGGAACACAGCATACACTCATGTGTCAGATTAATTTTTACAAACCTCAAAACCTTCCTAGCTTTCCTACTTACCACCCTTAGCGTTCAGAACCATTTGGGCTGCCACTCTCCCAATCCAGCGCTCAGAACCATTCGGGCTGCCAATTCCTTCCCCAATCTAAACATCCCATCCTCGCCATTTCCTTCATCCTTCTTCATGACCCCTCCTCCACCGCAGCAAAGGAGGGTTACACCGTAGAGCCCGAGCAGAAAATTACAGTTTTCAAAACCCTTCTCACTCCTGCCCCCTGCCTCTATCCATTTGCACTATCCTCCCCCCCCCCCCCCTCCGTTCCCTCACAACCTGCCTATCAGCTACGACCCCTCTCTCCTCCCCTTCCCCATACCACCTTTCTGAATACAAATCTCTGGCCCTCAAGGACCCATGGCGGACACATATTAAATGTCTCCGAAATAAAAAATTACAGTAAAGAATTACAGCAACGACTCCGCGACCTGGGCCTAGACAGCTCACCTCCTCCTCCCCCGAAGGAAGATAAGCAATGTAAAGCCGAGGTAAAGCTTGATACACATAATGTAAAGCCGAGGTAAAGCTTGATACACATAATGTGAAGCCGAGGTAAAGCTTGATACACATAATGTAAAGCCGAGGTAAAGCTTGATACACATAATGTAAAGCCGAGGTAAAGCTTGATACACATAATGTGAAGCCGAGGTAAAGCTTGATACACATAATGTGAAGCCAAGGTAAAGCTTGATACACATAATGTAAAGCCGAGGTAAAGCTTGATACACATAATGTGAAGCCGAGGTAAAGCTTGATACACATTATGTAAAGCCAAAGCCGAAGTTTGTTTATTGTTGTCACAAAGAAATTAATTTTATAAGTACATATGTTCAAAGAGAAAGGTTTGGAGAAAACAAAAAGAGCACATATTATTTTATGCTGGCATATATGAAATTATCTATGCTTATATTATAGATTTTATTTGAACACTTTATGTTAAAATACTGTTTATTAGCTGTTCTTATGTTGCGATATGATATATATATTTTTAGCACCGCGTCTTACTACTCGTTTGGGTTATATGCTTAAGTACTAGTTACACTAATGGATTGGGAAGTGGGAAGGTCGATTTTAGAAGAAGTGAGCCCGCATTTGCACGAGGAAGTGAAAAACCATTTAGGAAAAACTACCCCCAGTTCACCAGACCGAGATTCAAACCTCGATCTCCCCGTCCTTGGCGGTTGAGCTCAACACGACTAACGCGTTAGCTAACTACGCCATCGAGGCGGGCAAGTTGATATGTTGAAATATAAAATGTACCATTGTGTGATGGCTTAGAAATAAATAAAAAACATTCTTGAAACAAAGAACAATATTGTAATTTAAGTAGAGACGGATGGGAACGATATTTTTACTGCGGGACAGGAATGGACTGGGAAATGAGTCAAAATGTTCGGATCATACCGGAACAAAAAATTATAAAAATTATCCTTTAGAATAATATTAGATTTAAAATATATATTTATTTTTAAACTAATATGGCAAGACTTGTTAAAGCTTTGACATTATTAAACGTAATATAAATATTATAATATACCGTATTGGCCTGAATGTAGCACGACCCCAAGGTTTTGAGGTATTCACATGAAACATAAATAGTCTCAAGTATTTTACGACCCGACATTATAACAGTAACACAAAACAAACTATCACTGACCTACTGAACTAACAGTTTACTGACACGAGAGGGTAGAAATATCAGACGTGCGAGAGGTTCCAGCAAGACCGGTGACACTGGTGGGGGGGGGCAATCCTCAGCCAGCCTTACAATACAGTGACGTTGAGTCTATTGAGAGAAACGCACACCGGCCAAAACAGTACCAGGAATATGCTGCTTTTTTTGGTGAAAAAGTCGCAATATATTCAGGCCAATATGGTAATAACATAATAATATAGATAAGGGGGTGCAAATAGCATTTTATATTGAATCAAATAACAATCAACACTTTACATCCATTACTGTTTCCATCATATGGCCTGGCTCAGTTTTTTATTCAAGCCATATATTTTCCACTACCGGCTGGCTAGGACTGTCATAGCTTCATATGCCTTTTAATCTAACTTAAGACTAGGACAGGCACAACATCCAGTCCCCTGGCCGTTAATTCATCACTGTTAAAGAGTAACCCCACATTTCATCAATGATATATTTTTAAGCCATGCCGGGAATCAAACCTGAGAAACATGTTAACAACTGAGCTAAGGTGTCTGATAGTGGATGTTTGATCAGTGTATGATATAAGTAAAGCCTGTGTTAGGGTGGATGGTTTCACACTGAACACGCTTGTGTGGATGTGGTGATGTACTAACGGACAATGTGAATGTTATATATGCTGGTATATTCAGATGATGCCGTATCAATGGGTGAGAGTGAAAGTGACTTGCAGAATGCGTTAACTCGTTTGAATGTGGTGACAGAATGGATCTCTGTATGAATGTCTCAAAAATTAAGGTGATAGTTTATGATGAGGATGGATAAGGAAATCATTGTCAACTTAGTATAAATGGAAAACTGTTAGAACAAGCAAATGGTTTTGTACATCTGTGAAAATTGAAGGATGGATGGTTAAATCGACAGACGGGTGAATGCATCTCGGAGAGTAGTTGGCTGTATATATTGAAAGAGGCAAAGAAGGCAGTAAATACATGTGTGTTAACGCCAACATTATCTTATTACTGTGAATCATGGGTTTGTCGGGAGAAACACAAGAGCAAGGTGAATGCGAGTGGAATTAGATATCTAAGAAATGTGTGTGGGAAAACTCTTATGGACAGAGTCAGTAATGAATGGAGAATGAAGAGAAGACAGTTGTTTTCAATCAGGTCAGCTTCCCTCCCTCCCTTAAATTACAATATTGTACAGTTTTTCTACAGAATATTTCAACAGTACAAAGACCTCTGTGGGTATCAAAGTCTAAGTGAAGGACCCTAAGGAAACAAATCTGTTTTATAACTGTCTACTGCAGTAATTATTTCCCCCCCTGTGTTTTTAAATTATATATTTAATCTATAAAATAAAGCCTTGAAAGACTGTTATTACTTTTCCCCCATCACCATATTGTTTGTGTGTATACTTCGATGTACCCAAGTATGGTTGGTTATCCCACTTCATTTTAACTATTTACTTAAAAACAAAAACCTCTTTAAGAAAAACCACTTTTCACTTTATGAGGTGCATATTGTTATAATGGAAGAATGTTTGGAAAGAGGGATATAAACTAGACGGGTCGACTCCACTCTTTCTCAAATTCGAATCTCGAATCCTAGCAATTGTTGGAAATTTTAATGATTTACAAATAGACCTACATTACACAATACACGCTTTCAATTTTAATCAACCCCAACCACCCCTCGCAAAATACAGGTTAAAATTCAGCCAGATTAAACAATCTAGACTCATATTATTTGAAAATAGATAAATCAAAATTTGAGTGTCTTTTAGTTATTTTTAAAATGGGTTGTTAGAATGGGTTAAGTTTTTAAGAAAACATGTGAAATAAACAGATTAGGCCTAGATATGCTTTGATCAACTTTAATCATCATTAAAGGACATTTTATTTTATTAAGATAGCAAAAATAAAAATACAAACGGATATTTTTAATAAAGACTAAAACAACATGCTTAACAATTAAACATACATTGGAAATAGTGAGCTCAATAATGCTTAAGTATGTTTTATTATTATTTTCTTATGTATTCATTATCTATCTTCACGTAGAAAACAAGAAATATATTCGATTATTGTGATATATCGATTTCTAAGAATACATTCTATTTAAAACACGAACATATTTTCGACTTCAATATGTTCATTCCCATTTTATAAGGCAAGACTACGTTTGAATATTTCCACAATTACTTCAATAACATATTGAAAAAAATAATAAACTCTTAATTAAAATCAATTTAAAAACCAATAATGAATTAGCAAGTCGTTATTTGATTCTTAAAACTCGATAGTGCTTACTAAGTGATTCGATTACCTGAATCGATTTCAAACAAACAATCGATATACGATACATAGGCTGGTAGGTATAAATAAACAGCTTTATTGATGTCTGACTGTCACCACTATTTATTTTTCATGAAACCCAACAAAATATCAAACTTACGGATCGTATGTAATAAATTGGGGTTCTTTGCATAGGTGTAGATAATTAAAACCAGTTGGGTAGTAAGAATTAACATTATCTTTGACTTTGTATCATGTGTTATGTGTTCTTATTTTTGTTAAAAACAAAGCCATAATTTGTTTGATTTATTTTGAGTTTATTTGTAATTATAGTTTTTATTTTTAGTTCTTGAAGACTTTTTATGTGTTCATTAAAATATTTACAAGATTGTTTATGAGGTGAAAGTTTCAGAAGTGAGCTTGCACTGAAATGGTCGAGTCCAAGTTTCCCAGGAGGGTAGGGTGTGTAAGATTTTCCACACCTAACACTTATTATTTAAGAAAAAAGTATTTATGTTAATCTCTTTTGTCAACAAAATAAATATTACGAATTAAGTTGTGCTTTTCAAGTAGGCCTAACCAAGTAATTTTTGAATTCAAAATATTATGCTTTGTTTATGAAGTGAAAGATTCAACCACCGAATTCAGTAAAACACCAAATCTCAAATACTTGTCAGGATTCGGGGGATTCAAAGATTCAATTGGCCCATCTCTAATATGAACACATAAAAGAGAATTAAATTAAGTATGTTAAAACACGGACAACTTACTGCCTTCAGTAACTCTAGAAATGTAGGAGAGTAGAAACTCCTTATCCTTGGCTTCAGACACAAGCATCACTCGGAGGATGTCCACCATCTTGGTGTGAGCCTGCGCCTGGGCTCTCATATAATACACCGTCATACTGGAATAAAACATATTTAAACCTCAGTGAGATGTTTTATGGAACAAGGTGTATCAAAATGTTATACACTTACTTCAATTTTATAATAATAATAATTATTATTATTATTATTAGCACTGCGTCTTACTACCCATTCGGGTTATACGCACTTACGCTAATGTGTAATGGTAGGGTGATAGTGAGATGAAATGAAGGACCTACAGTTTAACGTGGAATCTAAACCACGGTGGAGGCCTGGCATTCCACACATTCACAAGATGTCTTGTCAGAGGTGAAGGAAGGGTTTGGAAATCAGATAAATCTGTGCCGGGACCGAGGATTGAACCCCATATCACCGGGTAACCAGTATAAGAAAGGTTTAATAAGTGTATTCATCACATTTGCCTGATGGGAAAGTGGAAAATAATTTAGTAAAAAAAGAACCACCCACAGGTATTCACTCTCGACCAGGATTCAAACCCTGATCTTCCCATTACCGGCAGTCCAGTCTTTTGTGCGGCGACCCCTTAGACCATTCAACCATCGAAGTGGGTCGCTGTACGGTAATGTAACATAAGTGATGAGCACCGAGCCTTGGGCTTAACAAGACTTCACTTACCACATGGCTACCAGAACTCCAGCAGTCAGTAAGAACACCAAGCTTCACTTACCACATGGCTACCAGAACTCCCCGCCCAGTCAGGTAAGAACACCAAGCTTCACTTACCACATGGCTACCAGAACTTCCAGCAGTCAGTAAGAACACCAAGCTTCACTTACCACATGGCTACCAGAACTCCAGCCAGTCAGTAAGAACACCAAGCTTCACTTACCACATGGCTACCAGAACTCCAGCCGTCAGTAAGAACACCAAGCTTCACTTACCACATGGCTACCAGAACTCCAGCCGTCAGTAAGAACACCAAGCTTCACTTACCACATGGCTACCAGAACTCCAGCCGTCAGTAAGAACACCAAGCTTCACTTACCACATGGCTACCAGAACTCCAGCCGTCAGTAAGAACACCAAGCTTCACTTACCACATGGCTACCAGAACTCCAGCCTCAGTAAGAACACCAAGCTTCACTTACCACATGGCTACCAGAACTCCAGCCGTCAGTAAGAACACCAAGCTTCACTTACCACATGGCTACCAGAACCCTCCGAGCCGTCAGTAAGAACACCAAGCTTCACTTACCACATGGCTACCAGAACTCCAGTCCTTCCCAGTAAGAACACCAAGACTTCACTTACCACATGGCTACCAGAACTCCAGCCGTCAGTAAGAACACCAAGCTTCACTTACCACATGGCTACCAGAACTCTCAGCCGTCAGTAAGAACACCAAGCTTCACTTACCACATGGCTACCAGAACTCCAGCCAGTCAGTAAGAACACCAAGCTTCACTTACCACATGGCTACCAGAACTCCAGCCATCAGTAAGAACACCAAGCTTCACTTACCACATGGCTACCAGAACTCCAGCCATCAGTAAGAACACCAAGCTTCACTTACCACATGGCTACCAGAACTCCAGCCGTCAGTAAGAACACCAAGCTTCACTTACACATGGCTACCAGAACTCCAGCCGTCAGTAAGAACACCAAGCTTCACTTACCACATGGCTACCAGAACTCCAGCCGTCAGTAAGAACACCAAGCTTCACTTACCACATGGCTACCAGAACTCAGCCGTCAGTAAGAACACCAAGCTTCACTTACCACATGGCTACCAGAACTCCAGCCGTCAGTAAGAACACCAAGCTTACTTACCACATGGCTACCAGAACCGTCCAGCGTCAGTAAGAACACCAAGCTTCACTTACCACATGGCTACCAGAACTCCAGCCGTCAGTAAGAACACCAAGCTTCACTTACCACATGGCTACCAGAACTCCAGCCACCACTCCAGGCTTGACTAGGAACAAGATCACATTCAAGAAATTACTGCCTTGTTTGAGGTTAAGAACCCCTTCCAGGATCATCTGGTACATGTAAGGGTAGCCCCTAAAGGGCCCACAGTCAGAAGCTTGTACCCTAGAGCCAAACAAAAGAACCAAGTCAGGATTATCACAACACATTGAATATTTTGAGTTTTACACACCAACAAAACTAATTCACTTTGGAGAAAGCTAACACTTGTACAAGAGTAGCGGAGCTTGGAATATCAAAATGATTTACAGGTAATAGCATCAAGCATAATATTCATACATTTAATAATTGGCTACTACATAAATTTGTCAAATGTCTACAGAACACAAGAATTGAAACCAGATAGCTCAGAGTAGCCAAGACAAATCCTAGAAAGCTCAACAGTAAAGCATTAGCATGCTAAGTCAAGGATACTAGGTTGAATTCCAGAGTCCTTGTGTCGTTTACGAAACTAATCTATTAAAAAAATCAATAACATGTTTTTTAACAATATGTATGTTAATTTCTATGTATAATTGTTATTTAATTGTTTTACATGTAAATAAATTGTTTTGTTACAAAATTATGACTTTAAAAAAAAATCTTACTAAATGTCCAAGTTACATGCCTATGTACTACTAATATATTAAGGTTGAGGAGGACTATATTTAGATTAAGTGTATCCACATTTGCACAAGGGGGTGGAGAGTGTAAGCTCCCTTCAGCTCACCCGACCAGGATTCAAACCTCGATCTCTCCATAATCAGCAGTCCAGCCTTTAATTATGCGGCCCACAGAAGCAAGTCATGGCTTTTTATAAATACAACGCTTACTTAAGTATAGCGGTGACCTGGTGGTCTAGGGGTAAGGTGTCAGACTTCTATGCTGGCGGCCGGGGTTTAAACCTTGGTCCTAGCATAGATTTATCTGATTACCAAACCCTTCCTTCACCTCTGACAAGCTGTGTATTAATCACAACTTGTGAATGTGGGGAATGCCAGGTCTCAACCGTGGTTCGGATTCCACGTTAAACTATAGGTCCTTCATTTCATCTCACAATCACCCTACCATTACACATTAGCGTAAGTGCGTATAACCCGAACAGGCAGTAAGATGTGGTGGTGATGGTGATGATGAATATGATGATAATAATATTAAAAAATAGTAATTAATAATAATAATAATAATAATAATAATAATAATAATAAATAATAATAATAATAATAATAATAATTATTATTATTATTATTATTAAATATAAGCTAAGGTTTTCCCCCCATAGCAAATGGTTTTAAAATAACCACTGTCTACTAATATTTGAATATAATAAAATGTAGAGTTCGGCCATTATGAGTGGAGTGTAATTTTTTCCATTCAACTTTGGTATAAAGGCACCCAAGCCAAACCTCCATCTTACACACTGGCCTGTTTTGAATGGGTTTGTTGTTAATAGGGGTAAGACAGAGTAAATGAAGACTTATCACACAACAATGTGTGGGGAGAAAAAATTCTAGTTTTGATTTTCAGTTTTTGAAGAGTTTTAATGTGTTTATTAAAATATTTACAAGATTGTTCGTGAGGTGAAAGTTTCAGAAGTGAGCATGTGATGAAACAACCTAGTCCAAGTTTCCCATAGGGGTGGAAGGATATGGTATTAGGCATGTTAAATTATCTATACCTCACTATTATTTTTTATAAAAAAGAAGATTTTATTCATATTTATCTCTTTTGTTTGACAAAATAAGTTGTGCTTTTCAAGTAGGCCTAACTTAGTAATTTTTGAATCCAAAAATCAAAATATTATGCTTTGTTTATGAGGTTAAAGATACGACCATTGAATCCAGTAAAACACTGAATCCTCGAAGATTCGAGTAGCCCATCTCTATTATAAATATGTGTGTGTATGTACATGTCCACGCAAACCACACACGGCAAAACTCGCAATTGTTGCTCCAAGCATTCAGACAAACTGAGTGTTTGTCTTCATAACTTCTGTTCTAAGCCATTACAGGCTGTGTTTATTTTGTGTATTTTGGTCGGGCCAAATTAAATTTAGTTTGGTTATTAAAATGTCAGAAGTGACTGAATTAGTTAAGTAAGTTGTGATTTGGAACGAGAAAAATAAAAACTACCGTAACCGATTGCTTATGGATAGAGTGGTACCAATATGGAGGAGCAGGAATTATTATCACCTTTAGATTTCTTAATGTTAGGGGTCTGCAAGCATGGGTTTTATCTTAGAAATCAAGCTCAAGTTGAGTATTTCAAATACTCCTGAATTCGACAATATTGATAGTTTTAAAGTGAAATACTTTATTTAAAATGTCATCCGTCAAAACAAACATAAAATGTAAATACCACATTTTTAAAAACCTGAGATTTTAAAACTATTTTAAAACAACACATGTTCTTAAAATAAGAATGACTCCCATTTTTTCAAATAGTAAATACTTTTTAAAAAAAAGTTAAAAAAATCGAAATAACAGTTTTTAATTAGAAATAAAAATTAAAAAACATTATTTAGAAATAAGAACACTCAAATGATAGAAAAGATTATTAAAATGGTTTCAACACTCATGTTTTTAAGGAATTATAGAAAAAAGATAATAAAATAAATGCTTTAATGAGCTAATATTTCCCCTAAATGTGTTTCCATAAGTTAATTTAACCCACAAGAAAATGGAAGAATCACTAACAGTTAAGATATTTGAAATGTTTCATATTTCGTGTATTAGTCCTTAGTGTAATAATCGAAATTCCATTCCTCTATGTGCACGTTGTATGGGATCTTGCAAGAAATTATCTTACTGAGAAATGTATTTCAATTCAGTTTATAATGCTTGTAAAAGTTGATGTCCATACTTTCAAATGAAAAAATAGATGGTTTAAATAATACTTCAAGCAAACAATATTAAATAATAATGCTTTTCTTATTTAAATGTGTTGAGTTTGTTATAATATTTATTGCAGTTATTTTTATCAACACTGATTTTAGACAGGTTAATGAATATAATTATATAGCCTAATAATAACTAAACTAGTGCTAGTTTTGTTGTCAAACACATTAATTATTATAAGTTTTAAATATGTTATTAAATAGTTTATTTTTAATTTTTCTTTAGTTTTATCAGTTTCCTTTACTATATAATTATTTATCAATTGAGTCACTCATTTTTAAATAAGTTTAAAATATCATAGGTTTGAAAACATTCAATATAATATATTCTGGATGTTCAATTATTATTTAGAAGGAAACTAGGTAAAAATAGTAAAAATAGTAAAAATAATGATTATTCAATCATTTAGTAATCTATCTAGATATTTTTATTTTCATTTGCCTTATCATGGCAATAAAATTTCAATCAAAATGGAAGGCAATATTGAATAAGTTTATCGATAAAAAGTAGTTTTAAAGCTATATCACATTATTAGTGTGAAAATTGATACTAATTTTAATAATTAGTTAAATTTCCAAATTATTTAAGTGGAAATGTCAATATTATCTAAATTAAATAACCTATGCTTACGATTGTGTTTTAAAAATTAATTATTATGTACATGAAGTGGAAGCTCGAAAATGACAAGCCTACAAAACTTTTGATCTCAATCTCGAGCTAATCTGACAAGCTTGAAATCTGAGTATTCGCAGAGCCCTTTTTATAACCAACAAGTTTTCTTATTAAAGGCTGTTTTGGGGCAAAGTGCAACCTGTTTTTGTCTATTATTAGAAATAATTAATTCTCGGTTGGATTTGTGAATTTCTTAGGGAAGTTATTTGAATTCCCATTTTTTATCAAATTTCTCAAATTTTTTAAATTCCCTTTTAACTTTCAAAATGAGATTGAGATTTTTTTTTTCCTCTCATCACAATCGAAATATTTTCGAGTTTCGCACAACCCTAAGTAAAAGTGTAAATTGACTATAAAATGTATGATAAAAAAACTCACTTCGTCATTATGTACACCAACAATATAATGACTCCAAGAGAAGAGAGAAACGCAAGACCGAGAAACAAAGTTTGAGTCTGAGCAGCCCTCCAAGTCCTGTGAGATGGCACACAGTTCCTCAACACTCCAACCTAATGACAAACAATGTTTGAGTTTGAGCAGTCTTTTCACATTCACTAAATAAATAGTTTTTATATATTTTTGAAAAGGTATTTACAGTTTTAAACATGTCACCTAACACAAGTAGCTAATCTAAACTTTGTATGCAAAGCTAAACAAAGAAAAGATATAAAAAACTCAACTATTAAATGTGTAACCAAACCACACATGTGCTTTATTATTTAACTCCTTTAAGCATAGATGATCTACTCACAGAGTTTACTCCTAAGAAGCTGTTTAAACAGAACAGGACCCAGAAAATGACAAATGGAGATTATTCATGATAAAGTTAAGTTAGTATATATTTGGCTATATTCCATATAAGTACTTTGTCAAATATTGTCGATGCCCTCGTACACACGTAATAACCAACTGTTTCCAGCCTGTGACTGGGTCAGTTATCTTACTCTGTCCTTCTCCAATTCCCTACACACTGTCTTTTATCTATTTAGGTCTCCCTTGTGGACTTCTTCCTACATACTTTATCTCCATCATTCTCTTTGGTATTATCTCCTTTTCCATCCTCGTTAGTTGAGTTGGGTCGAATCCACTATTTTACGAATATGAATTTCCAAATTACAATCAAGTCCTAAACCTCAATTCTGAATCTTGAAAAATTGTTCAACATAAGAGCAAATATAAATAAAATAGAATAATAGAAAATAAAAATAGTAAATGAATGTTAACTGCTTCGGTGGCTGCATAGTCTAAGGTTTCACTCTTGTGTTGGACTAGACTGCAGCTGACAGGGAGATTGGGGTTCAAATCCCGGTCAGGTGTACTAAGGGTGGATTTTCACAAAGTGGTTTTCCACTTCACCTTCACACAAATGCAGGTACTCTTCTTCTAAATTCAACCTTATTCATCCATGACTCATTATCATAATTTAGTACATGTGTGTACAACCATAGTTAACAAGTATAATAGATGGCTATTTAATCTATGGTCAAGATACTGTTGGCAGCATTCAGCCCTCCTGAGTCAATTATGTTTGGAAATGATGATGATGATGATGATAATGATGATAATGATGATAATAACAATAATAACAATAATAATAAAATAATAATAAAATAACAAAATAATAATAATTATAATAATTATAATGATAAATATGATATTATAATAATAATAATAATTATAATAATAATATAATAATAATAATAATAATATAATAATATCCTTTATTTATCTGGCGAAGTTAAGGTGTTAGCCTTCTCTTCCACTTAACCAGAGTTGAGTACAACATACACTATTACATTTATTGAAATACAATTTAATAAAGAAATATTCAAATAAGTAGAAAAACATTCACACGCTCATATAAAGCTCAAGTAGTTCCAAGAACTCAGTTTATCTTATAAGACAAGATAATTTGCTTAACCGCGCACTCGAAGTGGAGTCTAGTGAGGAGAGGTATTGAGGCTGAGATGTTGATAATATTTGTGAAGTAATATTAATAATGTAGCTTCACCTTTAATTTATTCTTAACCAACTCTGTTTATTTAAATACTTAGAATATGGTCATGCCGTTTTAAGTTAAATATGTATCGAACACGTGTGTTTTGTAGTCGTTCTGCTAGTTCTTAAGTCATTGTATACTACGTCACAGTAGTCAATGTGTGGCATTATTAAGCTCTTACAAGGATAAGTCGTACATTTTCTGGGAGAAAATTATTTAGTCTTCTCAGTGAATGTAAGCAGGCATATACTTTCTAGCAAGTTACTTGATCTGTCCAATTAAGCTTCTCATCAATAATCACACCAAGGTGTTTAGTCATTGTTTTCAGTTGTACTGTGTCTACTCCTAATCATAAGTCAGTCAGCATAGAATGGTCCACATTCAGTAGTAGTCTGCTTGTTCCTATAAGAGGGGCTTGACAAGGCTTACAAGGTTAAATTTAAGTTCATTTTTTTCAGACCAAGCATTTATTTTAGCTAGGTCAATATTTATTCGTTGTTTGGCTGTATTTATTTAAGAACGGTCAGTGGAAATGTATATTTGAAGATCGTCTGCATACATGTGATATTTACAGTATGACTCACATATAGAGAAAAAAGCAATGGCCCTAAAACTGAGCCTGTGGAACACCAGCCTCAACTGGGCGCTATGTTGAGAACGTGTTGCTTATCATAACACTTTGCTGGAGTCCATACAAATATGATCTCATCCACTGTATACTGCCTGGAGAGAAATTAAATAATACATACAATTTTGCAAATAGAATATTAAAATCTACAGTATTAAAAGCTTTTAAAAAGTATAATAATATAAAAAGTGTTAACTCGCGCTTATTCATGGCTAGTCTGATGTTCTCTGTGACATTTATCAACGTGGTACATGTACTATGATGTGATCTGAATCCTGATTGATAGGCAGTTAACAAATTGTGTTTGTTAATGTGTCAGTAAATTTGTTGATCCACTAGGAATTATAGCTCCTTAGAAAGGTACGGAAGGATACTCATAGGTCTAAAGTCATGTACATCTTTTGCTAGTCCTTTTTTAGGTACAGGTGTAATAAGTGCGAGTTTCCAAAGTGAGGGATACTGTCCGGTCATGAGTGAGAAGTTGAATAAGTCAGTTATTGTTGATATAACATTTCTTAAAATTGTTTGTATTAACAATATTGAAATTTTGTCTATACCTTGTGCTTTCGATTTTATTTTCATTATTGATTTGTATACCTCATGATGAGTCAAATGGGCAAAGTAAAAATTACTGTCATCATTATAATCACTAACTATTGTTATTACTTGGATTAGAGGCATAAATGTCGTTTATAGTTTGTATTCTAGCTATTTTGTTAGTTAAATTAGGAATGTGAAGAAACTCTTCATTTAGTTTATTGGGACTGATGTGTATATGAGTGCTTAGATACAGTAGCTTTTCTTGATGTCAGAAAAGGTCCTTCTTATGAAAACTAGACTGTAGCATATAAATCCCAAATTTTACCAACCCATGTGATTCACTAAGTTGGCTCTGAATTTAATTCAATCAATAATATTTCATTTTTCTCAAACCTGTAAAATATAAAATTGTATCAAGTCCAACTAACCTTCCTGATATAAAACATTATGAACATCTTAATCACAATGACGGCCGCCAACAGTGGACTGAAGTAAAACCCACAAAAAACAGGGTCTGGTTGTAGATGAGGTTGAGTGTGTTGCGAGCGACATCGAACTCTGGCGCTCCAAGCCTTTTCCAGTGTGTCCTAGGTAAGAGAAAACAAACATATGGACTGATATGGCTTCTCCCTCACTACAACAGCAAACCAGATTTATCACAGATATCAACAATGAGGGAAAGGGTTTATTTATCTTCACTTTCACTCTGTTAATTGTTGTCAAATCTCCTCAATATCAGTTATGTTGTAAAGTGTTGTTCTGGGGTCTGACTACGTTGTTTCTCAACACTAGTCATGCAGAAATGATATCCAGTGTATCTCTGTAATGAAAATATATTTTCTTTTTGAGGTACATTTTGCCATACAAAGAAGATACTGGAAGGATGGAAGAAAGCACATAAAAGGGAAAGAACACAAACATGAGTTTATGTTGCTGCCACTGTACAAGAGGTAGTGGTTACTTGCTTAATAAAAGCTATCAATACTGCCCAATCCCCTGACATAGAACTCATCCAAGGGGAGTGTGAGACGTGCTACTTCCTGTTGTGTTGAGAGCTACACACCCCATCCTGATAATCCGACATAGGTTTCAATCTATCAGAACTCATCCAAGGGGAGTGTGAGACGTGCTACTTCCTGTTGTGTTGAGAGCTACACACCCCATCCTGATAATCCCCTGACATAGGTTTCATCTATCAGAACTCATCCAAGGGGAGTGTGAGACGTGCTACTTCCTGTTGTGTTGAGAGCTACACACCCCATCCTGATAATCCTCTGACATAGGTTCAATCTATCAGAATCATCCAAGGGGAGTGTGAGACGTGCTACTTCCTGTTGTGTTGAGAGCTACACACCCCATCCTGATAATCCCGACATAGGTTTCAATCTATCAGAACTCATCCAAGGGGAGTGTGAGACGTGCTACTTCCTGTTGTGTTGAGAGCTACACACCCATCCTGATAATCCCGACATAGGTTTCAATCTATCAGAATCACCGAGGGAAGTGTGAGACGTGCTACTTCCTGTTGTGTTGAGAGCTACACACCCCATCCTGATAATCCCGACATAGGTTTCAATCTATCAGAACTCATCCAAGGGGAGTGTGAGACGTGCTACTTCCTGTTGTGTTGAGAGCTACACACCCCATCCTGATAATCCGACATAGGTTTCATTCTATCAGAAACTCATCCAAGGGAGTTGAGACTGCTACTATCCTGTTGTGTTGAGAGCTACAACCCCATCCTGATAATCCCGACATAGGTTTCAATCTATCAGAACTCATCCGAGGGAAGTGTGAGACGTGTACTTCTGTTGTTTGAGAGTAACACCCCATCCTGATAATCCGACATAGGTTTCAATCTATCAGAACTATCCAAGGGAGTGTGAGACGTGCTACTTCTGTTGTGTTGAAGAGCTACACACCCATCTGATAATCCCTGACATAGGTTTCAATCTATCAGAACTCACCCGAGGGAGTGTGAGACGTGCTATTCCTGTTGTTTGAGAGTACACAACCCATCCTGATAATCCCGAATAGGTTTCAATCTATCAGAACTCACCGAGGGGAGTGTGAGACGTGCTACTTCCTGTTGTGTTGAGAGCTACACACCCCATCCTGATAATCCCGACATAGGTTTCAATCTATCAGAACTCACCCGAGGGGAGTGTGAGACGTGCTACTTCCTGTTGCGTTGAGAGCTACACACCCCATCCTGATAATCCCGACATAGGTTTCAATCTATCAGAACTCACCCGAGGGGAGTGTGAGACGTGCTACTTCCTGTTGTGTTGAGAGCTACA
Source organism: Timema cristinae (assembly GCA_039000515.1). Classification (NCBI taxonomy): domain Eukaryota; kingdom Metazoa; phylum Arthropoda; class Insecta; order Phasmatodea; family Timematidae; genus Timema; species Timema cristinae. Next base: position 2,094,969 of record JBCFYV010000100.1, read on the forward strand.
CACCCCATCCTGATAATCCCGACATAGGTTTCATTCTATCAGAACTCACCCGAGGGAAGTGTGAGACGAGCTACTTCCTGTTGCGTTGAGAGCTACACACCCCATCCTGATAATTTCCAATCGAATGAAACCTAGGTCAGGAGATTGGGCAGTAACAATCGATTATCTTCAAGAGGCAGCCATTACCTCGTTATCACCAATAGATGACTGTATTTATTCAAATGAATATCAACACCAAGGCTGCATATCAGTGTAATTACAGCATTGTCCATATGGAAGGTAACATATTAAAATTAATTCAAATTATTGAAGTTAAGACTTAGATAGAAAGCTCTAAAATACCTATAACAAAATATATATATTTTTTGAATTTAATAGTTTTAAAATTGGTAGATGTATTAAGAGAGATTAAAATTCAACAAAATTGATTATAATTTGCTTTTAATCAGCAACAAATTGTCATATATGAAAATTTTCAATAAAATAATATAACATCAACTAAGTTAAACTATAGGTTGACGACAAGTCTAAAATACAAGTGTTACAAAACATGAATACAATAGATTAAGGACAGAACAAAATTTAAAGTTCAGCCGAGTTTGAACAGGTTATAAAATTTGAATTAGTAGGTTAACATCTCCTATATGAAATTTAATAAAGTGATTATGTGTTCTCCTTACAAAGATTTGAAGAATATAATATAGAGTGGATAAAAACAAAATTTGTAATCTAATATGTTAGGTAAAAATTTTGGAAATTTTAAAGTTATGTATAAAATCTAAGCCTTGTCTTATTCCAGTCCTATTACGCCTTGTGATAATCAGCCATAGACTGATGATGATTTATATTCTTCCGACATGTTTCGGTAGAGAAAATACCATAATCGTGGAAACTGTAAAATGAAATTAAAGAACACGAAGAAAAATTGAAACTTATGTTGTGTCTTGATAATTACCGTTATATTAATGAGTTGTAAAATACAATTAATAAACAAACAAACTTGTACCGTGGTCGCATACTACACCGCCACCACTTAGTTCGCCTGGCTACTCACCCTGTTTTACTGCCCTGTCGGAGAACACATTCGAGGCCGAAGGCGAGCTTTTTCGACCAGTGCGATCCACTCACACAACAAAACAAACTCTATCTAACGTACTGGAAGCACAACCTGTTGTTTCATCATCAAGATCGATGGCAGTGAATAAAGCGCGTGCGCGATCTGATAAACTTGGCTAGCTCTCAATCGTCGTGTACTCGTCACCCCCCCCCCCCCCCCCGTAATCCAAGACCAAGACTTCATTGCGTTCTGCGCAGGCGCCGATGAGGTCTTCTAGTCGCCGATTGGACAATATGATATCGAATTATGGCTATTCATTCCAACCCCCTTTTTTTCCCCTCTGAATTCAAATGAATAAAGGCGAGTGTTTGACATGGGAAAAATCACTCTTTGATGCCACTAGCCGTTAGAGGAACTAATACTCCCAACAATGTAAGTTGACATAATGATGGCGAGCTAGTTAGAGATATGGCATCGTTAAATGGTAGACTGTAGGTTATAAATTGATTCTCCAGTATGTGAACAGTTTAGCAGAACTAAATGTAGTACTTTGGATACTTGTTGTACTATGATGTTTTGAGTAGAAGTTTATTACAATTAACTTCCAATATGTTTATATACCTAGTTTCGCAGGTTAACCAAAATAGGTTTTGGAGAACTAAATTTTGTTGCTTAGATATTTGTCATATTATAATGTTATGATTAGAAATGTAGGACAATTTACTTTCAATATGTTTATATATCTAATTTCGCAGGTTAACCAAAATAGGTTTTGGAGAACTAAAGTTAGTTGCTTAGATATTTGTCATATTATAATGTTATGATTAGAAATTTAGGACAATTTACTTTCAATATGTTTATATATCTAATTCCGCAGGTTAAACAAAGTAGGTTTTGGAAAACTAAGTTTAGTAATTTAAATATTTGTTATGCTACATTGATTTGATTAGAAATTTATTTCAAGTAACTTTCAATATGTTTATATATTAAATTCTGTGGGTTAACAAACGTAGGGTATGCTAGTTTAGGAGAACTAAGTATAGTACTTTAAGTAGTTGTCATGATATATTGTTTTGACTAGTTAATCAGGAGTATCTATGTTTTGATGGCCAGAGCGAGTAAGAATGCGCCAAGCTTAAATTCTAAATATTATGTCATATATATATATATATATATTATATTTTTATATTTTGCATCTTGTTATATTTTTAAATAAACTGGCCAAGGCTTAGTATCTTGTTATCTCCTGTTTTGTTTTTGCGAGGTCCTTGCCTTATATACAAGTTGTTTAAATAATCAAATAGGGAATATTTACTTAACTTGAGCGGTGGTCAATAAGGATCCCTGTGATTTAACTAAATAAATGCCTAAACCATTTAAGGATGGTTGAAACTTACCAAGTCATTGTGAGAAACACTAAGTGTTGTTAAGACTGCGAGATTTTAACTCACTAGGGTGTAGTGGGAAAGAAAAGATTTGTGACAAAAACAAAAGACTAATGAAAAACGAGCTGAGCAAGGTAAAGTTATCATGACCATGGTGTAAATTGTTAGAGAGGGAAACTACTATTGAAATCAGTGATTGTAGAATGATCTATGAAAGCAAGGATGGATACATTTATTGGTAGGATTATATAAATGAAGGCTAAGGAGCTAATCTTCTCGACTCTGGCTCGAACGGGTCATTATCTACACTGGAAGGTGGAGCAGGATAAATGAGGTTACCGGATTTTAATATATTTAGGTGGATGTGTTCACAAGAATTTGATTTGATAGCTGTAATTGTTCATTATTGAGTGATTTATTTTGAAATAAAGCTGCTTGAATGACATAATTTTCAGCTGTGTGTAATTTCATACCTTTATGAGATATGTGAAGGGGTTTTATACATTGATCTATTGGTTTGGGTTGATGGTTATTTGCTGTTTAAGATTGTGTCGATGGTAGAGTGAGAATAACCATTATTTGTGGCTATTAATTTGATTGTGTTAAGCTCAGTTTTGTATTTGGATTTACTGAGAGGGATATTTAGTAACCGACTAACTAGACTAATGAAGGCAGCGGGTTTATGAGAAGTGGGATTATTAGAATCATTAGAATCATTAGGGATGATAGCATCAGTGTGGGTGGGTTTCCTATATATTTTAGATTAATTTGTTGTTCATATTTTGGAAATATTGAGGTCTAAGTAGTTGATACTGCCATTATTTTTGTTCTCAATAGTGAAAGAGAGATTAAGATGAATGTTGTTGACTAGTATGGATACATCAGAGAGATTGGGGACATCGTCATAAATAATTAAGTTATCGACAACATATCTGCAATAAAATGTTATGTTTAGCACATTGTTTAGGTTATTGAAGATGATAGGATCATATTTTTGTAAGAATATTTCTGACATAAGACAAGATATAGGGGATCCCATTGCAAGTCCATCATTTTGTGAATAAAATGTGTTGTTGAATTGGAAATAGTTTTGGTCAGTGACAGTTTGACTAAATTGGACATTTGATCAATATGGTACTCTTTAGTGAAGTTGTACCTAAAATATTAGATTACAAACCTTGTTTATATCCCCTATATACTATATTCTTCAAATCTTTGTAAGGAGACCACATAATTATTTTATTAAACTTCATATAGCAGATGTTAGCCTACTAATTCAAATTTTATAATCTGTTACAACTCGGCTGAACTTTAAACTTTGTTTTGTCCTTAATCTATTGTATCCATGTTTTGTAACACATTTTAACATGTAACACTTGTATTTTAGACTTGTCATCAACCTATGGTTTAATTTAGTTGATTTTATATTATTTTATTGAAAATTTCCATATATATATATATAAGAGAGAGAGTTATAGGTTTATTTTCAGAGCTTTCTATCTAAGTTTTAACCTTAATGATTACCTCTCCATACTTAAAAATTCTTTAGAATGTTTTCTAAAATGTTATAATTCAAATTAGTTGAAAATTACAGCTGGACATGGGAATCAAACCCGGGACATTTGGCTTGGTATACCAATGCTCTACCACTGAGCAATCAAGGATTCAATCCGTGCTTTAGGTCATTCTTCCCTGATAGTTTAGTGCCGAGTCGCTGTTGGACGTGTGGGACTATCAGCTACATATGAGCGACCAATAGTATTGCAAGCTATCAAGACATCAATGCCATCCGTTTTAAAATTATAAATTTGTATTGTAAACTTGGTACCATAACCACCCTCCACGAAGGAGAGGGGGGGGGACCATTGGTACCACTGCACTGGGCCTGGGATTGAGATTCACAAGATTTTTTTAAAAAAAGATACCAAATAAAATATGAATGTTAAGTGATAAAATACCTATCCATACTAAAGAACAGAGCATGTCCAGCCCACAAGATGGAGTTATCTACAGAGGAGCTTACTGGCATTTATCACAATAATTATATTATTGGTGGGGACATGCAAAATTTGCATTTGCGATAATGTGAATTTTTACATGAATTATACTGTTTTCACAAGAATAGAACAAATTCAAGCTTTTTTTCTAAAGAAATACAATTTCTTTGAAATTTGGCAAATACCACATCAAGCAATATTATTTTCAACGCGGTAACACTGGTGATAGCACTATGCCAGGGCTACAGTCCACACGGGTAGTATCAGTTATTTATTTTTTATAGGTATAATACAGATCACAGGAATAATGAGTGTTTTCAGATATTTAGGCTTTTTTTTCTGAGGTTAACATTATAAATCACAATTTCTACTTTTACACATTAAAATATTTAAAGTTCGATAGATTGATTTTTTGTTTTCAGCCTTTAAAAGATTTCACGCTAGGTCCAAGCAAGGACATTGATATATATGGACCTTGCTAAGCGTGGTCATGTTTGGCAAAACTATTTCTTCCTAATTTTTATTCCCTCCTCATAGTAGTTTAGTTTTCTTTGATGACATGTTCTGATGTTTGTTGTTTAGTCTAAACCTAAATTGATAATTATTATTTCGATATTGCTATTTGTAAGATTCGAAGGTAATGATATTGATATTGAGTTTGATATAACTAAGCGTGAATTTTTTTTTGTATATTTATATTTGATTTTTCTCTGAATATGTTAATAAATATTTAAATACACAATATGAACATTTATTTATTCATATTTATTTAATGACATGCTTAATGCAATTTATTTCAGATATCATATAAACCATAAAATAAAAATAATGCAGGTCCGACACCTTAGCTCATTCGCTTGCATGTCTGTCTACAGGGTTAAGGGTCCCAGGTTCGATTCTGGCTTGGCTGAAAATATTATTTGTGGTGAAATGTGGATTTCCCTTTTCAAAGTAATGGATTAATAGTCAGGGAATGGCCGTTGTGTCTGTTCTATATTTAAGTTAGGTTATAAGTCGTATGCTGATATAATCAGTTGGTTCAAAAAGTGAAGGTTAAATAACTTAAATAAATGGAAAAATAAAAACATATAAAAAGTGATTAAAGTTTGCTAAATTAGCAGAATTAAGGCATTAATTAATTGAATTATAAAGCATGGCTCAAAGAATGCTTACATTTAAAGATTATTATTATTTTTATTATTATTTTATTTGCACCGCATCTTACTACCCATCCGGGTTATACGCACTTACGCTAATGTGTAATGGTAGGGTGATTGTGAGATGAAATGGAGGACCTACAGTTTAACGTGGAATCCGAACCACGGTGGAGGCCTGGCATTCCCACATTAACAAGATGGCTTGTCAGAGGTGAAGAAAGGGTTTGGTAATCAGATAAATTTGTGCCGGGACCAAGGATTGAACCCCGGACCCCAGCACAGAAGTCCGACACCTTACCCCTAGACCGCCAGTTCCTACGTTTAAGGATATTCAAATTACATTTAAAACAATATTTAGATTCTTATAATTGATTTTAAAACTCTTTTAAAAACCATGGTAGATTTATAGAGAGTAAATTATAGACAATGTCATACATTGCAACTAAAATTCAATTTACTTGAATATTCTGAAGCGAACAAACTCCGCTAAAGATGTACCAATGATGGTAATGAAGAAGTCGACCAGTATGAGACGATAAACCTCTTGTCCTATAGATGTCTCCCAGCACTGCGCCCAAGAAAAAAAAAACCTTGTTAGAAAATATTTTTAGGCAAGGTAGGAAGTATAGATCACACTCAGCAAAAACTGGACTTAACATTGATTTAATATTTTTTTTGCAATTATTGTAAAATATAAATTTCTATCTTAACAATGTTACTGAAATTGAATAAGTGTTATCAAGCTTAGTTGCTAGGATGGAGTGGAAATAAAACATTATCATTCTATGGCGTTGTTACTTTGTAATATAGAAGTGAACCAATATAATTTAAATATATCATTTTTGAAGAAAGGAAAAAGGTTGTCTTATGGTTGACTTCTGTAAATATTTTCAGCCAGCTATAGTTTTTATCACAACTAATAAGCCTCATTCACACAAAGCTGTGCTCTAGCTGAGTGTAATCATATACTCAGAGCACATCGTTAACACTGCTGGACTTGACTATCCAGAGCACAGCCAGTGAGATTGAAAAAACAGAGTTTACAATAGGGCTGGGGCTATCAACTATTTTGGTTTATTTAATTTTAAATATAACAAAGGTAATATGTATTAATAAAATGGAAAAATCAAATGTTCAAAGCAGCCATTTTTTTTTTGTCCAGTATAGTAGTAGACTTACATAAATTTAAATAAAAACTGGAGTTAATTTAAAGATAATTAATTTTATCATTGGTCGTACAAATTTTAAAGCTAGTTAGTTTTGGTTAAATTGACTGCACATTTCTCATAGTTAAGTTTGTGATGGGTACTAAGACACGGTGCTATATAAAAAAAATTGTGATTATATTTCGAAATCTATGCATACATTCACAAAGTGAGCCATGTTTTATCACCCCTAACGATAGGTCAAGAAATAATCCCCATCTTTGCTGTAACGCTGCAAATATATCAAAGATGATCTCATTCTCTGAACTTTTTGTCCATCACTTTGAACAATTCATCAGTCACCAATGATCACCAACCTTGACCACCATTATGGTGCACGTTGTGTCACCCATCTATACAATTCATCAGTCACCAATGATCACCAACCTTGACCACTATTATGGTGCACGTTGTGTCACACATCTCTACAATTCATCAGTCACCATTGTCACAACCTTGACCACCATTATGGTGCATGTTAGTTCCGCCATCTCTACAATCATCAGTCACCAATGATCACAACCTGACACATATGGTGACTTGTGTCACAATCTCTACAATTCATCAGTCACCATATTATCACCACCTTGAACATTATGGTGCACGTTTCCACCCATCTTACAATTCATCGTCACAATCATCATCCAACCTTGACCACCATTTGGTGCACGTTTTTCCAACCACTTCTACAATTCATCAGTCACCAATGATCACCAACCTTGACCACCATTATGGTGCACGTTGTGTCACCCATCTCTACAATTCATCAGTCACCAATGATCACCAACCTTGACCACCATTATGGTGCACTTGTGTCACCCATCTCTACAATTCATCAGTCACCAATGTCTGACAATCCTTCACCCATTAAGTTTGGACTGTAAATTGTATTCATTCTTCGATGAATGTCAGCACAGTTTTGTCCTCAGTGTGAAAAAAATGGATGACAGCGCAAATCTCACAGCTGGTGGAAGCATCGATTGCATCACATATGTTTACTCGTTCCAAGACAATTATTAAAACTGATAAAAAATGGCCCAACGCATGGCGTGGGGACCAACAACGCATTATTGATGTAATTGCACATGCACATGCCCAGCTCTCTAATCCGCTTTCATTGCCAGGTACATCCAAACGGAGGTTGAAATATGAATAGCCCTCGTACTATCAACTGATGAATACATTCAAGAATTGAAATAAAGATAAGTTCTGAACCATGATGTAGTTTTGAAACTCGAATAGTTCTTTAGTTTTAGCTTCCCTTGAACCTTCCCCAGTTTTGCTTCCTTGAACCTTCCTCTCTTGGTCCAAGGCTGTTTGTTAGTGGACCTTGTGGATGACCTTGTGAAGGTATCCCCTCTTACATACAACCAATGAATGACCTCTAAAGATCAGTTTTAAGAGTCTGTGAGGAAAATGTCTATTATCAGATTAACGAGAGTATCGTAATCGGCATAGCCCCAACCCTACTTTACAACAAAGAGAGGAACACTATTCAGCCTGTACACTGCTTCCACTGGACAAAGAGATAATGACTGATTCTCAAAGAAAATTAGTAGTTATCACCAATGTTGGTATTTTAATTCCATTTTATGTTTGACTTAGCTAGAGTATTACATATTTTTTAAATGTTCAATTCCCATAAACCATTAAAGTTGGATTAAAACTATAGTAATTAGGATAATGATAGTCAAAATAATAACATTTATAAGAAATTTGTGAATCAAATCTAACTTGTTAGCAACTATTGACTAGAACATGGTTTGAACCCAGTCCTAGTAGAACATATAATGTTAGAAATGGAAGTTATATCACCTCTCCCTGTGAGCGTTTCAGCCAGAACGCCATGAGGACACCAACAACAACTATTTCCAGGAAATATGTTCTCAGCAGGGTGACGAACAAGGACGTGCGTGGGTTTGAGTAGTTCTCGTATCTGCACACAACATCATATATCACTCACATATCCAAGATGCATATAGTTCTTATAGGAGAATGTGCAATGTGCTGGCAATGAGCGGGGGTAGAGAGAGTAGAGGGAGCAAGATAGACGGTATGAGAAGGAGAGGATTCCAAAGAAAATAATGGAAATGAGTGCAAAGGAGACAGATAATGTAAAATGTGCAAGTGAGAAGAGAATAACAGACGTGATTAAAGGAAAAGAATGTGGAAGAAAATATGAGTTGGAGGCATTTTATTAAAGTGACTCGACCACAAGCTGGAAACAACTGACGATAAGTACAATCTAATCAAAAACAATATAAAAATACTAAGAAAGACATATATTTTACAACTTTTTTGGTATGCAATGAAGTGAAGAAAAACAAAAAAAGTGGATTCAAGCAGTCAACAAAAATAGATTAAGTAAGTTTATTATTTATATTTTCATAAATCCTCCCTCATTCTCAAAGGTGAGTGAAGCCAAGCACAGGTGAAGAAACAAATCAATTTAAATATATTATATATTTTGTAGATTAAATTAAACTATACATAGGAGTATATTAACATTTGTAGTCCTTACAGGACATTATGCTCAGAAATGTCTTGGTTGTTTTACCATGTACTTTTGATAGATGTGTACAAATGATAATTTCTTTACAAACATATTTTCAAAATGAATAGTGAAATTTCCAAATCAAATAAAAATAGCAAATAAATTACAAGTATGACTAATGCTTGATTACCAGTGAAGATATTAAGTATATTCAGCATAAAAAATGGTTGGAAGAAAACCAAAACACACAAAAGGGAGGAAAAGGAAATTAATAGTTGAATAGTCCAATATGACTTTAAAATAGCTTTATCAGTTAAATTGCAGAGTACATGCAGATAGCAACTAAATAAAATATAAAGGCATAGTAACAGAAACTTAGAATAACTTCCATGTAAATACAAATTTCATGCCATCATATGAAAAATTAACCGAAAATAAATTATGAGGGGTGTTCAGAAAGTAGAGGCCGATTGCCTATTAAAAACCAAAGAGGAAAATTTTCAGAATTTTATTAGTAGAGTGGCAATAATTTCTGTATACCCATGTTATATAAACAAGCTGCCTGTGAGTTAGGCCAGTCCCAGATCACCACTGTCCACAAGACATTCAGGCTGTAGGGCAGATGATCCAACACTTCCCAAGGAGAGCAATTGTGCGAGTTGCAGTGTGTGGGCTGTTGGGGTGTTGTCATGCAGAAACACGACAACAGACCACACCTTTGGTATCGAATGGCCCACGACAGTTTTATCAGAGCCTGGCAGTGCACTTCAGCAATGATTGTCAACCCAGGAGACAGCCTTCTCTTCCGATCTTGAAACCACAGTTGCTTTGTTGAAGCTGTGTGCCTCCAATGCATGCATTGCTGCTTTGTTTCAACAATACAGGTATCATCTCTTGTAACAATGTGGTCAAGGAACATGTTACCATCAATCGCATTGTGTTCAAGGAATGTCAGGGCTGATATCATTCATTTATTCTGGTGAATGTTAATCAGTAATGATCTTGTCAAGAACAATCATTATATTTGGAGAAAACCCGATGAAAGTTCAGAAACATGAACATTTGTTTGCTCTTCTTTATAATTCTAGACACCATTTCACTAATTACAGTCAGGACTGCTACTTCATAAAACCAGTGATGAATTTACAATGCATGTGTTTATTTGTGCGAATAAATGTTATCATAGCACGAACTTTAAATGTGGCAGATTATTGATTTTATTGCTCATTTTAAATCACCCCTACACAGCCGTACGCTATCAAATAACTCTTACAACTGAGATGTTGCTTCCCAACTAATCACTCTAACGCCTGCTCATGCACTAATATCCAACCAAACCACATTTAAAAATTCTTTGACTTTTACAACGTTTCCAGTCACAATATATTACAAACATTATTTTATTAACAATGCACCTTAATTTAATAATATAAGACAATCACACCTTCTGAAATTGTGTCACTCTACGAAGCCTAAAGTGATGGCCTATGGGTCGTTCTATCCAAGTGAGATCACAGTGCGACATTAAAATATCACCTTACACCACTACAGTTTAAAGTTGTTGTGTAACAAATTCTTCCTACACGCATGCGCGTAGTCATGACCCAACTTTGACTAAATAAGTGTGGTAGACGGAGACGATGGAAAAATCACATGTTGACAGAATTGAGATTAGTTTGTTCAACAGGGACAACTGTGTTAAAAGATATTAGGAGTGGGTATTAACTGGAAGAAAAATCTAATTTTGAATAGTGTAAATAAATGTTATATATTCTTTTAGTGATGTGGAAATTCCAGAAATTTGATCAAATTTCCTAAATTTTACAAGACTTTTCCCTATTTTTCAGGTTTTCCAGGTCAATGAAAACCTTATATAATAATTAACTTATTACACCTAGACTAATTGCTTGGCTCTGTTGAATGCAGCCAGCAGTACATGTTACTCTTGTAGGACGTAAATAAGATGCACTGTTTAGGATGAATTTACACTATAATTATTTGGTGGTGATGAATATTTATTTCAACTATCAATAAGATTTTCGCCCACCATGCAGAAACACCCAATACTCTTAGACTGCAACACCCAGCCACGATTCAAACGTCGACCTCATCACTGAGCGAGCTACATGATGTGTTGATATTACCTAACTATCCAGGAGAAGAATACGGGAGCAATCATCATGATAAGAGTAACCACTAGAGGCATCAACATAGACCAGGTGCGGGTATCAAGATCAGCCAAAGCGGTATTGTGTTCAGACTCCGAGAGCAGGTACCACATGAGAACTCCTGTCCCTGCCAGGAATACCAGGGACACTATATTCAGGGCCACTTGCATGGAGACCGTGTAGAACCTCGCCCAGAAGTTGTCCTGCTTCTCAGCATTTGACTCGTCACTTAGTAGTTCCTGGAACAACCCCATTCAAATTGTGGCTTAGCAATGAGAGGGGGTTTTGTATATACAGTAGAACCTTGGTAGTTCACAGTTTGATAGGTCAGACTCACCTTAACCCTTTGAGTGCCAGCGTCGCTCACAGTGATCCCATGTTTTCGAGCTCTTAGTTCAGTATTAAGTAAACAGATAGGGTATATTTTATTTCCACTGCATTCTCTTATGTTCAAGTTACTTTTATTTGACTTTGCAGTTAAGAGTTTCAATCTATCGAACATGAACATTATTTTATAACTTTTTACTTTATGAGTTTTATCTTTGGCCGTGTTTGTAAACATGGCTACTAAGAGGAAAGCTGCGACACAGAAATACTTGCAATGTTTTAGATAGCTCAAGAGAGAGTGATCACTTTGTAAGTGATTCTGAATTTGTAAATAATGAAACAACAGGAACTATATTCTAGTGAAAGTGAAAGATTGGAACAAGTAGGAGTGGCAGGAGACATTGATAGCACGAGTGTGAATACGAGTGAATACTAGGGGATGAAATAAATATTGAAGATCAGGGTAATCCACCCCAACCCCTTCATTTAATATTCATGCAGAAGTACCAGGTTTTAGTGTAAAATCTAAAACTTGTTTTTTTTTTTTGTAAACTTTGTTATTTACTCAGTTTTTTGTTCTTTTCAGTGATTTATTCTCTTTAAAGATATTTAAATTTTCAAAGCTTAAAAATTAATGTTCAATAAAAGATTTTTTTTTAATATCTTGGCTGGTGATTTTTTTTAAATCATATTTAAAGATTAAAAAAAAAAGTGTATGTATAATTATATAATCGGATTGGCAAGCATGTTAGCTAGTTTATGTAAAAGTTTGAGTGCAAGAAGTTCAAAGACCAATAAGTTATTAAAATTTAAACAAAATCCTGTATTTCTCACCAGAATATCTTGGCACTTTTAGCACATTTTTCTGTCCTTTCTCTTGGCTTTTAAAGGGTTAAGTAAAATAGACCAAAGTACAGATGTATGAAATGTAACACTATTTAAAATGAACGTTTTGGCGAGCAAAGTGAGTAATCCCACGCTATACATGTCACTTGTATGGGGAGAACTGTAACCTTGACGTAACCTTGACGTAACCTTGCTGCTCCAGTTATCGTTTCTAAATCAGTTTGGTTTTATCCGCTACTGTGAGCAGTGTTATATTTCGTGTTCCGACATTATCATGTGTTGTGTATTCGTTAAGGCTGTAGTGTAATTTTAAACTGTATTCTATTTGTCTTGTTTATAAATAAAATACATAACTGCTAATCCGAACCACCCCTGTCCCAATTAGTTTGATTATTAAGGTTCTACTGTATTAATTTCGCTAAAGGAATAGGAATGAGGTAGGTAGAGTTTGAGAGGAAATGTATCCAGCAGGGAGTATCGAGAGATAGTGGAAAACCATTTAGTAAAAATCCCCACAGTACTCTAATAACAATTCGAGTATGTGGATGACCAAGCGGTGTTGGTAGAGTCAAAGGAACAACTGCGGGACATGATGGATGGTATTGTAAGAGTGGGAAAGTGATTTGGAATGAAGGTAAACATCGCAAGACGAAAGTGATGAGAGTTGGAAAGGAAGAACGCAATCTTGTTATATTCATTGAAGAGAAGACAATGTAATGTAACAAGTAAGGTCGTTCAAAGATTTGGGGAGTCTAGTGACTTGGAATGGATACTGTATGAAGGAAGTTAAAAGCAGGATAGCTTTATGGAGTGTGGTGACAAATGGATGGACAGGGTGAGGAATGAGGAAGTGTTGCGGAGGGTATGAGAGGACGATGAGGAAGAGAAAAACTTCTTGGTTGGGCCATATACTAGGTAGGGATTGTTTAGTGAAGAAGGTAGTGAGGGAAAGATAGAGGGGAAGAGAGGAAGGTTTGGAATGCTAACAGATATCAGGAGAAGAAGAAGCTACTAAATTTTACCAGTATTCATTACTCTGTATAGTATGCCTTGAATAAAACAGTGACCCAGGCTGGAAGCAGAGACTGGTTTGCCAATGACAGGTATGTTGGCGTTCGAATGTCAGTCATGTGTACCAAAGGTGTCTTTTCCTGAACGATTTCATATTCTCGGACACATTTCCTCATAAATCTACTTTCTTCGTCTCTATTTATTTTTTAACACTACATTTTGAGTAATACACCTATGAACTAATCAGGCTTTAGGTTAGGGAATAGTAAGGTTGAACTCAGAGGAAGGGTACATGCATTTGTGTGTAGGAAGAGTGGATAACCACCCTCAGGACACTCAACCAGGTTGTCTTAGACCATGTGGCCACCGAAAAGGGAAGGGTATCATCCTTATTCCACTAGCATAATTAACATATGGGTATCACCCAAATGGGTATTAAGACAGTATATATATATATATTGATTTGTGTGTCGCAATAGCATTTAACCATACTTTTTAAATGAAGATAGAAAGTCCAGATTAAATTCAATAATGCCCATAACAGATACTCATTTTCATTTATTTGATGTGCCCTTTCTGAACTGACTATTTATATCAGCACACAAGAGCGAAGGGGCTTACAAATTTTGCCGGGAAAGGTATTTTCCCATAACTCTCAGGGTTCTTCGACACGGGAACAACAGCTTCACTTCATTCCCAAGAAAGTTGCGTTAATCATTTTTATCACTCAGAAATATTCATCGACCTCAGCTGGGTTTGAACTCACAAACATTGGGTCGTGAGATGAGCAATCTACTCCAAGAACACTGTCGTCAACAGACAGACATTCAAAACACGGTTAGAATTAGGGGTCTGCGAGCTTGGGTTTTTTCATTCGAGCCGAGTATTTCTGAAAGCTCCCAAGTTCGAGTAACTTAATAATTTTAAAATGTTAAAGTATATTAAAACACATGTTCTTAAAATATGAATGACATTCATTTTTATAAATAGTAAATATTTTTGTAAAAAGTAAGTTAAACAATGGAAATATCAGTTTTTAAATTAGAAATAACACTTGTAAAACACAATTTAAAAATATAAACAACACTCAAATAAAAACTAATTAAAATGGTTTCACGCTCATATCTTTAAGGACATTAAAATTACGCCAACAATAATAAGGAAAAAAATGTTAATAAGATCAATAATTGCACAATGGCTTGGAAATGTTTAACAAGCCAAAGTAGAAACACTGTACATTAATGTAAAGTAATTGATAGTGGAGGAAGCCAATGTGAAAGGATAGTTAGGTTAGGCCTCGCTAGGAACAAACACACTTCTCTCTTCTTACACTTTTCCACTTCCCACTTCTTTGAAACTTACACAGTTGCACATTTGTTTTAATTTTCATAAATATTGCTTTTTCATTAATGTCTCTTCATATGAAAAATAAATATTTCTGTGAATTCAAAACAATGTGCAAATGTGGAAATTTGAAGAAGTGGGAAGTGTAAAAGTGTAAGAAGAAATAGAGAAGTGTGTTTGTTCCTATCTAGGCCTAACTTAACTATCCTTTCAGGTTGGCTTCTTTAACTATCACTTAACATTATTGTAAGTGTGTTTCTACACTGGCTCGATAAAAAATTAATAAAACCGACATTTTAATAAGCTTATATTTCCCCATAATATGCTTCAGTAACTTAATTTACGGTATAAGAAAATATAAGAATCATCAACAAAGAAATTTGAAGTGTTTCATATTTTGTTTATTATTCCTTAGTGTAATTGTGCATGATCATGTCTTTTGTTCCATTTTCATTCCTCTATTCACAGTTACACATGCCTGTTGTATGGACTCTCATTAGACATTATTGTATTGAGAAATTTAATTCAATTCAACTTTTAATCCTTTAAAAAGTTGAATCTGAGACTTTAAAATTAAAAATAATATTTCTAGCAAAAAATTTGAGATTGTAAATGCTTTTTTAATATAAATAAGTTTGGTAAAATATGTATGCAAAAATTAGGATCAACATTTATTTTACTGGCTAACCAACTTAATTCTATAACTAAATAGTAACTAAACTAAAGCTAGTTTTATAGCTAAACGTATTAATTAATACGAGCTTTAAATATCTTAAGTTTGAAAACATTTAGTATAATAATATATTCTTGATATTTAATATAACATACATTATTATTTTAGAAAGGGAACAAGTAAAGATAGTAAAAAGAATAATTCAATTATTCAGTAATCTTCTTAGCTATTTTTATTTTCATTGCTTTGTCATGGCAACACAAGTAAACAACTTCAATTGAGTATAATTCGAAATGGACGACAATATTGGTTTTAAAGCTCTATTACATTATTAATGTGAAAATTAAAATTAATTTTTAACAATTTGTTAAGCAACAAAATGATTTATAAGTGGGAATGCTGATATTATATCAATTAAATAGACTATGCTTACTATTGCGTTTTAAAAATTGATTATTTAGTATATCGAGTGGAAGCTCGAAAATGACAAGCCTACCAAACTTTCGAACTCGATCTCGAACTTAAGCGACGAGCTCGGAATACGAGTACTAGCAGAGACCTAGTTAAAATTATTAAATGTAGCAAATTAAAATAAATGTATCTACTACAGTCATATTTTATTTATTGTGGCCAAAAAAGGGTTTTTTCATACAAACTGAAAAATCTGTGGACCTTAACTCACAATACTTCCCACCCTACATTGATGCACGAGAATGTGTCCCGCAGAAATAACCTAGACCTGTGTGTAATCCTCACCTTGAGTTCATTGTAAATATTCTTTGACTTGAGTGTGGCAGCCTCCATTGTCGCAATACTGAAGTCCCAGCCGCAGAATACTTTGTGAGCAAATACATTCTGAAGGCCTCCAGAGGTCTCTATGAAGCTCCTCCTGTACGATGTTGCCATGCTGCAAAGTAATCGATACATATTCCACCTTGTACACCAGGCTTCAAACAATTCAAATCAAACATTACTAACTTTATGTGACCCAAGCTCCTTTTGTTTCACCCTTACACTCATATACAATGGTCGAAATGTTAACTATGGTACTTGTGACTGATTTTGCGTGTAGCACTATTCTTCTTTCTGACACATTTTTCCATAAGATAAAATAAAGACAAAGAATAATGTCACGGTTTTATATTATGAGTAGTTAGTTGTATAGAGAACCTGTTTTCACATCAATATATTATCAGCTTGTTCTTGGCTTACCATAACAGTTGCATACAGTATAAAGAGAGAGGTAGATTTTGCCAAAGTAAAGGTACAAAGTTACCAGAGGTGCTCCGGGTGACTTAATGCTGAAATACTATTTAGAGCATTACCTTGTATGTTTTTAAGCATGATATGAATGGTTTGAATACTTCTATTATAACAATTAAGTCCTTGACAATAATCATTCAGATATTTTTTTAGATGCCTAAAAGTAGAGTTGGGTCGAATCCACTATTTTACGAATTAGAATCTCCAATTTACCTTTGATTCTTGAATCTTGTATCTGTATCTGAATCTTGGAAAAAATTATGAACAAAAGATTAAATATAAATATAATGTAATAATTTTTAAAAAAAATACAAATAGTAACTAAATATTAACATTATTTCTTAGATTCCATTCATTATAACATTCATACATGCAGTTTAAATTGCTGGTCTGGGGCCTGGTTGTTGAGTTCATCCTATGATTATATTAGTTCTAAACAACCAATAAGAAGTATTAGAGCTCTAAACCAATGGTATTCTTTAAGGATAAGAGGGTAAATAATAAAATAGTGCTCTCACCTAATCGAGAGTGTTATGAAGATGAGCAGGTAGCAGACCACCATAGTGAAGAAGTATGCGTTGGGCATACTGTACGACGCATCACCAATCAACTGAACTGAACTGTTGGTGTAATAACCGTAGTATAAGGTGGTGTTGGTGAAGAAACCCTTAAAAAACAAATTCCCACACTCACCTGTCAATGTGGATAATATTTAATATAGTTAGAAAAAGATTTATTAGCACCATTTGGTGCTTAGGAAGCAACAAATTATCAAGGGATTTATTAATTTAAATTTACATTATAAATGTTTTATACCTATCTATAGTGAAAAGTTTGTTTAAATTGAGTGACAGCCAAATAAATGTGTATATTTACTTTATAATTATTTATTTCAACTCTAAAACACTAATGAAATGTCCAATAATTCTATAATCAACAGAAAGTTCTACCTTTTAGTAACTTAAGATCCTCAAGAAGAAATGGACTCTCAATTTTCTCAAGTTTTGTGTATTTTTTTCTCTTATTTCATTAGTTTCCATATTTTTATTTTGTTTAATATGGGAATGGCTTCTTGAGATGCAATCAAATACTTTTTATTCTAATACTAATAATAAATTTGATGTAAAAATATGACTTACCAATTAGATAATCCTTTCTTTTTATGTTAACTGAACAAAAATGAATTCATTTTTAAAATATAACCAAATTATGATGAATATTCAGAGTATGTATAAAGACAGTATTAGATCACTATCTAAGTTGCTGGAACTAAATTATAGTTGATCACAATCTTAAAGATAATTATATTTTTAAAAACTAAAGTTGTTAAAATTAACACCAAATACAAGAAATGTCACAATCATGTTTTTACTTGATACTTGAGGCATTAAAGATATGTGACCTAATCATAATGTAATGTACTAGCTAAAATAAAACTAAAAAAAAGTAGCTAGTCAAAAATAATAACAAAAGAAAATAGCTATGTCCTATATACATTAAAACACAGAAGTTAAAATGAGTAAATTTATAATTTGTAACCATATAAACGAAACAGAAAATAACTAAAGAGACTCGCTTTGGTGGCCACATGGTCTAAGGAATCACTCTCGAAATAGACTGGCCTGTTGATGACAAGTAGATCAGAGTTCAAATCCTTGTTAGGTGTAGTGGGGTAGTTTTTCCTAAATAGTTTTGCACTCTCCCTCTCCCCACAAATGTGGGCACACTTTCTCTTAAATTCCATCTTTCTCAACCCTTACACATTAGTGTAATTAGTACATTCAAATAGCTAGTAAGATTCGGTGAAATAAAAAAATAAATATGGTTAATATAAACAAAAATCTGTCATCTATGAGTTTTGTTGATAAGTTTAACTTTCTGGGATTTGAGAACTAAGAATCGAGATATCGATAATCGTTATATTAAGTTCTACCCTCAATTAGTAATAAGAGCGTGTGAAATCCCCACCGAATATAAAAATTAACAGCCACAGAACACATGCATGGAGGTATGTTAAGTATAGTTCTGAATTGTTAAATAAGATTTCTTTATGATGATCAGACTTTATGCATTAGAGCAGATAAGAGTTTATTTAATCATCATGGAATCAAAGACCCTTAATTAAACGAATAAAAATATCTATTAGAGTTTACGAATCTGAAGTTACAAATTAACTTCGAATCTTCAATTTTTTAAAAGGAGCTATTAATTTTATTTGAATCTTGATTTTTTTCTCTCTAACATCCTTAACCGCTTCCATGATTTGCCCGAGTTATTACAGGCTGCCTGTTTGTGTAGGAAATTATTTGCCCAAGTTATTACAGCCATGATGAATCTTGCACTGTAAAAACTAAAAATATATTAGCCTGATATATTTAATTTACAAAAAGTACATACAAAGACCGCTAGATACCAATAAGATAGAGTCATTGTTTACACTGTACTCAGCAGCAGTTTCTAAACTAATTATAGCTTATAACTGACATTCCATAACTTCGTTTGTGTTCCCCGTAATTTTTTGACGCTATTTTGAATTATTTTATATAATTTAAAAATGTTGGAAATAAAAGTGGAATATAAAGAGTTTAGCGACTTGGATGAAATTGATGCTGATGTACCGGTAGTGATACAAGTGTATCTGAGGTGTCGAGTGTTTCAGAAAACAGATCTATTGACTTGTCTGTAGCCCGACAATGGTGTAAAGTATAGATGGGTCGAATCCACTATTTCTCGAATCAGAATCTACATTTTATTTTCGAATCTTGAATCCGAATCCTAGCAAATTGTTAGAAATTTTAATGATTTACAAATATACCTACATTACACAATATAGGCTTAAATAGTAGATTAAGATTTATTTCAATCATGCTATCAATTTTAATCAACCCCAACCACCCCTTGCAAAATACAGGTTAAAATCCAGCCAAATTAAACAATCTAGACTCATATTATTCTTTAAAAATCAAATCAATCAAAATTTGAGTGTCTTTTAGTAATTTTAAAGTGTTTAGAATGAGTTATTTCTAAAAAACATGTGAAATAAACAGAATTAGGCCTAGATATCCTTTGATCAACTTTAATCATTATTGAAGGATTATAATTTATTTTAAAACAATATAAAAATAAAAATACAAACAGATATTTTTAATAAAGACTAAAACAACTGCATAAAATTAAACATACATTGGAAATAGTGAACTCAATAATGCTTAAGTATGTTTTATTATTATTTTCTTATGTATTCATTATCTATCTTCACGTAGAAAACAAGAAATATATTCGATTCTTGCGATATATCGATTTCTAAGAATACATTCTATTTAAAACACGAACATATTTTCGACTACAATATGTTCATTCCCATTTTATAAGGTAGGACTATGTTTGAATACTTTTACAATTACTTCAATAACATAATGAAAAAAATAATAAGCTCTTAGTTAAAATCAATTTAAAAACAAATAATGAATTAGCAAGTTGTTATTTGATTCTTAAAACTCGAGAGCGCTTACTAATTGATCAGATTACCTGAATCAATTTTAAACAAACAATCGATATACGATACATAGGCAGTAGGCATAAATAGTTTTATCGGTGTTTAACTGTCGATAATATTTATTTTTCATGAAACCCAACAAAATGTCTAAGGGTCAGTCTTATGACTACCGGATAACACTTTAATGTTTATGCATCTTATGGACTGAATTTATCTGCTAGATATCTGTAGGATAAATATATTTTTATGCAGAACACGCAAGGTTAGTACTGTCTTTACTGGTGCACGCATTCATGTAAGCCCTGCTGATAGCGCTACAATTTAGCGAGTGGTGAGAATGCTCAACATTTGTTAAATAATGGCGGCTAAGCGAGTGGGAGGAAATAGATGGCGTCATGTGGACGCAGACACTAAGATGTCTTGCAATACTAATTTCGGTGTCTGATAAAATGTGGGCAATAGTTGGGCACATCGTTTACAAAATTTCAATTTAATGTATTCACATTTTGATAATTTGTTCTTATATAAATATAACGCTACAAATAGCTTTTCAGTTTATATAAAATGTGAATTAAATGTTCTAACTTATATAGTTAGAGCCCGAGCCTGTGATTACTAAAGACTTGAACCAATATTTTAACCTAACAACAGATTCTGATTGGCAAAGCCTCATTAAAAACAACGCATCACTATGGCAACGAGCATTTTAACTTCCAGATAAAAGTTATCAGGTACTTAAACCTACTGATAAAAATGTGATGGATAAATATATTTTGTCTGGTAGATAAATGATACCTGGCAGTCATAAGATGCACTTTTAACCTATCCACCAGATAGAAATATTTATCTGCCAGATTAATATTTATCCAGGAGTCATAAGACCGGCCCTAATTTGTGCTTTTCAAGTAGACCTAATTATATTGTATTGTATTTGGAAGAAGGTGGATAGAAACAAATAAAAGAGATGAACACGATATGGCCTGTACAATGAAAAGAAGAACACAGTTCACACTTTACACTGCTGCCAATGGACCAACAGGTAATGCTCGCCTCCTATAGAAAATATATAGTCACCATCCAATCCCCGACCTAGGTTTCATTCTATCAGAACTCATCAGGGAGGAGTGTGAAACTCGCAACGCAACTTCCTAAAAGAGGAAACAAAAAAACAAAAGGGAGAAAAAGGAAAAAGGTAAAGAATGATAGAACACATAGATAGGAACATGTAAAAGGTATAACATAAAGGACAAACACAGGACAAGGACATTGGATGCAAATTATAATAATATAACTCAATAAGGAAAACCTCTTTTCGCTTGATGAGGTAATTGTATTAGGAAGAAGGTACAGGAAAGGTGGATAGTAGTAGACCTAATTAGTAATTTTTAATCCAAAGTATGCTTTGATTGAGGTGAAAGATTCGACCATCGAATCAAATAAACACTAACTCCTCGAATCTCGAATACTTGTCAGGATTAAAGTGTAAAGTAAGCACAACTATGCAGCTTCCCGAGTGTCCACCCATATTTCAATTACAAGGAGCTTCATCTCCACGAGTTTTTGGATATATAAATACAGTTTACTTTTTGGGAATTTCTGGAGAAATATTTATGTATTAAAATATAATATTGTTATTTTTAAATTATCAATAAGTCTTAAAAAGAATTTTTAAATATAAAACTTAAAACTAAAATTAAAATGTATGTTTTATATATATTATCTCTAGAAATACATAATTAAAATTAATTTAACTATATATTTATAATTGGGTTAAATATAATGAATTCAAAAATGAAAAAAAAAATCCTAAATTCATAAAAAATGTGATATTATATGAACACTAAATTCACAAAATACCTGAGAATTGAAGGGGTTAAGCACCCCCATTTGAAGCCAATTTTGTTTTTAAAAAAAGAATGAAAAAGTTTCTAGTAAGTCTGTTTCTTTTAGTTTTTACTGGCCCCCTATGACAAGAGAAAATTAAAACTATATTTTCAAGTTTCTACTGCACTAATCTAATATAGTAGAACAAGATAAATGAGCAATGTGCTGGGTAACACATTTCTATCAAGTACAGTACTAATGGAGAATGTCTATCTCAAACTACCAATCTAATATAGTAGAACAAGATAAATGAGCAATGTGCTGGGTAACACATTTCTATCAAGTACAGTACTAATGGAGAATGTCTTATCTCAAACTACTCAATCTAATTATAGTAGAACAAGATAAATGAGCAATGTGCTGGGTAAACACATTTCAATCAAGTACAGTACTAATGGAGAATGTCTATCTCAAATTACCAATCGGAAAAAAAAGGATATCCATAATAGACCCCAATTCCCTAACAATTCACCTTTTGCATTTTTTGAATTGTAAATATTTGGGCTGTGCGAGTTGGTGTTTTCACTTTGAGTCAAATTCGAGTTAAGTTTGAATAAAACCAAGTTTCTTTTTTTTTTTAAGTTTGAGTAGTTTAGCGCAATATTTGTACAATATATATTTCAAATTTAATTTTTGTAACATGTTAAAGCTTAAGCCATTGATAAGTAACTTATAATTGAATAAAATTAACCAAACTAGGAATTTTCAAGAAAAAGATCAAAAATTCTGTAAAAATCTTAAGAATCAATTTTAAGCAACTACTAAATCAAACTAATTCGAACTCAAATTTTCATGTCAGAGTTCCCTGTGGGCATTCTTTTATAATCTAACAATCAATTTAAAATAACCGAGACAGAATTATATGACCAATGTTTTCGTAGTAATTCAACTACTCAACACTTTATCACCATTTTGTGAATTGGGCTGTTAACAATGGTCTTGAATGTTTATCTAATAGTTTGAAAGTGTTGTTCTACTCATAAAATGTAGTCAACAACTCTCATAAACGAGGCATAATTAATAGTTAATTACTAACTTCTCCTGTGAGCAGGTTGCCAAAAGTAAAGTGGCTGTTTTCACCATATGGATTGGCTCTCAGTTTTGGGGTGAAAAAGTTGTTTGTGTCCAAAGTTGTGAAGGGCAGCGAAGTGACTGAAACACAAATATTTAATCTCATTGATGTTTTGAGATTACTCATGAAGAAGAAACAATTTATATACACCCAATATCATCTTTGTGGTAACTGCAGGTTGTATGGAGAAGAGCTTCTTCACTCTCTCTCAGTCAACGTTGCCAAATCTTCTCGCACTAATGTCTGGAGTTGGTGTGCTGGGGTAAGACGGAACTATTGGCAAACCTGACTAACCAGCGTTGCCAAACTTGTGTTATATTTGAGGGGAGATTGACCACACAAAAACTAAAGAATGACAATAGTAGCCATGCAGTTCCCTCAGCGATGATATCCAGTGTAGTACATTTTGTATCAGGTTTAAAATCATATTTAAAGCTTGGCTTTACATGCAAAATCATTAAATGAATTAGGATCTGTCCATTGAAAGCATGCGGCATTCAAGATTAAAGCATGCTGCATCTGTGAAAGCCTAATTTGATTGGGTTAAGCTAGTTTAGGTTGGGTTAGCTATTGTTAGAGACTGCTGAGAGCTTATGTCAAGTTGACATACTACAAACCATGTGGGGCATGAAACATCATAATGGTAATGTGGGATATGTAAATATATGTGTTTGACAGACTGTATGAAAAATAAAACAAAATGTAAGCACAATTCAATTAGAGGTCTGAGATCTCAACTTAAATTGATTTGAGTCAATTTTGAGCCAATTTCTCACGAAGCTTCCTAGTAGAGTGTCAAATGAAGCTTAGGTTGAATAAATAAATAATTTTTAAAACTTAATTATGTAAATAAAAAAAAAAAATTGTTCAGAGTTTCAGTTCAGTTCAGTTCAGTTCAGTTCATGACCTAAAACCAGTTCAATAAATACCATGAAAAAAAAAGTGGCTATTACAATTGCCAAGGCTCTTTACGAACCGTTGAAACCAATTGAAATGGCTACCAAAAACTGTGAGGGAATATTGCTTTTGAAACTTGGTAAGCTGCATATTATAGAGACAGCAAAAGGTGAGGTTATTTTTTGGGTAAAAGTGGTGTTATTTTTCTCAAAAAACTATGTGTGATATTATAAGCCGAAAGCGATGTTATTATTTACGTAAATACGATTCGAATTAGTATTTGTTAAAAAAAACTAGTATAAGTAAGACTTTCTACATTTTTCGTTCATATTGTGTATTTAACAATTTATTAACATATTCAGAGAAAGATCAAATATAAATACACACAAAACATTTCAAGCTTAGTAATATCAACCTCGATATATCAATATCATTACCTTCGAGTCTTACAAATAGCAATATAAAAATAATTGATTATCAATTTAGGCTTAGACCAAACAATAATAACACTGAAACATCTCATCATAGGACTAAACTACTATCAAATATAGAGAAGGGAATAAAAATTAAGAAGATATAATTTTGCCAAACATGACCACCTGTAGCAAGGTCCATATATATCACTGTCTTTGTTTGGACCTAGAGTGAAATCTTTTAAAGGCTGTAAACAAAGAATTGATCTATCGAAATTTAGGTATCAAAATTTTTTAAAGTATAAATCGGGATTTTTAATGCTACCCTTAGATAAAAATATCCTGAAAACACTCATTTTTCCTGTGATTCATTTTATACCTAAATAAGTAAAAATAGATACTACTTGTATAAATGGCAGCCCTGGTATAGTGCTATCACCAGTGTTACCATGTTGAACATTATAAACTGCTATATTACAAAGAAATTGTGTTTATTTAGAAAAAAAGCTTAGATTCGTGTTATTCTTGTGAGAACAGTGGAATTCGTGTAAAAATATGTTTCATCGCAAATGCAAATTTTGTATGTCCCTAATTATAAATGCTTAATCACGCGCAATCAGAAAACTAATAGAAAGATCTGGTATACCTAAATTATGAACATTTTTTTTTTTTTTAAGGAACCAGGAGGTCTGCGGTCTAAGTAATGCTCCATTGCTGACATTCCATGCACATGAGGGATGTTAGTGTAGAGTGCTGTGACATCAATAGTGACCAGAAAACAGTTCGATGGAAGATTTTTGATTTTGTGAATTTTGTCTAAGAAATGGTTTGTATCCTGTATGAATGAGGGGAGTTGTTTTACAAAGGGTTGTAGGTGTGAATCAACCAGAGATGAAATTCTCTCAGTTGGGGAGCCACAACCAGATACAATCGGACGGCCAGGCGGAGGTCTTATTTCTTTGTGGATTTTAGGGAGGAGATACAATGTGGGAGTTTGAGGTTCTTGTGGGAAGAGAAGTTGAATTGAGTTGGTGGTGAGATTCTGCCGGGGACCTTCACGTTGTAGGAACTCTTTAATCTGCGCGTTGTGATCTTCAGTTGGGTCTTTTGTGAGTGGTCTGTAGATGGAGTGGTCAGATAGCTGACTTTGTGCCTCTGTGATGTAGTCGATACGGTTCAAGATGACTGTAGTGGAGCCCTTGTCAGCTGGTAGGATGATTATATCAATGTTGTTTTTTAGTGCTTTGATAGCTTTTTGTTCGTTGGTGTTGAGGTTCCGTTTCAAAGGTAGAGTCTTCGGGAAGAGTGGATCGGCAATATTGGAAAGGAGGTAAGTGATGAACTGTTCCAGAGGGTGTTCTGAGGGTAGTGGCGGGGGGTCCCAGTCTGAAGGTGGCTTGAACTTGTAGAGGGATGGATCTATGGCTTTGTCAGGGCTGGTAGTGTAGGATTTGTTCTGGAAGAAATGTTTCAATCTTAGAGTGCGAGCATAGGAAAGGACATCCTGAACTAGGGCGAAGTGATCGAATTGGGAGTGAGGTGAAAAGGAGAGGCCCTTGGACACAACATTCTATCTAGCCATTGGGCCACCTCATTTTTGAATTAAATTATGGACAGAGTGTGATTTATATTTTGCAGCAGCCATGAAACAAATACTTGTTTGAAAGCACATCGGAAGAGAAAATGAAGCTCACATAACCACAGTACTTGCATTGACTAGTCTGCTTCTAGAAAAATTTGAGGAAAAATAAATATCCAGGAAAATTAGACTGTGTGTTAGTTAGCCTCTTTCTAAAAAACTGGTGAAGGAATTGACAGTTGGAAATAAAAAAGGGTGTCAAATGGCACATGCTGCTTTAGTTGATATCATAGATTTTTGTAGAAATAGACAAATTTAACACAAGACAGGACCAAGAGCTTGTTTCAAACTAATGTTCACTCACATGGATATGGTGCAAGCAATAATGGGTCTCATAAGAGATGTAAAACTGTTCTTGGCATCACCCCATGAGTTTGTGAAGTACTTCTTTGCGTTTAATCAACCGAATTATGCAAGGACGATTACCCTTCACCTTTCAAAGAGGGAGAGTCAAAGATCCAGATATTTGGAAGCAATTCATGATGGGAAATTGCTTGGTGAGCAGAGGTTCAGTGCAATTTTGTGCTCTTCGAGCTGAAGAAGCCTTCACTTATAACATCAAAAGCGAAAACTTATAGTACATGGAGGACTTAATGGTATAACACTTAACACGATGCTCGGAATCAATTCGTTTGCTTATTCGGAATAAACTATGATTATTGCAAGTGAAACTGATAAAATGATAGGCTTTCAAAATACAGAACAAAATAAACATCACAAACTATCCATTAAATTTCAACAGTTGTTATACTTCGTATCTTGCCACACATGGTAGCCATATGATGAATATTGGACCCTTGTTGTGGAGCTATAGGTTACGTCTTTGTGTTGGAGACCAAATGTTATGTCCCATGATTAGTGGTACTCGTGGCGACATTGTTTGCAGCGTGTCTTTCTTCCCATTTTTATCATTACTATACTTTAGGTTGAGTTTGGAATTTATATGATTAATGATTCTTGTCAGAAATAAGCTTGCTGGTGATTTATTCAATAATTCTAGACTTACCACGTGGTTAGAAAAATGATCAAGATTACTTTGCCAAATGTCGCACTTTTGTAAAAATATATTATTCAACACACCTGCACCTACTTGAATTATGTACCTATATATTTAAACGCAGGATTACATCGAATTATTTCGATAATAAATCTTCAAGTTCTTTTGTGAACGTGTTGCACACCTAACACTTGCACATCTCACAACACGTCCTATCAGACCGAAGGCTTATATCAGAGAGTACCCAGCACCTCAGTCCATTATAACAGAGCTCTAGGAGGTTCCAGAACTGGAAAAACACTCCCACTTATCAACCAAATATTACCTGACTGCGTCAACACACTCAAGTTAGTTACAATGGCTGATGCCTTCTAACTTCAGGGTGTTAACTTAACAACAACAAAAACTAGTACCTTCTTAGCTAGAATCTGGTGACTGCCATAAATTAATAATATAGACTATGTCGTATTTTATGCATGAATAATGGAATATAAAATTCAAATAAAGTAAAATATGTTTAATATATAAAATTAAGAGGAGAATATTTTCACTGCTTTCAAATATTCTTTAGGGGTCAAATCAGGGTAATTACAAAGTGTCCAAACAATAATGTTCTTAAACTAAAATGAGCATTTCAAAACTCAACAAACCTCTTTCACTGCAAAAATGATGAGCTCATTCATATCTTAACTCAATGGACCTTTCCACAGGAGGTACAGGGGTTCTTTAGACAGTGTGGCAATAGTTGGACAAGATCTCCACCGTACCTTCTTTCCACAGGAAGTACAGGTGTCTTTAGACAATGTGGCAATAGTTGGACAAGATCTCCACTGTACCTTCTTTCCACAGGAAGTACAGGTGTCTTTAGACAGTGTGGCAATAGTTGGACAAGATCTCCATTGTACCTTCTTTCCACAGGAAGTACAGGTGTCTTTAGACAGTGTGGCAATAGTTGGACAAGATCTCCACTGTACCTTCTTTCCACAGGAAGTACAGGTGTCTTTAGACAAGTGTGGCAATAGTTGGACAAGATCTCCACTGTACCTTCTTTCACAGGAAGTACAGGTGTCTTTAGACATGTGCAATAGTTGGACAAGATCTCACTGTACCTTCTTTCCACAGGAGGTACAGGTGTCTTTAGACATGTGGCAATAGTTGGACAAGATCTCCATGTACCTTCTTTCCACAGGAAGTACAGGTGTCTTTAGACAGTGTGGCAATAGTTGGACAAGATCTCCATGTACCTTCTTTCCAACAGGAAGTACAGGTGTCTTTAGACAGTGTGTGCAATAGTTGGACAAGATCTCCATGTACCTTCTTTCCACAGGAAGTACAGGTGTCTTTAGACGTGTGGCAATAGTTGGACAAGATCTCCATGTACCTTCTTTCCACAGGAGTACAGGTGTCTTTAGACAGTTGGCAATAGTTGGACAAGATCTCCATTGTACCTTCTTTCCACAGGAAGTACAGTGTCTTAGACAGTGTGGCAATAGTTGGACAAGATCTCCACTGTACCTTCTTTCCACAGGAAGTACAGGTGTCTTTAGACAGTGTGGCAATAGTTGGACAAGATCTCCACTGTACCTTCTTTCCACAGGAAGTACAGGTGTCTTTAGACAGTGTGGCAATAGTTGGACAAGATCTCCATGTACCTTCTTTCCACAGGAAGTACAGGTGTCTTAGACAGTGTGGCAATAGTTGGACAAGATCTCCACTGTACCTTCTTTCCACAGGAAGTACAGGTGTCCGGTGTGGCAATAGTTGGACAAGATCTCCACTGTACCTTCTTTCCACAGGAAGTACAGGTGTCTTTAGACAGTGTGGCAATAGTTGGACAAGATCTCCACTGTACCTTCTTTCCACAGGAAGTACAGGTGTCTTTAGACAGTGTGGCAATAGTTGGACAAGATCTCCACTGTACCTTCTTTCCACAGGAAGTACAGGTGTCTTTAGACAGTGTGGCAATAGTTGGACAAGATCTCCACTGTACTTCTTTCCACAGGAAGTACAGGTGTCTTTAGACATGTGGCAATAGTTGGACAAGATCTCACTGTACCTTCTTTCCACAGAGGTACAGGTGTCTTTAGACAGTGTGGCAATAGTTGGACAAGATCTCCACTGTACCTTCTTTCCACAGGAAGTACAGGTGTCTTTAGACAATGTGGCAATAGTTGGACAAGATCTCCACTGTACCTTCTTTCCACAGGAAGTACAGGTGTCAGAAGTGTGGCAATAGTTGGACAAGATCTCCACTGTACTTCTTTCCACAGGAAGTACAGGTGTCTAGACATGTGGCAATAGTTGGACAAGATCTCCACTGTACCTTCTTTCCACAGGAAGTACAGGTGTCTTTAGACAGTGTGGCAATAGTTGGACAAGATCTCCACTGTACCTTCTTTCCACAGGAGTACAGGTGTCTTAGACATGTGGCAATAGTTGGACAAGATCTCCACTGTACCTTCTTCCACAGGAAGTACAGGTGTCTGACGTGTGGCAATAGTTGGACAAGATCTCCACTGTACCTTCTTCACAGAAGTACAGTGTCCGGTGTGGCAATAGTTGGACAAGATCTCCATTGTACCTTCTTCCACGGAAGTACAGGTGTCGTGTGGCAATAGTTGGACAGATCTCCACGTACCTCTTTCCACAGGAAGTACAGGTGTCTTTAGACAGTGTGGCAATAGTTGGACAAGATCTCCATGTACCTTCTTTCCCAGGAAGTACAGGTGTCGGTGTGGCAATATTGGACAAGATCTCATGTACCTTCTTCCACAGAAGTACAGGTGTCTTTAGACAGTGTGCAATAGTTGGACAAGATCTCCATTGTACTTCTTTCCACAGGAGTACAGGTGTCTTTAGACATGTGGCAATAGTTGACAAGATCTCATGTACCTTCTTTCCACAGGAAGTACAGGTGTCTGTGGCAATAGTTGACAAGATCTCCACTGTACTTCTTTCACAGGAAGTACAGGTGTCTTTAGACATGTGGCAATAGTGGACAGATCTCCATGTACCTTCTTTCCACAGATACAGGTGTCTTAGACAGTGTGGCAATAGTTGGACAGATCTCCATGTACCTTCTTTCCACAGAAGTACAGGTGTCTTTAGACAGTGTGGCAATAGTTGGACAGATCTCCATGTACCTTCTTTCCACAGGAAGTACAGGTGTCTTTAGACAGTGTGGCAATAGTTGACAGATCTCCATGTACCTTCTTCACAGGAAGTACAGTGTCCGTGTGCAATAGTTGACAAGATCCCATGACCTTCTTTCCACAGGAAGTACAGGTGCTGCGTGTGGCAATAGTTGGACAAGATCTCCATGTACTTCTTTCCACAGGAATACAGTGTCTTTAACAGTGTGGCAATAGTTGGACAAGATCCCACTGTACTTCTTTCCACAGAAGTACAGGTGTCTTCGTGTGCAATAGTTGACAAGATCCACTTACCTCTTTCCACAGAAGTACAGGTGTCTAGACGTGTGGCAATAGTTGGACAAGATCTCCATGTACCTTCTTCCACAGGAAGTACAGGTGTCTGCGTGTGCAATAGTTGGACAAGATCTCCATGTACTTCTTTCCACAGGAGTACAGGTGTCCGTGGCAATAGTTGGACAAGATCTCCATTGTACCTTCTTTCCACAGGAAGTACAGGTGTCTTAACAGTGTGGCAATAGTTGGACAAGATCTCCACTGTACCTTCTTTCCACAGGAAGTACAGGTGTCTTTAGACAGTGTGGCAATAGTTGGACAAGATCTCCACTGTACCTTCTTTCCACAGGAAGTACAGGTGTCGTGACGTGGCAATAGTTGGACAAGATCTCCATTGTACCTTCTTTCCACAGGAAGTACAGGTGTCTAATCTCCATGTCCTTCTTCCCAGATACAGTGTCCGGTGCAATAGGACAAGATCTCCAGCTTTCACGAAGTACAGTCGTGTGCAATATGGACAAGATCTCATGTACCTTCTTTCCACAGGAAGTACAGGTGTCTTAGACAGTGTGCAATAGTTGACAAACTCCATTGTACCTTCTTCCACAGAAGTACAGTGTCTGTGGCAATAGTTGGACAAGATCTCCACGTACCTTCTTTCACAAAGTACAGGTGTCGTGTGCAATAGTTGGACAAATCTCCATGTACCTTCTTTCCACAGGAAGTACAGGTGTCCGTGTGCAATAGTTGACAAGATCTCCATGTACCTTCTTTCCACAGAAGTACAGGTGTCGGTGTGGCAATAGTTGGACAAGATCTCCATGTACCTTTTCCACAGGAAGTACAGGTGTCTTTAGACAGTGTGGCAATAGTTGGACAAGATCTCCATTGTACCTTTTTCCACAGGAAGTACAGTGTCTTTAGACAGTGTGGCAATAGTTGGACAAGATCTCCACTGTACCTTCTTTCCACAGGAAGTACAGTGTCCGGTGTGCAATAGTTGGACAAGATCTCCATTGTACCTTCTTTCACAGGAGTACAGGTGTCGGTGTGGCAATAGTTGACAAGATCTCCATGTACCTTCTTTCCACAGAAGTACAGGTGTCCGTGTGGCAATAGTTGACAAGATCTCCATGTACCTTCTTTCCACAGGAAGTACAGGTGTCTTTAACGTGTGCAATAGTTGGACAAGTCTCCATGTACCTTCTTCCACAGGAAGTACAGGTGTCTTAGCTGTGGCAATAGTTGGACAAGATCTCCATGTACCTTCTTTCCACAGGAAGTACAGGTGTCTTTAGACAGTGTGGCAATAGTTGGACAAGATCTCCATTGACTTCTTTCCAAGAGTACAGTGTCTGAGTGTGCAATAGTTGACAAGATCTCCACTGTACTTCTTCCACAGGAAGTACAGGTTCTTAGACAGTGTGGCAATGTTGACAAGATCTCCATTGTACCTCTTTCCACAGGAAGTACAGGTGTCCGTGTGGCAATAGTTGGACAAGATCTCATGACCTTCTTTCCACAGGAAGTACAGGTGTCTTTAGACGTGTGGCAATAGTTGGACAAGATCTCCATTGTACCTTCTTTCCACAGAAGTACAGTGTCTTTAGACAGTGTGGCAATATTGGACAAATCTCCATTGTACCTTCTTTCCACAGGAAGTACAGTTGTCCGTGTGGCAATAGTTGGACAAGATCTCCACTGTACCTTCTTTCACAGGAAGTACAGGTGTCGGTGTGGAATAGTTGGACAAGATCTCCATTGTACTTCTTTCCACAGGAAGTACAGGTGTCTTGCGTGTGCAATATTGGACAAGATCTCCACTGTACCTTCTTTCACAGAAGTACAGGTGTCTTAACAGTGTGGCAATAGTTGGACAAGATCTCCACTGTACCTTCTTCCACAGAAGTACAGGTGTCCGTGTGCAATAGTTGACAAGATCTCCATTGTACCTTCTTTCCACAGGAAGTACAGTGTCTTTAGACAGTGTGCAATAGTTGGACAAGATCTCCATGTACCTTCTTTCCACAGAGGTACAGTGTCCGTGTGCAATAGTTGGACAAGATCTCCACGTACCTTCTTCCACAGGAAGTACAGTGTTACGTGTGGCAATAGTTGGACAAGATCTCCACTGTACCTTCTTTCACAGGAAGTACAGGTGTCTGGTGTGGCAATAGTTGGACAAGATCTCCATTGTACCTTTTCCACAGGAAGTACAGGTGTCTTTAGACAGTGTGGCAATAGTTGGACAAGATCTCATTGTACTTCTTTCCACAGAAGTACAGGTGTCTTGAGTGTGGCAATAGTTGACAAGATCTCCATGTACCTTCTTTCCACAGGAAGTACAGTGTCGGCAATAGTTGGACAAGATTCCACTGTACCTTCTTTCCACAGGAAGTACAGGTGTCTTTAGACAGTGTGGCAATAGTTGGACAAGATCTCCATTGAAACCTTCTTTCCACAGGAAGTACAGGTGTCTTTAGACAATGTGGCAATAGTTGGACAAGATCTCCACTGTACCTTCTTTCCACAGGAAGTACAGGTGTCCGGTTGTGGCAATAGTTGGACAAGATCTCCACTGTACCTTCTTTCCACAGGAAGTACAGGTGTCTTTAGACAGTGTGGCAATAGTTGGACAAGATCTCCACTGTACCTTCTTTCCACAGGAAGTACAGGTGTCTTTAGACAGTGTGGCAATAGTTGGACAAGATCTCCACTGTACCTTCTTTCCACAGGAAGTACAGGTGTCTAGCGTGTGGCAATAGTTGGACAAGATCTCCACTGTACCTTCTTTCCACAGGAAGTACAGGTGTCCGGTGTGGCAATAGTTGGACAAGATCTCCACTGTACCTTCTTTCCACAGGAAGTACAGGTGTCTTTAGACAGTGTGGCAATAGTTGGACAAGATCTCCACTGTACCTTCTTTCCACAGGAAGTACAGGTGTCTTGGTGTGGCAATAGTTGGACAAGATCTCCACGTACCTTCTTTCACAGGAAGTACAGGTGTCTTGACGTGTGGCAATAGTTGGACAAGATCTCCATTGTACCTTCTTTCCACAGGAAGTACAGGTGTCTTTAGACAATGTGGCAATAGTTGGACAAGATCTCCACTGTACCTTCTTTCCACAGGAAGTACAGGTGTCTTAGCTGTGGCAATAGTTGGACAAGATCTCCACTGTACCTTCTTTCCACAGGAAGTACAGGTGTCTTTAGAGTGTGGCAATAGTTGGACAAGATCTCCACCGTACCTTCTTTCCACAGGAAGTACAGGTGTCTTTAGACAGTGTGGCAATAGTTGGACAAGATCTCCACTGTACCTTCTTTCCACAGGAAGTACAGGTGTGTCTTTAGTGACAGATAGTACTTGCTCACAGATAGTTGGACAATAGTACATCCACTGTACCTTCTTTCCACAGGAAGTACAGGTGTCTTTAGACAGTGTGGCAATAGTTGGACAAGATCTCCACGTACCTTCTTTCCACAGGAAGTACAGGTGTCTTTAGACAGTGTGGCAATAGTTGGACAAGATCTCCACTGTACCTTCTTTCCACAGGAAGTACAGGTGTCCGGTGTGGCAATAGTTGGACAAGATCTCCACTGTACCTTCTTTCCACAGGAAGTACAGGTGTCGATGTGGCAATAGTTGGACAAGATCTCCACTGTACCTTCTTTCCACAGGAAGTACAGGTGTCTTTAGACAGTGTGCAATAGTTGGACAAGATCTCCATGTACCTTCTTTCCACAGGAAGTACAGGTGTCTTTAGGAATGTGGCAATAGTTGGACAAGATCTCCACTGTACCTTTTTCCACAGGAGTACAGGTGTCTTAGACAGTGGCAATAGTTGGACAAGATTCCACGTACCTTCTTTCCACAGGAAGTACAGTGTCTTAGGCATGTGGCAATAGTTGGACAAGATCTCCACTGTACCTTCTTTCACAGAAGTACAGGGTCCTTACATATGTGGCAATAGTTGGACAAGATTCCACTGTACCTTCTTTCCACAGAGATTTACAGGGTAATGTCTTAGACATGTGGCAATAGTTGGACAAGATCTCCACTGTACCTTCTTTCCACAGGAAGTACAGGTGTCCGGTGTGGCAATAGTTGGACAAGATCTCCACTGTACCTTCTTTCCACAGGAAGTACAGGTGTCCGGTGTGGCAATAGTTGGACAAGATCTCCACTGTACCTTCTTTCCACAGGAAGTACAGGTGTCGGTGTGGCAATAGTTGGACAAGATCTCCACTACCTTCTTTCCACAGGAAGTACAGGTGTCGGTGTGGCAATAGTTGGACAAGATTCCACTGTACCTTCTTTCCACAGGAAGTACAGGTGTCTTTAGACATGTGGCAATAGTTGGACAAGATTCTCCACTGTACCTTCTTTCCACAGGAAGTACAGGTGTCTTAGACATGTGGCAATAGTTGGACAAGATCTCCACTGTACCTTCTTTCCACAGGAAAGTATCAGTGTGTCTTTAGTCGGTGTGGCAATAGTTGGACAAGATCTCCACTGTACCTTCTTTCCACAGGAAGTACAGGTGTCTTTAGACAATGTGGCAATAGTTGGACAAGATCTCCACTGTACCTTCTTTCCACAGGAAGTACAGGTGTCTTTAGACATGTGGCAATAGTTGGACAAGATCTCCACTGTACCTTCTTTCCACAGGAAGTACAGGTGTCCGGTGTGGGCAATAGTTGGACAAGATCTCCACGTACCTTCTTTCCACAGGAAGTACAGGTGTCTTTAGACAGTGTGGCAATAGTTGGACAAGATCTCCACTGTACCTTCTTTCCACAGGAAGTACAGGTGTCTTTGTGTGGCAATAGTTGGACAAGATCTCCACTGTACCTTCTTCCACAGGAAGTACAGGTGTCTTTAACAGTGTGGCAATAGTTGGACAAGATCTCCACGTACCTTCTTTCCACAGGAAGTACAGGTGTCCGTGTGGCAATAGTTGGACAAGATTCCACTGTACCTTCTTTCCACAGGAAGTACAGGTGTCTTTAGACAGTGTGGCAATAGTTGGACAAGATCTCCATTGTACTTCTTTCCACAGGAAGTACAGGTGTCTTTAGACATGTGGCAATAGTTGGACAAGATCTCCACCGTACCTTCTTTCCACAGGAGGTACATGTGTCTTTAGACAATGTGGCAATAGTTGGACAAGATTTCCACCGTACCTTCTTACCACAGGAAGTACAGGTGTCTTTAGACAGTGTGGCAATAGTTGGACAAGATTTCCACCGTACCTTCTTTCCACAGGAGGTACAGGTGCCTTTAGACAATGTGGCAATAGTTGGACAAGATTTCCACCGTACCTTCTTTCCACAGGAGGTACAGGTGTCTTTAGACAATGTGGCAATAGTTGGACAAGATCTCCACTGTACCTTCTTTCCACAGGAGGTACATGTGTCTTTAGACAATGTGGCAATAGTTGGACAAGATTTCCACTGTACCTTCTTGCGAGAGTTCTGGGCTCTTGTGATGAAGAGCAACATTAGAGAAAGTTAAAATTACGCTTGAAGCTCAAATCATAGCCATGAAGACAGAAATGTCCCTTATTTTAAAGTTTTGATAGCATCTAGAAGCAGGCCTGAAATGTATTTCAAGTTCAACTTGAGTAAGTATGGGTTCTCAGCACTGCTGACGGGAGAATGCATCAGTGCCTTGCTAAGCACAAACTTATGGATACCATTGAATTGATACAAACAATACCTGGTAAAGAAAATGATGAAGATAAAGCTAAAGCCCCTTCAGATTTGGAAGAGCATGAAGAACTACAGGATAAAGCTGTGATAGTAGGTAACTTCACACAAACCTAGCCCAGTGAAAACATGCCATAACCTCAGTGTATGCTTCAGCAAATGGATTGCAATTACAGAGAGGTTCGTGTAGTTTTTAACTCTTACAACTTAAAAAACTCGGTGAAAAAGGAGATGAGAGTGATTCAGTAAAAAGGCTTAGATGAAATCCAGAATAAAATGGGACCAGAAATCACAATTGAATGTACCTGGCTCATGATAAGATAAAAGATGAAATGAGAGTTCCTTTCCGTTCAGGTTCTTCAGTTCAGTGTGACCAATAGGTAAAAGTTTGTGGTCAGCCGGGAGGACACTGCAGCTTAATCACATAGTAGTGATATATCTAGTCTATAAAGTAGTGAGGAGGAGGAGGAGGATAAGATCATAGGAATCCAAGACACTCACTGACCATGTGGTTTTAGATCTAAGGGATATCCCAAACTTACACCGCAGTTTGGAGTTTTTCTTGGCCAGGCTAGGAAATTTTTAAGATATTGCCTATAGTAAAAGGTGGCCTATTTCTGTTCAATAAAGTACATAGAAAATATAAATTAATAGCAAATAAAATAAAAATTAATGAAAAACTCATA
Source organism: Timema cristinae (assembly GCA_039000515.1). Lineage (NCBI taxonomy): Eukaryota > Metazoa > Arthropoda > Insecta > Phasmatodea > Timematidae > Timema > Timema cristinae. The sequence continues at coordinate 2,132,117 of JBCFYV010000100.1, forward strand.
CTATGACTACACACTACATCCATATTTGTGAATAGTACTGCCTTTTGTTTCTGATACAAACCAACAAGTATTTAAAATGCTTATGTGATTTAAATTTTATCATTTGATTCAATATTATGTCACAATAAAACCAAAAATAATTGGGAAAAATAATTAATCTATGTACCATAAACTGCTACCTAAGATAAAGAAAGAATATTAAGTCACATTACCTTGAATAGTAGATGTGTTGAGCTCTTGTTGAATTAATTGTGAGGTTGAACTCGAAGTGTTGATATTTGTTTCATTAGCTACTGTGACAATCTCCCCCTCATACAGCCGGTACAGCAGTTGCGGAATTACAATAAAACTAAAGCTAAAGAGAAATAAACAAGTTCCACAAAAAAAAACTTAATGGGCTAGTTTTTTACAATAAAAATAGTGTAAATCGCACACCCACACCTAAAATCATATTCAAAAGCAGACATAAATTTTAAGGGGGTTTGTAAAAGCCTAAAAACAATTCATTTTAAAGAGCAATTAAAAGAGCAATTAAATGTTAGACGTTATGAGTTAGTTCAAACAATATCCCAAGATTAAAAGCTTTCATAGCAGGAGTTAATTCTTAGTAAAAGCAGTTATCAAAATGACTAACCCGAAACCAGGTTTTCTGCAGACTTATAGAAAAAGCACCCGACATGCTACCTCAAATAGTAACAGATCTAATGGATTGAAACAACACCACCTAAACAAGAAGCTTATAATGGCGTAGATGTGATAAACCTGATTCTCTGGCAGCTTTCAGATAAAGCAAGAGGACCAGGTTCCAATTACTTTCCAGGTGTAATGTTTCTGAACTAACACAGATAAGTAGGAAGCAATAGAAACATAATACAAGTGAAGTCTGGCATTTTATTTTGTTTGTTTTGGCCACTGGCTTACTAGGCCTGTCGTGGCCTACGCCTGAGTATCAGGGCAGCCTCTTATAGGTCCTCGGCTAGACCTGCTCTTGGTGGTAACCTTACATAACCGAGGCTGTGAGTGCTGACAAGGAATAAACTCATCATCACCAACCCTATAACTCCCAGACCTGTTCCGAGCTTATCGACCAGTCTACCAACCCTCTCACTCCCAGACCCTGTTCCAAGCTTGTCGACCAGTCTACCAACCCTCTCACTCCCAGACCCTGTTCCAAGCTTGTCGACCAGTCTACCAACCCTCTCACTACCAGACCCTGTTCCAAGCTTGTCGACCAGTCTACCAACCCTCTCACTCCCAGACCCTGTTCCAAGCTTGTCGACCAGTCTACCAACCCTCTCACTCCCAGACCCTGTTCCAAGCTTGTCGACCAGTCTACCAACCCTCTCACTCCCAGACCCTGTTCCAAGCTTGTCGACCAGTCTACCAACCCTCTCACTCCCAGACCCTGTTCCAAGCTTGTCGACCAGTCTACCAACCCTCTCACTCCCAGACCCTGTTCCAAGCTTGTCGACCAGTCTACCAACCCTCTCACTCCCAGACTCTGTTCCAAGCTTGTCGACCAGTCTACCAACCCTCTCACTCCCAGACCCTGTTCCAAGCTTGTCGACCAGTCTACCAACCCACTCACTCCCAGACTCTGTTCCAAGCTTGTCGACCAGTCTACCAACCCTCTCACTCCCAGACCTGTTCCAAGCTTGTCGACCAGTCTACCAACCCTCTCACTCCCGACCCTGTTCCGAGCTTGTCGACCAGTCTACCAACCCTCTCACTCCCAGACCCTGTTCCGAGCTTGTCGACCAGTCTACCAACCCTCTAACTCCCAGACCCTGTTCCGAGCTTGTCGACCAGTCTACCAACCCTCTCACTCCCAGACTCTGTTCCAAGCTTGTCGACCAGTCTACCAACCCTCTCACTCCCAGACCCTGTTCCGAGCTTGTCGACCAGTCTACCAACCCTCTCACTCCCAGACCCTGTTCCAAGCTTGTCGACCAGTCTACCAACCCTCGAACTCCCAGACCCTGTTCCGAGCTTGTCGACCAGTCTATCAACCCTCTCACTCCCAGACTTTGTTCCAAGCTTGTCGACCAGTCTACCAACCCTTTCACTCCCAGACCCTGTTCCAAGCTTGTCGACCAGTCTACCAACCCTCTCACTCCCAGACCCTGTTCCGAGCTTGTCGACCAGTCTACCAACCCTCTCACTCCCAGACCCTGTTCCAAGCTTGTCGACCAGTCTACCAACCCTCTCACTCCCAGACCCTGTTCCAAGCTTGTCGACCAGTCTATCAACCCTCTCACTCCCAGACCCTGTTCCGAGCTTGTCGACCAGTCTACCAACCCTCTCACTCCCAGACCCTGTTCCGAGCTTGTCGACCAGTCTATCAACCCTCTCACTCCCAGACCCTGTTCCAAGCTTGTCAACCAGTCTACCAACCCTCTCACTCCCAGACCCTGTTCCGAGCTTGTCGACCAGTCTATCAACCCTCTCACTCCCAGATCCTGTTCCGAGCTTGTCGACCAGTCTACCAACCCTCTCACTCCCAGACCCTGTTCCGAGCTTGTCGACCAGTCTACCAACCCAATAACTCCCAGACCCTGTTCCAAGCTTGTCAACCAGTCTACCAACCCTCTCACTCCCAGACCCTGTTCCGAGCTTGTCGACCAGTCTATCAACCCTCTCACTCCCAGACCCTGTTCCGAGCTTGTCGACCAGTCTACCAACCCTCTCACTCCCAGACCCTGTTCCGAGCTTGTCGACTAGTCTACCAACCCTCTCCCCCAGACCCTGTTCCGAGCTTGTCGACCAGTCTACCAACCCTCTCACTCCCAGACCCTATTTCCGAGCTTGTCGACCAGTCTATCAACCCTCTCACTCCCAGACCCTGTTCCGAGCTTGTCGACCAGTCTACCAACCCTCTCACTCCCACACCCTGTTTCGAGCTTGTCGACCAGTCTACCAACCCTCTCACTCCCAGACCCTGATCCAAGCTTGTCAACCAGTCTACCAACCCTCTCACTCCCAGACCCTGTTCCGAGCTTGTCGACCAGTCTACCAACCCTCTCACTCCCAGACCCTGTTCCAAGCTTGTCGACCAGTCTACCAACCCTCTCACTCCCAGACCCTGTTCCAAGCTTGTCGACCAGTCTACCAACCCTCTCACTCCCAGACTCTGTTCCGAGCTTGTCGACCAGTCTACCAACCCTCTCACTCCCAGACCCTGTTCCAAGCTTGTTGACCAGTCTATCAACCCTCTCACTCCCAGACTCTGTTCCAAGCTTGTCGACCAGTCTACCAACCCTCTCACTCCCAGACCCTGTTCCAAGCTTGTCGACCAGTCTATCAACCCTCTCACTCCCAGACCCTGTTCCGAGCTTGTCGACCAGTCTATCAACCCTCTCACTCCCAGACCCTGTTCCAAGCTTGTCGACCAGTCTACCAACCCTCTCACTCCCAGACTCTATTCCAAGATTGTCGACCAGTCTATCAACCCTCTCACTCCCAGACCCTGTTCCGAGCTTGTCGACCAGTCTATCAACCCTCTCACTCCCAGACCCTGTTCCAAGCTTGTCGACCAGTCTACCAACCCTCTCACTCCCAAACCCTGTTCCAAGCTTGTCGACCAGTCTATCAACCCTCTCACTCCCAGACCCTGTTCCAAGCTTGTCGACCAGTCTACCAACCCTCTCACTCCCAGACCCTGTTCCAAGCTTGTCGACCAGTCTACCAACCCTCTCACTCCCAAACCCTGTTCCAAGCTTGTCGACCAGTCTACCAACCTTCTAACTCCCAGACCCTGTTCCGAGCTTGTCGACCAGTCTACCAACCCTCTCACTCCCAGACCCTGTTCCAAGCTTGTCGACCAGTCTACCAACCCTCTCACTCCCAGACCCTGTTCCAAGCTTGTCGACCAGTCTACCAACCCTCTCACTCCCAGACCCTGTTCCAAGCTTGTCGACCAGTCTACCAACCCTCTCACTCCCAGACCCTGTTCCAAGCTTGTCGACCAGTCTACCAACCCTCTCACTCCCAGACCCTGTTCCAAGCTTGTCGACCAGTCTACCAACCCTCTCACTCCCAGACCCTGTTCCGAGCTTGTCGACCAGTCTATCAACCCTCTCACTCCCAGACCCTGTTCCAAGCTTGTCGACCAGTCTACCAACCCTCTCACTCCCAGACCCTGTTCCAAGCTTGTCGGCCAGTCTACCAACCCTCTCACTCCCAGACCCTGTTCCAAGCTTGTCGACCAGTCTACCAACCTCCACCAGTTACTCAGATCCTGGAGTAGATTGGTTGGAGGTGAGATCAGGATTAAGTAGGAAAGGCCACGCGGAGCCCACTAGGTAGGAACCTTGTGTTTCGTATCAACACCCCGTAGAAGAGTGGTGGCAGATGAAGGCATTTTACTAAACTGGCCCGGCACCGATTGGAGGGAAACAGTTGATGATGATATGATAAGAAGTGAAATGGTTAGGATAAAATTAATATAATTATGTTCCAACTATCCAATCATTAAAATCGTCAATTATTATTATTTTACTCTACTTATTACTAGCAAAGTTTATGAATGAACAAAAACATACCTCAACACAAGCACTATGGTATTGAGGATGAACAGCCAACGAAGGAACCTGAAGTAGGTGGCAACACTGCTTCCAAAATGACCCTCGATGACCTTGAGGCTGCTGTACCATAATTCAAAGCTATATAGCACTGTCTTGATGGTCAGGTTGAACTGCATGAAAATTATAAAATTGCCTTTTAGGAACAAAACACATAATATAAATATATATATATATTTCTACCACTAGTGATAAGTATCTAACATTTATTTTACCGTCAATTAAAATGCGGTTTTTAAAACATATTCCTTGAGTATTGAGGCGTGTTGGATAAGAATAGGAATTAGCACAGTAACAAGGCTCTGCTTAAAATGCAATATAGAATTAAAGACTCTTGCTAAGAAATATTTATGCATGTGTATGACATTGTTTGGCTGTAAATACCTTTTGCTTATTATTATCAATTAATAATCTTTATTTGAATCTCAAATTTATTTTAAAAAGACTCATTTTTTATATGTATTGATTTTGGCAGGTATAATAAAAGTCAAAATTGTTGTAACTTCACAAAGAATGCAATGTTATCACTTATGACATAAAAAAATTGTTTTTCATATGTTTAATGGACTAAAATTTGGTATCCAAATTTTATTCCATAAATTTGGCTTTATTAAATTATATTTTGAAGCATAAACAAAATAAAAGACTTACATACATTAAAATGGTACAGTGTGACCATAAAAAATTGCATTTTCATCAGAAATGTAGTATTTATGTCGCTACCATTGTCAAGAACATTGAATTAAAGATTAAATAATGGTGGTTGTTTGTTTACCTTAGTCCAGGACATGCTTAGTCTATACTTGAAACGTTTCCACAGACTGATGGGGTGATGTTTTGAATTTTGGCTCACAGTCTTAAGTCTCTTTTTGATTATTCTCTTCATTGTGAGTGACTCTGGCATTTCTCTCAGAGTTTCCCTGTCATGGAAAACCAGTCTATTAAAAATAATATATAGCTTACATTTGTTTGTTTGTAGAGTCCACGATGTCCCGCTTGTAACAGACTGGATTGCCGGTGATAAGAAGGTTTAGGTTTAAATCTCAGTCCATAGTTTATACACCAACAGGATCACAATCAAATTAACGCTCACATAGCATTAAAAATGTACAGAGTTTTATCAGGTTGCACGTAAAGAACTCGACAAACATAAAGATGATAAATTTAAATTGTTCAATAAAATGGAACTTGGGCAGTTAGGGCTAAGTTAGGCTTCAAGTATTGGAGCTACAAAATAAAGAGTAGATGAGGCCACGATGTTTTGTTGTTCAAGAGAAATTAACAGAATATACCACAAACAAACAAATTAAGTAACAGTGTTTATTTTACTTGCAGCAAGAATGGCTGACAGGGACATGTGCTACACTTGTTTTTGTTTATTTTTAGCACCGCGCCTACTACCCATACTACTTATGTACTAGTTATCCTAATAGTTTTAGGGATTGGGAAGGCTATATTTAGAGGGAGTGTACCCGCTTTTGCGTGAAGGGAGAGTGGAAAATTCCCCTCAGTACACCTGACCGAGATTCGAACCTCGATCTCACCATCATAGGAAGTCTAGAATAAGATGAGAGTAGCGTGTTAGACCGTTCTGACACAGAAGCAGGTGTGCTACCCTTAATGTAACATAATGTGAAAGTTTTCTCCCGAACAACTCTTATGTTAAATGAATGATACATCAACATTAGGTTAGGTGTATTGTGATGGATTGCATTTTTCATTTTCTTAAGCAAAATATTAAACAGTTTTGTTTGAAATGTTTGTTTTTCCCGTTTTCCCGGCAGAACCGTTAGAGTTACATAAAAAGTGAAACTTTGTAAAAGATAGAAATAAATATTACCTTACAAAGGAAAAAAAGAAAATTGAAATCAGTTAAGTGTGTCTGAGATACGAGAGGTTAAATAAAACCATCTTTAATAAGTGTTGTGAATGAGTGTTAAAAAACCGTGGGAGATGTGGTTAAATAAAACCATCTTTAATAAGTGTGTGCTGAGATACAGTGGTTAAATAAAACCACCTTTAATAAGTGTGTGCTGAGATACGAGAGGTTAAATAAAACCATCTTTAATAAGTGTGTGCTGAGATACAGTGGTTAAATAAAACCATCTTTAATAAGTGTGTGCTGAGATACGAGAGGTTAAATAAAACCATCTTTAATAAGTGTGTGCTGAGATACAAGTGGTTAAATAAAACCATCTTTAATAAGTGTGTGCTGAGATACGAGAGGTTAAATAAAACCATCTTTAATAAGTGTGTGCTGAGATACAAGTGATTAAATAAAACCATCTTTAATAAGTGTGTGCTGAGATACGAGAGGTTAAATAAAACCATCTTTAATAAGTGTGTGCTGAGATACAAGTGGTTAAATAAAACCATCTTTAATAAGTGTGTGCTGAGATACAAGTGGTTAAATAAAACCGTGTTGTAGATACAAGTGGTTAAATAAAACCATCTTTAAATGGTTGAGATATTTGAAAGCTACTTATTTCAGATGTCCATCATGGAATTTCAAGTTCCCTGGCAAGGGGCTGTGTAAGCATAGGACATAACTATTTAGTTTCCAAACGGTTGAATTTAACACTGAATAAAGAGAGATGGAAAATAATTTAAATAAAGTGTTAGTTTAGGGAGTAAAACACAATATTCATACATGCGAAGTTGCTCCGACACTGGGTTGTCCTCCATTAGTTGCGTGTCTTTCTCCAACTCGCTGACAATCTTGTCAGCTTTAGTCTCATCAGGCAAGCTCCTGTATTCTTTCGGCTGTCGCATTGTCACATGTTTCCTGATAGACTCGTCTCCGAGGATGTGGACTGTGATACAAACAACCAATAGAGCTATAATGTACATTAGCAGACAAGATGATTGGGAGGGGGGAGTCCAGCTACCAACCCCTAAAAATATTGTGAAGAGTTATTTTAGTTTTGCTAGCTCAGTGTGTGTTACTTAGTTTTTGTGTGGGTTAGACTGGTTTGCTATCCTTAATGCTAGATGTTGTTTGCTAGAATAACACTATTAGTCATCAAAACAATCTAGCCTTTCATTTTGAGAATGAAGAACCTTTTGGAAAATGCTATATTAATAGTATTAGTTTATTGGTATTGACATTACGTGACAGCTGCAGACCATTGACATTTTTTGGCCAAAATAAATCTAATATTTCTCCAGTAGCAACATAGAGTTTAGTTTTCTGCACATGCTAATATCAACAGATCTTGAATATATGTTAAGGGTGTCCTGGAATTTTGTCAAAACCATTTCTCTTTATTTCAAAAGTTTTGACAAAATTCCAGGACACCCTTGACAGATATTCATGTTCTGTTGATATTAGCATGTGCAGAAAACTAAACTCTATGTTTCTACTGCTGATTTATTTTGGCCAAAAAAATCTAATGCTATAAAAACTAAATTTTCCTGCGCTCCCTCAAGCCCCTACGTCGAGACGTACCCATATTCCGAGAAGGCAGGTCGCTGATGATGTTCTGACACGAGTCTGTGTTGAGAATCTGTCCACCGCCATTGTTCAGGTGAGCAAAATCCTCGTCAAAAGGGTTGTAAAACCCTGGGTCACCAGAGTTTCCATGGAGAGGTGGGGCTCTGCCATTGAACTTGTCGCGCTGGTTGGGCGCTCGCGTAGTTCCACTACAAGTGATGGGGAAATAACAGGGCATATGTCACATGACACTTTGCATCATAAACAAGATGTTCTATCATATAATTGTTCTGACCTTAGATTAACCTAATGTAGCTTGACCAAGATATCAACACAGGTATGAAGAAAGAGACACAAATCATCACAAGAATGAAATTTATCTAAGTCACTACTTATAACTAGGAGTGGATTCATAGGCACCAAGAGTGTTTGAAAGAGGCACTAAGAATATGGGATCTAGGCACTAAAAGGTAGGCAACGTAAAATAGATTTTACTACCTACAGACAACCCACATTACTGTTTTTTATCACCACATCTCACTACTCGTTAGAGTTAAATGGATATTTTGTGCTAATTACACTAATATGTTATAGGTTAGGAAGGTGGAATTTTGAGGAAGTGTATCTGCACTTGAATGGAGGGAGAAGGAAAAACTATTTAGTAAAAAAACTCCTTAAGTGCATCTGACCAAGATATGAATCTTTCTCTCCCTTCATCGGCAGTCCAGTCTAAAAGAAGTTGTCGTTTCCTCCCAAGATGTCTGCCACTGCTTGCATAGTTATAAACCCAAACAAGTGCAGACAACTTATAATGGACTCTCTTTCAGCAGTAAGGCCATAATGTATGAAAAGATAGAGGCCAAAGACACTTATTCATAAAAATAGGCATAAACCAACAGAATAGGCAACTATAGGCACTATATCATTAACATATTGTGTGTGTAATAACATCTCAACTTCCTATGTTTTACAATCAAGGGAAAGAAAAGTCAAATAGGCAAAATAATTTATCAATGTGAGAGGTTGTCTAAACATGTCCTAACATTATATTATTTGCTGTTGCTCATATAAGAAGAATGAATACTTATTAAAGAATACTTTTACACACACTTGCGCCAATCCTATAATAAACCTAAGAAAACATGAAAGGTAATTAATTCTGCAATGAACAAACCTAGCTCTGAACATAATAATTATATTCCTAGAATCAGTCCTAACTATGATAATAAGGTGAATATATGCTACACATGACGCCATAATGCAGCATCTACAATGCATTCTTTACTAGTATCCACTGCACATAAATACAGTATTGATCGAGAAATAAATTCTTGGTTTTATTGGTCCGAACCAAGTAATTCAGGGGCTGTCTCTTTGATAATTACTCAAACAAACAAATAAAACAAGGCAAGAAACCTGTTGCTAGATGGATTACAAGTTATTAGTTAGTGAATCATTCTTTGAAAGTTATATTCCAAATATTTTGAAGATATATAAAGTTATTCCTATTTACATAGGTGCATGTGATATGTGTGATACAAACCTATTTCTATTACATTGGCTGTACTTAAAAATAACGGAGAAACTTGTCGGAAAAAAAGGCTAACAAGTTATCTGAAGTGAATTAATTTTTTTAAGTCTGGACAATATGGGTTTAACACACTCATTGCTTGCAGTGATTTGGTAGACCAGAATACCGCAGATCATTTTATTGATTTAAAGAAAGCCTTTGATTGTGTATACCGTAGAAATAAAGGTAATAGACTGGTTTAAATGCTACTTTTTAAATAGGAAACAATATGTATCTATTGAAGGTCGCATCTGAAACAATTTAACTGAAAGTTTACTGCGATGATAGGTGCTCTGACTACTTTTTACTATCCGTGATCTGCACATGGACACTCACAGGGACAGATCCGACTTCATGTGGATGACATGTGTTTGTTTTATAGTGTGGACATCAAAATATCTAAACAATTGACTTAGGATAAGCTAATTCTTGCTAAATCTAGACAGGAGCCACTATGTAATAATTAATAAATACAAACTAAAAAGAAATAATGAAACTAACCTTCCAATTAGTTATCAAAATAATCTTCTGAAACAGATTAGTCAAGCCTAATATTTAAATAGGACTAATTATTGATTCAGCTTAGTCCTGGAAACCTCACATAGCATAGGTATATTGTACCGGTAGCTGCTATATTAAGAAACCAGGGGTGTCAGGAGTGCAGAATATGGTCCAACGAGGTTCAAGGGAAACTAAAGCAGTCCTGGGTAAGTTTGAGACAGCGAGAGGTCCAACCATTGTGTTAACATTCTGAAATGTTTGTATGAAAATGTTACGCTCCGGGGAAATGTTCTGCGACACTGTTTAAGGACTATTTACTTCTCACTTGTTCACTCACATTTTAGTTAGTACATTAATGTTATATCATGTTAATATCATTTATCTTAAACAACTCGTGGTTCTTCAAACAGAGCTATAAAAAACTTCCCCATGCCCTTCACTCACACCAATACACATGAGATGAAGAGGAAATAATTAGCCATCATCAGCGTGGATTTCGACAAAATAGCTCAATTAGGGATCAGCTGTTTATTATTATTATTATTTAATAATTTTCTAATTAATTAGAAAAAGATGGAATACAAGATGGTTACCAATTATAAATAGATTATGAAGAGCCCTACAATTCAGTTAAAATAAATAAATTATATAAAAGTTTAGTTAAGTTTGGGATACCCAAAAGACCTGGTCAAGCTAGATGAGGTATGTTTGACTGATACCATAGCAGGTATGGTTAAACAAGTATATGCACTATCTCCATTAGGTAGGTAGGATATGTACCTCAGAGGTGATTTAGCTTTAGAGAGCTTTAGTAAGAAAGATGATGAGAAATGCAGACATTTTATCAAACACTAGTAAGAAAATAAGTTTAGAAGTGAATACTGAAAACACTAATCATGTGATTAAACAGCGATCACAGAATGGGGACAATTAATATTAGAAATTACTCCGAACAACATTTCATAAATTGGCAGGGTTAATGAGTTAAATATTTAAGAACATTTTAACTATCAATAACATATATTAGATTGAAACTAATAAATAACAGCTACAGCGGGAAATGCATGCTATTAGTCGGTCGTAAGTTGTTAACATCTCGCTGCTGTCCAGGAATGTAAAACTCAGAATATAATATACAAACAATAATTTTACCGGCCATTCTCAATGGCTGTGAAACATGGTCTCTTATCTTACATTATTGAAACCAATATAGGGCGTTCAAAAAAAAATACTGTACTTAAAAAGATATTTGGTCCAAAACGGAATGAGGCTATTGGGGGGTAGAGAAGGTTATATAATGAGTAGGCTTACAGAATTTATAACTCATCACAAGACATTGTTAGATAATCAAACCTCGCAGATTACACTGGGCAGAATGTGCAGTGAAAATGAGAGATTCTAGAACCTTTATTCAGGATACTGACTGGCAGACCCAATGGGAAGATATCATTGGGAAGACCTAGACAAAATGGGGAGGATAGCATTAGAATAGACTGAAAGAGATAGGGTGGACTGGATAGAACTAGCTCAAGATAGGGATAGCATTAGAACAGACCTGAAAGAGATAGAGTGGACTGGATAGAACTAGCTCAAGATAGGGATAGCATTAGAATAGACCTGAAATAGATAGGGTGGACTGGATAGAACTAGCTCAAGATAGGGATAGCATTAGAATAGACCTGAAAGATCTAGGGTGGACTGGATAGAACTGGTTCAAGATAGGGATAGCATTAGAACAGACCTGAAAGAGATAGGGTGGACTGGATAGCACTAGTTCAAGATAGGGATAGCATTAGAATAGACCTGAAAGAGATAGGGTGGACTGGATAGAACTAGCTCAAGATAGGGATAGCATTAGAACAGACCTGAAAGAGATAGAGTGGACTGGATAGAACTAGCTCAAGATAGGGATAGCATTAGAACAGACCTGAAAGAGATAGGGTGGACTGGATAGAACTGGTTCAAGATAGGGATAGCATTAGAATAGACCTGAAAGAGATAGGGTGGACTGGATAGAACTAGTTCAAGATAGGGATAGCATTAGAATAGACCTGAAAGAGATAGGGTGGACTGGATAGAACTAGTTCAAGATAGGGATAGCATTAGAACAGAGCTGAAAGAGATAGGGTGGACTGGATCTAAATAGTTCAAGATAGGGATAGCATTAAAATAGACCTGAAAGAGATAGGGTGGACTGGATACAACTGGTTCAAGATAGGGATAGCATTAGAATAGACCTGAAAGAGATAGGGTGGACTGGATAGAACTAGTTCAAGATAGGGATAGCATTAGAACAGAGCTGAAAGAGATAGGGTGGACTGGATCTAAATAGTTCAAGATAGGGATAGCATTAAAATAGACCTGAAAGAGATAGGGTGGACTGGATACAACTGGTTCAAGATAAGGATAGGGTGTAATGAGGTGGACTGGATAGAACTGGTTCAAGATAGGGATAGGTGGTGTACTTTGTAAACTAGCAGCAATGAACTTTCGAGTTCCTAATACCACAAAACAATAACATAAGTTGTTCCACCAGAAGTTTCAATAATTTAGTTAGCACAGTCCACTATGGTCTTAAACCAATCTGTGTGATTGGTACTGGCTCCTAAATAAAATACCAGAGGATATAAACAGTCACAGGATGCAACATAAAAATTGTACTTTTAAGGCAAATTTTTATCTAAAAAAAAACTTGCAAACCACAAAATTAATTAGTAGTACTAAACTCAACCAAAAATTGTGATTAATCCAAATATACTAATTTAAGAATAGTAAGAAACTTTACTATAGTGAACCTTCAAAAACCAAACTCGCCTAAGTGACGCAGTAATAAAATATGATTTGACTTTTGTAGCATAAGATGATAACGATATGTTGGTCCAGTATTTTTTTTGTTTAGCGAGTTTTCTAAAAGTTGTAAAAATAAAATAATTTCAAATAAATATTATGATAGTATGACTGGAATTGCCATTTCCTCGTGAGCATGGTATTAGATTTGTGATGATGTGTTATCTTTAGTGAAATAGAGTGTTTTATATGACAAGGCTCTCACACATCATTCTCAGTCTTCCACAGCATTCATTTTAAATAAGGCCAAAAAAAGTGAGCTTAAGAAACTGTTTTGGAATTTTATCTTAACCAGAGTCAACTTTGTTGTATTTATCAAATAGTATGTGTATAAATATTAATGGCCTATCTTGAAATTAGTTACCAGTATTTATAACCTTTCTAAATGTATAGTTATGGCAATTTTGTTGTCTTATATTTAAGTAGGGTCCATACTGAATTAATAAAATGTTCCCTCGATAAAAATCAATACTTCTCCTTTAACAGAAATGCTTGGAATTAGGGCCTAATATTGTTACTATCGACACCAAAATGTCAATATTATTTATTTCCTTTGTATTTATTACTTGTTATTTAGACTTTAATTAAGTCTTGGGCCCTATATTTTTCAATAATTTTTAATTATTAAATCTCAGTACTGATAAATCAATTAGGCCTAATTAAATTGTCTGCAATATTGTTATGGGCTGTAACTGAATAGTCAAGTACACTTGGCTTGATGCATACTTGATGAATGTACACTTTTCAGGAACTTGATATCGAAGACTGCAACAGACTGCAAACTATCCTTCACACACCCTTGATTCCCCGATGCTACTTCCTATTAATGAGTTTAGAAACTATGTTAAACACTATCAGCTCGTTATCACAGATCACATTACTCTAAGAGCTCTATCTTTCTAGCAGACGAAAACATAAACAATTGATGATGAAACACCTCAACAAGGGCGTGTCAAGGGTGTGTGAAGGGTGCAACGATACACTTCATGACTAGGCTGGATCTACACTTGATCACATGATTGCTAATGCAACTGTCAAGGGTCGACGGCGTGTGAAGAGGACTATTCGGATAAAGCCATGCATGGTGTATGAAAGTGGTGACAACAATGAATGGGGTGAATACTGTCAAGGTCTTTTGATCGGCCCACGAATTAATTAGGCCTACATTATTATTTTTACAAATATACCTTTTATGTGTCAAATGAAATACTGTGGACAGTCATCACAATAGCCTATATCAATTTGTGACACATATGAATTAAAAAATTAGTTTAAGATCATAAGCAAACTTACGCCTTTCCACTGGTAAACTCTCTCTGGAGTTCGGAAGGTTTCTCTTCATTTTTAACTAATTTTATATATCGTTTACTTAAATAATCACTAGCCTATATTAATCATTTGTATATCTGCTGAACGGTGTACAAAATATGAGAATATGTGACTCATGTTCTTTAATTTCCTGTTATCAAGATAACATTGTGAGTTATAAGCAAACACAGTGCATAAGAATTACGTTTCCACAAGATAAGTCTTTATTTGATATTATCTGATATCTGATAATTGATATAATTCATAGATAAGAGATAATAATTTAAATAATTTCAAATGGGTTATTTTTATTTGCAATTATCAGAACAGAACTTTATTAACTCAGTGGTGCCACTTAAATGTACACTCGGCTTATATTCTCTCAACGTTGTTGACAAATTCTCTATTGGTGGAAATATAGCCCAAAGTCTAGATTTATTTGGCAACTAATTAGCTTCAGTGAAAAGACATTAAAACCAAAGAGCGCTAGTACTCGTATCTTAACATATTAGCACGCGCGCAATTCAAATATTGTAGAGAAGTTTGTGACACAAACCTTTAATTTTACTGTTTTAGGTAATATGGGGACCATATAAAATTATAAATAGATTTAAAAATAACCTTATTGCTAACAAACATGTCAACTATAGTAATAATTGTTTGCTAATGATTGTAAAATAATTTAAAATTGTTGGTAATGATATATATACACCTCACACAACCTAGCTCTGTGCGCTAGTGGAGTGGAGGCTAGAGGGGGCAAACCTTATTTGTATTGTATTATATTATACACGCTACTCGGTTGATTGACCCTAAGTCAATAGTAAGCTCAAGAAACTAGCCAGTGTACAAAATAAAATAAACAGGATAACTAAATGTGATCTCCAGGGTATTTCTAATTTGACAAACACTTTATATCCAGCCCATGTTGCGAGTCCCAAAAACCTAATAAAATGTTGTAAACAAAGTTGAAAGTTGTTGGATGTTCTTAAGAAAACATAGGGTAATGGTTCATAAAATACGAGTATCAGAAAGTAATGTAAACATTTGACCATAAGCTAAAAAGCCTGTTTATTCTCAGATAACAAAAATTTAAATAGGGTAAACAAGTTGAGTAAATACAATAACGAAGTATATGCATGAACCCTTCAAAAATATTATATTCTTTTGATAACTTATGCCTGTGCTAGGGCATAAAACTTACAAATATTGAAGGTTAACATGTGTCATCCTGGCTAATTAATGGCAAATGATAGTAAACAAATAGGTAAAACTTCATTAATTCTAGCCTCGATACTGGGGCAAGGGTATATATGGACTTGACAGTACACAAAATTCAACAGCTAAGATGTCAAAATGCAAACACAAACCAATGTCAGATAGATACACGCTATAAACCTAATGAGTTCGTTCGCTAACATTAATACAATCAAATAAGGTCAAAAAGCTCTCATACAAAAGTGAATTTGCAATATCCATCCAAAATCTAAGTTCTACACTAAATGGACTAACCTTTAACAATAATAAAGTAGAATATCACAAATAACTCAACATTATAAAATATAGGAGAATTCTGCGCCTAACTGTAGACTCTACTACTCTAATCAAAAGTGGCATCAACTATCCTGTTGATGTTCCCTAGAAGCGGGCTAGTCGCAGTACCAGCCATCGGTAATTAAGTTGAATCCATAATAGAAAGTTTAATAATTCTAACAAGACAATTATGATGAATAATATCGTTCCAGACATTATTTAAAGAAATCATACCTAATTTAAATTAACCATTAAACGACACGTTACAAAGAGAACCAGTATTTTGGGTAGGTCAAGTAGTCACGCTTCCCGTGCAGTATTAGTTTCGGTGCGCAACCCAGGAAACTGCACTAGAGACATAGTGGGGTCCACGCAAATAATACCATTTACTTTTTGTCTTTCGATCAATTCGAATTGTTTGTTTTGTTCTTGGTGCACTTGCTGTTAGAATTTTATGTACTATTGGATGCCCTGGTAGTACCAAAGGGGAATGTGACCAGCCGTAGTATTTTTGTTGACACCTGTTTCTTAGCCATCAACTGCTGTTATTAACAGCTTGTTATCCAAATGTTTAACGGATACTATTCTCAAGGCCCTATCAAGCAAAACTGATAAAAGTTCATGTACTTCTTGTTCTACCATTTTTATTACTAATTATTGAATTGTTCTGCCTTTTTAGAAATACTTCTACCTGTGGCCTGGCGACTGCACAACCCTTGTAGCCACAGTCTCAATTCTCAAACCTGTTTTGGATAAAATTCATATGCATATCCGTCTATATTATTGTAAAACCATCATTTACTTAATTATGTGTTATTCTATTAATAAATCTATATATTGTTTTAAAATTACTTCTTTTCAATATAATGTGTGTAACCCCCTTGTAGGTGTAAAAAGGTTACAATTACAGTTGTTATATAAGTAGACTATAATTTAGAGGAAATGTACCCTTATTTACTTGGGGGGAGAAATTAGAGCCAGCCATCTAGTAAATATCACCCCTTGTACACCAGACCAACATTACAACCCTGACCTCCACGTGCCTCAAAAACCAAATGGGTGTGAAGTTAAGCCCATGTGCCCACCGATACTTGTTCTAAATACTATAAATTGCTTATATAATTCCTATATGAATGGGACTAAGAAGTTGCTAAATAGAAACATCCAACACATTGGATATTTTGGATGGTATGGTATCAGAACAACCCGCCAAAATACTGTGCTGATACATTCAGCCAAGTCAGAGTTGTGTAGCCAACAGGACCACAGGCAGTATTTATTATTTTAACTGCTTACATTTATATTAATTTGGATTTTATTTTACATCTTCCTATAGTAATTCTAATATATGAACATAGTAAATATAGAACTATAGCTCAACAATTCCTGTGTCCACACCCGAAGCACATCATTACCCCAAATAAGGTCGCGATCCCTTGGTTGGAAACTACTATAGTAGAGTTGGAGGGCGGTAAGGAACTAGTATTATCAACTATCTTATTGCATAGGGGTGAATTTGTATTTACTCATATAGGGTGGCATTTTGAATAATTTGTCTGTATATTAAGACCCGTAAACGATATAAGGACATTTAAAAATGAAGAGGAGTAGCTATTTTTTAATTAGGCATAGAATTGGAAATAATTCTTTGTAATATTACCACTATTGTAAAAAGCCAAAATGATTGCGTAAACTCACTCTCCCCCCCCCCTCCCCCTACACAGACACATAATATACCAAGCTTAAAAAAATATTTTGCACAACCAAGCAAATTTAAATGCTTAGAATTGGCCATCTTAATTATTTCATCTACTCACATATTTCCTAAAACCACCAAATTAGAATGTATTTCAAACATCTCTACAGTATTTGAATTGCGCGCGTGCTAATATGATGAAATACTAGCGCTATTTGGCTTCAATGACTGATCACTGGAACTAGAACTTGTACATGCTGTAGTGTCATACGGGGGTCTAGAACTAAATAATGATACTTAACTTTAAACTCCTTGTCGATAAATTTGATAATTCTTTCGCAGAAATTTATCACTTTTTTTAGCTTTGTTCTCATCACTTATTACAGTATAAATTTGAAATGACATTTATTATTATTATTGTTATTATGTAAATAAATTAGTTTAAAAGTAAACAAAAAAGAAGATAATTTGGGAAACACAAGTCGAAGAAGGTTAGTTTAACTTTATTCTTGAAATGTATGAAATTTAAAAATGACATAACAAATTCACAATATTTGGACATACTTATATTTATTTCCTTTAACTATTTTCCGATACAGTGGACCTGCTGAACTGCTGGTTAATTGTATGAAAGAACCCTCAAGACAGTTTGAAAACTTTTGTCGAATGAGAAGCAAAGCAACGAATTCATATTCACAGTCGTTGCACGTGTGGGGCGGTAGAAAAGTCGTGTTCAAAGCTCGACCAAACTAATTATGTATGAAATAGTGAACACAAGTCCTTTATTGGTTTATGCGACACACAAAATAAAATGCTAGTAAAAATATAATTAAAATGTTTGTTTCCAACACCCTATAAATCCTACGTGATATTATTTAAACAAAAATAATGTTCATGGAGATAAGGCCGCCACCATACAAAATAGTCAAGTAGCGGCTCTTTATCAAATAATGTTTATTGAAATATTAGACCGATACTGGGTGCAACCTGTGGGCCACCAAATCGAATTGATCTTATTTCCAGAGATGGCACTAAAACTTTGACATTTTCTCGAAGGAGAACCATGTGAGCTTATAAATAGTCTGCCCCTAGGCTGGTGGTAATGCTATCTTCAACTTTTTGCATTAGTGGACAATATGATGACATTAATGACTCCTGCTTATTCAGCTCGTCGATGGCGCATTCTATGGTAAACTCACACTGGATTCTCTTCCAGGCATCGTGTACTTCATTTCTATTCTTGTGTAGTGGATGTTTTGCATTCCACAAGATAAACTCCTTCTCAATCAGGTTCAGGCACTCTATATCATCCTCCTTTTTCCACTTCATTTAGCAATCAAGACAAAAATTAAACATAAATACCTGCTAAACACAGAAAATATAAGCGTCTAGTACAAACAGAAAAAACTGAATAACAACCAAGACGAAATAATAACAAAGATATTAGAGCTAGGGACGTCAAGACATACATATGTTGGTCATTGCTTGGCGATAGTGTCCAATTTTCCCCGACTAGTGTGGGTACTGCAACAAGTGCCTGGGTGAGCTATTGGTTGCCTTTAACTTGTGACAGAAAACCGACAGTGGGCGTCAAGTGCCCCGTTATTTGGCAAGTATCTACAAATATTGACGAATACCCACAAGTGACCGTTTCACATTATGTTCATTGCTCATATTTGTCAATGCTGGACTATGTTTGCTAAGTAGTGTGGGACCGGTGTGAACGGAAAACATTAGTCCAGGATAATATTAGTCTGAATGCAAGAAGGACTCTAGTACAGTATCGGCACGCACTCAAAAGAACGGCATCTCTTTGACACCAAACAGTGGTCTAATAATCTCGATGTTGACTAGGAAATTCGTGTTCAAGTATATTAGTGCTATACCCTGATTTTGGTTGGAAGAACAGTAGAGAAAATCAAAACATATTTATTTACATTATTTGTGTTATTTGATAGGTATTGATAATATCTATTAAAAGTAACATCTGCAGATGACATGATTCTATATATGAACATATTAACATTGTTTTAGTAACCAACTTCTATTGTTCTTCCTACCAAAATCATACTAAACTTTATTAAACCTCTCGCACTTTAGTTATTTACCAAATCCTTCACCACATCAACATCAGCATTTTTTAAATCCTATCTTAAAAAGGAAAAAAGAAAGGTAATTAATTAGCATATTATTGTGTCAAAAACCTTTGAATATTTAGATGGGTCTATATATATTAAATACTGGTTTGAGCAGAGGCATACCAGAATATTTGACACCTAACCTAACATAACATATTATTATTTGAAAGGATTGACAATATTCTCCTCTTAATTATTTATATATATTTTTATTTTATTTGAATTCTATATATTATTACTTGGAGCTTAAAGTACGTCTTCTTCTAAACTGTTGAATTATTACTGTTTAAATACAAGCATACCAGCTTTTACCGCTTCATCGTACCGTTATTCATTTCATCAGCCATTAAACGAGAATACACCACTGATTGACTTTTGTCTAATAACTACCGAAATCAATCACCTTGGATACTACAAAGACACGACAAACATTACATTACAAGTCTGTTAAACGCAACTGAAACTAAAAAAAAAAAAAACAACGCGCATGCGCAACAACACAAGAGGCTAGAAACAAAACAACAACTACATATGTCTCATCATAGTCAAGAACTAAATAATGTCAACACTCCCACTTATTTAGATCTGTCTCTCAAACCAACCTTGCTTCGCAAGTAATTAAACTGATGCTTTGGCAGAGGCTTTGTAAGAACATCTGCAAGTTGTTCTTTGGATTCAATGTACCTTATATCAATGTCACCACGTTCATAGACATCCCGTACAAAGTGGAAACGAACATCAATATGCTTAGTTTTTCGGTGGTACTCAGGATTATTCGTCAATTTAATTGCTGATTGGTTATCTACGTACATTGGGACCTTATCACATTTCAAACCCAATTCACAAATAATTCTACGTAGCCATATAGCGTCCTTTGTTCCATTAGACAATGCAATGTACTCAGCCTCTGTTGTTGAAAGTGCTACTACTCTTTGTCTCTCAGAGGACCAAGAGATAGCACCCCCATTAAACAAAAATACAAATCCGCTAGTTGATTTTCGGGTATCTACATTACCAGCATAATCTGCATCTGTAAAACCTCTCAGTGTGGCGTTACTCCCACTGTCTCCGTAAACAATCCCATAATCCATTGTCCCCCTTAAATAACGGAGAATCTTCTTAACCGCCTGCCAGTGATCTTGCCCATAGTTAGTTAAAAATTGACTGGCTTGATTAACTGCATATTCAATATCAGGGCGACTGACTTTTGCAGCGAAAAGAAGAGAACCAATTGCCTCACGGTATGGCACATATTGCAGTTTCTTCTTTTCTTCTTCACCTCTTGAACTCTGCCATTGGCTTAAGTGTAAGCCAGGTTCAGCTGGAACAGTTGACGGCTTTGCATCTTCCATGCAGAATCTTCGTAGAATTTTCTGGATGTATGCACTCTGACTAATTTTTATAGTGCGTTTTTCCCGATTTCGTTCAATTTCAAGGCCGATGAAATGCTTAGCGTCACCAATTGTGATCTGAAAACACTGTTCCAAATTTTGCAGAACTTCATCAATTGCTTCTTGAGAAGCTGACATCAAAAGTCCATCATCAACATAGAGAGCTAAGTATACAGTTGCTCCTTTGACCTTGCCAGCAAACACGCAATGGTCACACTCAGTTGGTTGGAAAACAAATTTTTCTAAAAATTTCACGAATTTTATGTTCCAGCAACGTGGCGATTGCTTGAGTCCATACAGGCTCCTTTGAAGTCTACATACTGCTTCAGGGTGTGCTTTGTCTTCAAATCCGGGGGTTGCTGCATATAGATCTCTTCTTTCAATTCACCATAGAGGAAAGCCGTTTTCACATCAAATTGGGCAATTTCAAGATCTTCTCCCGCTACAATGGCTAGAAGCAATCGAATTGATTCATAACGAACAACAGGCGCAAAAGTCTCAAAATAATCAACACCTTCTCGCTGAGCAAACCCCTTTGCAACAAGTCTGGCCTTGTATCTAAGACCCCCACTTGAATTTGATTTCTCATTAAACACCCACTTACAACCGATCACATGCTTCCTTTCTGAGAGTTTCACAAGTTCCCACGTTTCGTTTTGTTGAAGCGCACTCATTTCGTCATTCATAGCGAGTAACCACTTTTTAGCTTCAGAACTCATGACAGCCTCTTCAAAAGTAGTAGGCACAGTATCCACAACTAGCGCAGAATCATTGTAGCGACTTGGTCTGCGCAGCTGGTCTCGATCACGAAGTTGTCTTCCTGAACCTGATGCTAGTTGAATCTCTTCCAATTGTGGTTCTACTTGTTCATCTACTTGCTGCTGGACTACTGGTCTTAGCTCCACTGCTGCTTCTAAGTCTGATTGACCTTGATGATCAAAGTCAAGTTCCATCTGAGCTACTGGTAGTGGGTTTACATCATTTTCTGTGTATGGTTGATTTTCATAACCAAAATCAAGTTTCCCCTCTTTTTTATGAAAACCTTGCTCTGCCATTTCAACTCTCTCATTGAAGATTACCTCACAGCTGACATGTATTTTTCGAGTCTTAGGATCCCATAGTCGATAATTCCTTGACTCTCCCTGATAGCCAACAAAAATCATTTTCTTGCTCTTTGGATCAAACTTCTTGCGTGTCTCCTTGGGTATATGCATGTATGCATCACAACCAAATACTCGCACATGTTTTATTTCTGGCTTTTCATTAAACCATCTTTCATAGGAAGTCATTCCGTCAGATTGTTTTGAGAGGGTTCGATTCAAAACATACACAGCTGTCTGAACAGCTTCAGCCCATAATTCTTCTGGAAGGTTTCTGGCAAGTAACATAGATCTGGCACTTTCACAAAGGGTACGCATTTCACGCTCAGCCCGACCATTCTGCTCATGAACATACGGTGTTGACAGCTCATGAACAATTCCTTTGTCTTTCAGAAAAGCATTGAATTCATTTGACAGGTACTCTCTGCCATTGTCTGTATGCAGAATTTTTATGTTGTTGCCGGTCTGCTTTGTCACAAAAGCTTCATAATCTTTGAACTTTGCAAACACTTCATGTTTGTGATGCATGAAAAATACAGAGCGGTATCCTGAGTATTCATCCTTACACAATAAAAAATACTTTGAACCACCTGGTGACTGTATATTAACTGGACCGCAGACATCCGAATGAATCTTTTCACCGGGATTATTAGCTTTTGGTCTCTTGCTAGATGGATGTGGTTTGCGAGCATGCTTTCCCATAGTACACGCTTCACAGAAAAAATTGGATTTGTCTTTGATTACTAAACCATTAGCTGCGTCAAATTTTTCCGTTGCATTAATTGAATTGACATTAATGTGACCCAACCTTTCGTGCCACAGCTTCAGGGAGTTAACTTCTGCAACATTACACTTTGAAGAAACTTGTACCTCAAAAAGCATTCGGAACAGCGATCCATGACGCACCCCTTTTGCTGATAAGGCCCCACTTCTTTCTCGGACCTCGCAGTGATTATGGTAACTATGGAATGAGAAATTTTTGTCATTGATCGCTCCCACTGAAAATAAATTTCGTTTCAAATCCGGAACTAAAAGAACATTTGTCAATTTCCGGTTGACCTTCTTTCCATGCACCTCTGCAAGAATATATATTGTGCCAATACCTGCTACAGGTAACATCATGTCGCTTGCAATTTGAACTAACTTTATCTTACCAACCGGTCTGAGTTCACTGAAAAAATCGCGGCGGAAAGTCATATGGAGGCTTGCACCCGAGTCTGCCAACCACACAGATTTGTCCTCATCCGTTGTTTCTGAGAAGAAAGCTGAAATGTCACACACATATGCAGATGCAGAATCATCACTTATTTTTCTTCCTTTTCCTTCATCTGCCATTCGCTTTTCACATTCACGATACCAGTGACCAAGCTCGTTGCAGTACTTACAAGGATGTTTTCTTTTCAACTCTTCAATACTCTTGGAATTTTTCTTCCGCTTGTCTTTTGAATCATTAACCTTTTGGTAATTGGATGACATTTTTTCTTGTTCATCTAGTTTTAGCTGCAGGGCTTTTACTTGCAGCGCAAGTGATGAAGACTCCTCTTCCATTGATGTCAATCTTTTGTCCTCACGAATTATCCTCACAATTAAATTCTCCTTTTTTCGCTCATCTTTTGCAGTGCACTCCCATGCCATGGTAAATGCCGAGAATCTTGATGGCAAACTGTTCAGCAGTTTAGACATCACGGCTGAATCAGGTGGTTTTTCACCTGCATCATCAAGTTTCTTACAGATGGTTTCAAATTTTTCTAGCTGTGTTGCGACAGGCACGCCATTCTTGATCCGAAAATCGTAAAATTGTTGCCAACAATCTTGTTTCGCATCTTCACTTGTGTCTCCATACAAAGAATGTAGTTTATCCCAGATCTCTTTCGGTGTCCTACAGTTTATTAAATTCACATGAAATGTCCGATCCACTGAGCTCAATAAGATCACTGCTGTTTTTGACTTACATTTTTTCCATACTTTCCACGCGTCGAGTTTTGCTGCTTTGTCGGGCTCTGTATCTGTCCCTTCCACAAATTCTACCAAATCTTGAGCATCAAGTAAGAATGACACGCTAAATTTCCACAATGCGAAATTTGTGCCGTCGAATTTTGTGAGATCGTATGTGTCCTTTTCCGTCATTGCTGCAAGCAGAGAAAAGAAAATATACTGGACGCAATATACACCTACCGACGTCACGAGCAAAACGTACACACGACACGAACAAACCGTACCGTCGACACGAACAACAAAATGTGTAGCGACGACACGAACAAAAGTTTCTCAACTTAACACTTCGATATAATGGCGGCGCAGAGGAAGCGTGACTGGGCCCATAACCTGTTGAATTATTACTGTTTAAATACAAGCATACCAGCTTTTACCGCTTCATCGTACCGTTATTCATTTCATCAGCCATTAAACGAGAATACACCACTGATTGACTTTTGTCTAATAACTACCGAAATCAATCACCTTGGATACTACAAAGACACGACAAACATTACATTACAAGTCTGTTAAACGCAACTGAAACTAAAAAAAAAAAAAAAAACGCACATGCGCAACAACACAAGAGGCTAGAAACAAAACAACAACTACATATGTCTCATCATAGTCAAGAACTAAATAATGTCAACAGAATTCTATATATTATTACTTGGAGCTTAAAGTACGTCTTCTTCTAAATTATTCAGATATGATAGTTACCAGATTCTAACTAGGAAATTACTAGTTGGCGCACAACGTGGACCCATAGCAATAGACTTCGAAACATAATAACATTACAATTGGCGTCCAAGTAAAGGTGACCGTTACGGGAATGTTACAAATTGGCATCACAACGAGGGGCGTAACAAATTGGTGCCCAAACCTGGGGCCAGATATATAACGTTACAATTGTCATCCCAACTAAGGGCAAGTGTCGAAGGATGTTACAAATTGGCGTCCCAAGTAAGGGGCACGTTATGACAGCATAAAATATGGCAGCACAACGAGGGTCCCGTTATTGGATTGTTACAAGTCTTCTCTTACATTTTACCATGTCTTAAGTTAAAATTACACTGCATTAACAATATATATGCACTCAAATTAATAAACGTCCAAAAGATACACTAACAAATGAGTTCTGATTTGTTCTGAGGTCTGACTTTTTTCCACACTCACGCACACACACACAATTCCTAAGGGCGGCATTAACAAAGAACTACTACCTAAAAAATTTCTAGTCTAAAGATTTCCTAAGAACTACATAGCGGCATTGACAAAGAGATTTTAAAAAAGGGCAGTGTTGACAGGTGGCGTTGACAAAGAGCCACTTCCTAAAAATTTCCTAGTCTAAATATATCCTACCATACCTGCTTTTTTTTAACCAAAATGTTTAAGAACACGCTGCCTTTGGTCATTGCACACTGAACGTTCTGTCCGTCAAAGGATGGGACGCGACAGAGGTTTTGAAATATCTGATGTTTGTATTTTAAATAGTGCCGTTCACGCAAACACTTAATTAATTTTACTAGAAAAAAATATATATGTCTTAAATTTTTTTTTAAATAGTAAAACATTGTAATTAACAAATGTGCTTATTTTCACCATGAACATAAACAAGTCTCAATATAACAGATAGTGACTGCCTCAAGCTTACGTACGGTTGATATTCGAGTGTCGTGGCCATTGATGTCTATAATATAACTTGATGGACATCTGTGGCTGAAATTTTCGAGCTGTCGTCTGCATACCATTGTGTAAGAGAGAAGAAAACCTTCGTGTATTTCTTTCTCTCTTATACCCATACAAGGCAATGTGGCATTCTGACATCGTCCATTAATTTGATTGAATATATGAGATACATCAATGTGTGATTAGTTAAATTAAATAAATATGTTAGTAAAGCTTTGAAGAGCATAACAAAGTTCGAAACTGTCTAATTTTTTCTTTAAATAAGTTGATTTAGCCTAACATATACAATGATTTTTGAAGGAAGTTATCTTGTAAGGCTTTATCTCGTACCAGAATCCTACCCTATACACAAAGGATGTCATACAAACAAATGTAATACAGTTTTTAGATAACTCGTTTTATTATAGTTATCCAACTTCCAACAAAATATGGTTTCTGAAAGCAATATACAAGATATGAGCCAACTTCTAAAAAAAAAGTATTTAACAAAAAAAAGTGAAAAATGTGTGGGTGAAGTTTTTGAACATTGTCTCCCTTTTACTTAACCTTTCTAGCCTTTCATTTGTAAATACATTAAAATTTCGAACAATAATGTTCAAATAAACAACTTGTTGTTTAGGCCTGCCGTCTGGAGTTTGATACTTGTGAGATGTCTGAATATTAAAAAATCAATTTATATTAAATAAGCCTAATTATGATTGTAGTATCATTTGATTTGACATTTACTTGCAAGTATAAATGGTAATAAAAATTTCTTAATGATTTACTGTTTTGAGAAAATGCAGTGTTTTATTTGTATCGGTTCTAGAGCACCATCACCATTTAAAAAACAAACTTTTATTTTGGTGTATAAATAATGTCTAAAATTAAGACAGTTGAAAAATCACTGTAATAAATAAACATACAAGTAGCCAACGACATAGGAGTGGTGGTAACTGATATCTAGCAGAAGGTTTTTTATAGCAAACATTGATAAACCAATGTGGAAATAATTAAGAGAGAACTAACCTTAAATTATAAAAAGCAATTGCACACTTCCCTTTTGCAAAATTATGTAATCACTATCTGTCACAATCCACAACCGTAGAGTAGGCCAAAAATGTTTTCCGCAAAATGTATCATTTGATTTTTTTTCTAAATTTCTCTTGACCAGAAATCTTTTCTGTATTTTTTCCTCACAACTCACGTCTCTCGAAATTTGAGGACGTATGAACATTAACATGTCAATTTTAAAACAATCTGGAAACCTACATTTATTTTTGACATGTAAAGCTATTGTGCAGAAATAAAATCTTATAAATCTGAACAGCTGTTGTTATAAAACGTCATAACTATCATCAACGACCACAGCGCTTTCTCATATAGCGGCAAATCATGTAACTAAAAAGATTCAAAGTCTGATCAACTTTTACATAGGGTTTTAAGTAGAGTGTCAGTGTCATAGGGGTGTTGTTTACTGACAAATTTCAAGTAAACCCCTCTCCCCTCCATCATAGCGACAATCTCAGGGGCTGTATCCGAATAGTCCAAGGCTCCTTAGTCGGACCCTTGAGGATGATTTTATACATCTCGCACTGTTCATAGCGAGGACTGCATCAGACTATTTGAACGGCAACAACCTTATTTAAAATAGCGGAAAACGTAAGTCAGTGCTCTAGCAGACGAAACGGTAATAATAAAACAATTGCCAGTCAAACACAGCTAGAACAGCGCACAGCTGGTAGCCTTCCATATCCATGGTTACCAAGACCTCGAGAAGACTGCACAGCTATCGTTCACGACTATTCGCACAAATCTACACTTGGTCACGTGATTGCCAATGCAGCTAACGAGACGACTGAATTGTATCTATTCTGAATGGTACCCATTCAGACATTTCTTAAACAAGCACCACAAATAAAAAGTCTGATTTGTATCCATTATCATAATACCCACAAAATCCTGAATTGTATCCATTCTGAATGGTAGCCATTTAGAAAGTTTTCAAATAAACGACTTTAACAAAAATCCTGATTTGTATCCACTGTAATTATTTGCATTATATCCACAAAATCCTGAATTGTATCCATTCTGAATGGTAGCCATTCAGACATTTTTTTAAACGAGCACCACAAATAAAAAGTCTGAATTGTTTCCACTAGAAATATTTGCATTATACCCACAGAATCCTGAATTGTATCCATTTAATTGCGGTACCACTTGTCTGATAGATGGCAGCAGAAGAAACTCACCTTAACTCATTCCATGTTTACTAGAGAGCAACACTTATCCTTAAGTCATTCCGAGGTAGCTAGAGAGCAGCACTATCTCTATATTAATATAAAAAATATAATATTTTTAATTATTATTGTCTTATTACTTTAAAATCTAAACACGGATTTTCCTACTTATTTTTTTAAAACATTACAGAATATGTCTGTGATTAAGGTGCATATATATATAAGGTGTATTATATATACTAGTAATAATAGTTTTTAAATACAGGATTGTCAACAAGATGATAGTAGGGTTAATATATATATAAACCCTACTATCATCTTGTTGGCAATCCAGTATTTAAATACTATTATTATGACAATTGACAGCAGTAGATACTTTAACGACGCCATATTATTTGCTCACAGAAAACTATCACTTACTCTAAGCAAAGGCTAAAGTAACTTAAATCTAAGATAGGGCATGGCAATAAAGAAACAATATTTTTGTAATTTGGGGCCTATATGCTTTTAATATTTATAGATTTGTTTTAAAGTGTTATATCCTATTATCTACAGATAATTTCATCAGTTTCTAATGTAAGTCTATCTGGGTTGGTGTTGAAGTTGAAGTTATAGGTTATCATACTCAACTTGAACACAGGCCTACATTTTATGTACTAGTTTTGTTAAGTTTGATTGAAAAACCCCGAAAGTGTTTATATTTACCACTCCTCAACAGCTACATCTCCAGACAATATGATTTTATCTATAGCCCTTTATCATTATGCTCACTATAAGTAGAAATGCCTAACCATTTATCCAGCTAAAGTCAAACGAGAGGGACGGCAGTGTAAAAAATAAAAATATTTGCTTTTTACTGTTAAAATAATAAAATCAATCTTATGATTTGAAGGGAGTTCTTGAGATTATGGTTAAAAGTGATAATGTACCAGTAAAATGAGAGCGGGATTCCTTGTTTTTCTTTGTATCCGTATAAACTTGTATTATATTTTCTGCCCTCTCCACACACATAAACAAAACAAATCTCCATTGATAACAAAATGAATATTGTAAATTAGGGAGGCCTATATAATTTTTTAAAAAATCAACAAATAACTCATCAATCACAGATGAACATTATTCATAACATGAATATTCAAAGAATGTCACAACATGGCACCAAAGTATTCAAAGTATTTAATAAGCAATAGTTATAATTTTTAATATTATAAACGAACCCACCTTAACAAAACTTAACCTTTCAGTCGTCAACACATTTTTCATGAAATTTCGGGATCCTGAAATATTAATTTTCAAACTATCGGTACTATAAAATAAATAGTGATAGTGCTGCTCTCTATCTCTAGTAAACACAAAATGAGTTAAGAATAAGTGCTGCTCTCTAGTAAACATGAAATGAGTCAAGGTGAGTTTCTTCTGCTGCCATCTATCAGACAAGTGGTACCGCAATTAAATGGATACAATTCAGGATTTGGTGGATATAATGCAAATAATTACAGTGGATACAAATCAAGATTTTTGTTAAAGTCGTTTACTTGAAAACTGTCTGAATGGCTACCATTCAGAATGGATACAATTCAGGATTTTGTGGGTATTATGATAATGGATACAAATCGGACTTTTTATTTGTGGTGCTTGTTTAAGAAATGTCTGAATGGGTACTATTCAGAATGGATACAATTCAGCCACCCCCAGCTAACAAGGGCACGAGCCAAGGTGACGCCGCATAAAGATCCTCTCACACCATCTGATAGAGATGGGCACAATTGAGTAATTCTAAGAAGCAAATTTACTTGAGTAATTTTTAGCGAATCATATACTCGAATCGTTCCGTGAAAATCGGTTGTACAACATTTCTCGGGAGTCTAGCAATGAAATTCGTTACTAATACCATGTCAATAATCTCCTCCTTTAGTAGTCAGTCGACACTGACAGTGACCTCCACCCCCTTGTTCAGGCTTCACGTTGCATGTACAGTCAATATGAGAGTATGCGTTTTAAGAAGTCTCTCACAAAAAATAATATTTTGTGCTCTTTTTAATAAAATAAACTTTTCTTTATACATACATGAGAAATTGATAATAAATAATAAGTGTACCTTTTTAAAAGTTAAAACTGTTTTTATTTTATTTTCTATTTTTTAACTTACTCTAATTTTAGTTTCAATTCATAAACAATCATATTTTACTAAGGAGAAATTATAATCAATAAAATAATTAAGAAAGAAAATAATTAATTTCGTTATATGCGATTGTGGAAATAAGACTTCAGAGGTACCGAATATTATTATTAGCACCTCATTTTACTACCCGTTCTGGTTATACGCACTTACGCTAATGTGTAATGGTAGGGTGATTATGAGATAAAGATACCGAGTAATCGAGTAACTTTCATCGAGTACTTTTAAAAAGAATCGGAAATGTGATACGGTTTGTTAGCATGCGTTTCGATTGTGTACCTTACATCTGCGAGTATTTTGTATTGAAAATGCTCGTGCAACATTTAAGCCATAAAGGGTCATTTTTGCCTAGCAACAGAAACTGATGGTGAAAAATGAGCTCTAAGGGAATATGCCTTTTAAATATAAATAGCATTGTAAACAGTCCAGCCAATAAGGTCGATTCTCACTTAGCTGGTAAGAAAAGAGAATATAAAAGAATAACAAGGTCCGAGTAAAGTTACTCGAGTAATCCCGGAAGAATCGAGTACTCCCGATTACACAACACAATCGAGTTACTCGGTTGTACCCATCAATAACGTACACACCGACACTCGTCGTAGCACCGTGGTAGCAAGATAGTATTGTATACGTACGGTGCGTGGTTTTCCATCACTCCTCCCTTATCTACGTTCTTCATTCCGCTTTGAAAGGAAAGACACGTACGCTACTGTCATGGCGGCCGTTGCCTACCCCCACTACACCCTCTCAAACACTCCCTCCTCTCTTCTACTCAGGTATACACTCTTGGCGGTATTGTTGCTTTATATTATCATTATGATTATTATTATTATTATTACCACCGCATCTTACTTGTAAGCAGAAAACATTAGTCCAGGATAATATTAGTCTGAATGCAAGAAGGACTCTAGTGAGCATCGGCACGCACTCAAAAGAACGGCATCTCTTTGACACCAAACAGTGGTCTAATAATCTCGATGTTGACTAGGAAATTCGTGTCCAAGGATATTAATACTACTTTATTAAATTCTCACACCTTAGCTATTTATCAAAGTCTTCACAGTATCAACACCAATGTTTTTTAATCCTATCTTAAAAGACAGACAATTAATTAGTATATTATGTCAAAAGCCTTTGAATATTTGTCACCCTTCTTACTCTGGCAACCCCCATAAATGTGATTTAAGTTTAAACACACATACAAATATATAACATTTTAAATTATATTATATAATTATAAAGTAGTCACACGCCCCTGTAAGTTATTTAGAAAGGCCTTATTCTGAAATCTTTTTTAAAATCGAATGCCGTAAGACTTAAGAATTTATTTAAAGTAGTCTTTAACTTATAAAAAAATGGATGCCCCTAGGAGCTCTTTGGAGCTTTTACTTGGAGAGAAAAAGTATTGTGATCGTCAATAAATCGAACTTTAGATTTTGATAAATGTCGATGCTTCATGACTTCCTAAATAAAAATAAATAAAAAGCTTTACATTATGGGTCATTTTATATTTAAGATTAATATTTACACCATCGCTGAGCAAGAAAATGATAATTAAGTAAGTTATTATTTATAAACTGTTCATAAAAATACTCCCCTCTGCTATCTTCGTGTAAAAGAGAATTGACTTTTGACTTGAATATTGAATTGACTTTGAATATTGACTTTTTGATGTTGGCTACTCTTCCCAAGGCCTGAATAGGCAGTATTTATCCATACTAACAATAAACTAAATACATTCAATCAAATTAATAAACGTCCGAAAAGATACACCAACAAATGAGTTTTGATTTATTCTGACACACAGACATACCTACATACACACATACACACACACACACACACACACACACACACTCCCTAAGGGCGGCATTGACAAAGAGCCACTACCTAAAAATGTCTTAGTCTAAAGATTTCCTGGCACACCGGGATCGAGGATTGTTTTGTATTCGAGTTGTGTAAGTTGTGAAATGGGCAATTTTGAAGAGGAGCTAATTATTGTTGTACAAGAGTACAAAGTTATTTATGACATTGGAGAGCCGGTTTATAATGACACCAAATACTAGGACAACGCATGGGCCAAACTTTGCGAGCGTATACATAAAACAGGTAGACATATTTAAGTTTATTACTAAAGTGTACAGGCATAATATAATTTAATTAATGCTGAACGTCAGTTGAGACCAGACCATACAAATTAAACAAAAACCATTCTCTACTAAGTAGGCCATAGGCTTTTACTAACATGATTAAATAAAATATATTATCCTTTAAATTAATTTTGCAGACTTTGTCTAATGTTTATGCTTCTTGAAAAATAGTTTTTACGTAATATAGTATAAACTTATAAACTACAGTCCATTCATCAATGGAAGAGTGGTAATAGAAGTGTGTTCAGTTAGTGAAGTCATTCTTAGGGAAGTATTATTGAAAATATTTGATACACATTATTTTGATTATATTATCTGTCGACTTTATTCTATTATCGCATTCTCGTGTGAATTAGTGTAACTAAAACATGTTATTTCTGCTTTACATTAATAGAGAGCAGTTCCTGATCTATGTTATTATATCTTCGTATACTCTTTTAGAAAGAAAAACAAAATAACAGAGAGCTTCAGTTGTTTAATTTGAAGTTTGTTTGGTGTGTTTTTGTCAGTGTTATTGGTTATAATCGTGTTT
This sequence comes from Timema cristinae, assembly GCA_039000515.1. Taxonomy (NCBI): domain Eukaryota; kingdom Metazoa; phylum Arthropoda; class Insecta; order Phasmatodea; family Timematidae; genus Timema; species Timema cristinae. Next base: position 2,164,957 of record JBCFYV010000100.1, read on the forward strand.
TAAAATGTCTCGAGCAATGAAAATATTAAAACTGTGCCCTAAATTGGATTGTGATCAATTAGACGAGTCGGAAAATAACAATACTGGGTCCATTGGTGGTGTGAGTGCGGTAAACATTGACAATCGTTCTAGCACACCTGGAGTGCTTACAACCAACAATGAATCAAATTTTGATATTGTATTCAATTCACTTTTAGAAAAGGAGATATGCTTAGTAGAAACTAACATACTTAATGAATCAATTGATCTGTATAAGAAAGGTAAATCTATTTTTAGTGTTGCTGAGCCACGAGATGAAATAAACATAAATAGTTATTCTAACTTATCAAGTGATTTTGTTCCTGTACATAATGTGCGTGTAGAAGAGTTATTTAATGCAAACTATATTGATGCAAATCAAGTTGAAAGTGATAAAAGTCCTCATACTTTGAAAATAACGAAAACACAACTAAATGTAGCCATGACACTGTACAACCATCAACTTCAAGCTGCACAGAGTTGGGTCCTCTACACACATTAGAACCAATAGTTGACTATTCCAGTAGTGATAGTGAATGTGTTGATGATTCTGATTTTGTACTAAATGCCAGTGTTTATGCTAGTGGAGACAACAATAACGAATCACACCAAAATATTCAACTTAATAAGAACCAGGACGAGACAGTAGGCGCTTCTGGGAAGAAGAGAGATGGAAGTGGTAACAAAAGGGCAGAGAATAAAAACAAGGACAGTGGGAAAAGTTATGTTGGTGTAAAAAGACAGAAAAAAATTGAAAAACGTGTCAAACCAAACCCATGTATTGGGAAACGTTGTCCAAACAGCTGTTCCACGTCTATTTCAGACAATGATAGGGTATTGATTTTCAATGAGTTCTGGGCTTTAGCTGATCCCAAACGACAGAGAGATTGGTTGTTAAATTGCATGAAAGCTACACCAAACAAAAGGCGTTGGACAAGTGACATTACAAAGCAAAGGAGTTCAAAGGAGTATTTTGTAGTTGTTAATGGTACAAAAACTAAAGTATGTCTTCAGTTTTTAATTAAAACACTTGCTATTTCCGAAAAACTAATGCGCTACACATGGGACAATAAATCCACAATTGATACATCGAAAATTGACCAAAGGGGAAAACAAGCTTCGGCAAATAAAACTCCTCACACTGTAAGCAGTGAAGTTAACAGGTTCATTGAAAGTCTGCCAGCTGTTCCGTCCCACTATTGTTGGAATTCTACAAACAAGAAATATGTTCCAATGGAGTGTAAGTCCCTTGAAAATATTTATCGGCTTTACGTTAAGAACTGCCAAGAAAACAAGATTTCATCTGTGTCTGGGAATGTTTTCAAAAATATTTGGAGAAATGATTATAATATTGGTATCAATTTACCGAAGAAAGATAAATGCTCTCTGTGCCTCAGCTACGAGCAAAAATGTGTTGAAGAGCATACTGAAAATGAGATTTCCCAGCATGAAAGTCACATTAAAGAGAAACAGCACATTTTTGAAACATTCCGTGGCGACCAAGAATCTAGTGGAGAAAATGGCTTTCTGTATTGTTCATTTGACCTACAAAAAGTATTAAATACTCCGCATGGGACAACCAACTCTTATATTATGCACGAAAATATGCATTTTATAATTTCACAATATACGAGAGCAAAACACAAGATGCATTTTGTTATCTTTGGGGTGAAAGTGACGGTAAAAGAGGAGGAAATGAAATATCCACTGACCTTTATGATTACTTGAGTAAAGTTGATCAAAGAGGTAATGTATCATCTGTTGGCTTGTACTGTGACAACTGCCCTGGGCAGAATAAGAATCACTTGGTACTATCTATGATTAAGTTTTTCTTAAAAAATTCTGTCAGCGTAAAAACAGTGACCATTACTTACCTAATGCTTGGTCACTCATACATGCCAGTTGATTCTGTCCATGCCACTATAGAAAAATCTGTAAGAAATAAGGTGGTGTGGGCGCCGTCAGAATGGCCCACATGGATTGAAAATGCAAGAGTAAAGCCAAGGCCTTACTATGTAGTATTGAAAACTTGCAAAGACATTCAGGGATGGGAAAGTGTAATGGAAAACACATTTCCAAAACAAAGAGTGTAAATGAGTGATTGTGCTAAGAAAAGAATCCTAACTTACCAGAATAATACTGTGTCAATACGTGATTTTAACAGTGTTTAAAAAGAGAATTCAATTTTAGCAGGTGAAAATACTTTCAGTAAAAAGGTGATTAAAAATTTATCTTGAATAGCATTAATAATCAAGGCAGGTATTTGTATAAAGTTTGTTTAGTTCCCCATGTTTAACAGAAATAATAACTTATAACCAAAGTCCGTTACAATAATGTATTATTTTAAAATCCTTTTATAAAATCCAGCACGTAAGAAAGACCTCATCAACATAGTCTTAGGCAATTAATGGGACGGCACAAGTCTGAGTTTGTAAGAAGGGCATTATCAACAAGAAATGGGAGTTATTTTGTTATAATTTATTTTGAAGATAAGTAATATCTATTAAAGGCTTATTATAAATTTCTAAATAAATCATTGCACATAATGATGTAGAATTAGTTGTCTTAACCATTGTAAGTGATTTTATAGACAGTTTTTATCGTCTCCTGAAAAATATAGGTTTTGTTGATAGCGCCCTTTTTACAAAACACCATCGATATATAAGAAGCTTTGAATGGTGTTATGTGGAGATAACGCCCTTCTTACACTTCAGGAGCTCCAATACTACCACTGATTACGCCCCTTTATATAGCATTATCTTAAATACCATAACAGAAATGACACCACCCTTTTTACAGATAGACGCACGAGATTTTTCTGAGAAAAATGATGTATATAACATTAAATGTCAAATTTTGTTGATAACGTCCTTTTTACAAAACACCATCGATATTATTACTGATTCTAGGGAAAACGCGCAAGTAAAAGAAGCGCACATGAAAACACCGAGCAGAAAAACACCACACGGAAAAAATAATATTTAGCACCGCGTCTTACTACCCGTTCGGGTTATACGCTTTAAGTACTAATTACACTAATGGATTAGGAATTGGTAAGGTTTAATTAGAGGAAGTGAACCCGCATTTGCGTGGAGGGAGAGTGGAAAACCATTTAGGAAAAACCACCCCCAGTTCACCCGACCGAGATTCGAACCTCAATCTCCCCGTCCTCAGCAGTCGAGCTCAACACGACAAGCGCGTTAGCCAACTACGCCACCGAGGCGGGTCACACGTAAAAAAAAAAAGCCCACAAGGAAAAATGCTCACGGAAAAAAAGCTCACAAAAGCTCTTTATTTGTACATCTGGACCAATAAAAAATATCTATAATTGGTCTCCATGGGTCAACACTTCGTATTAAAATATTGACTTCCGGTTAAAATATTCGACAGTTTATTAAGGGATGCACATCTTATAGTTATTGTATTGCTATTAAATTTCTCTTTTATAAATTTTGACCAATAAAATAGATAATTATTGACTATTGAGTCTAAAATGAGAGAGATAAATCATTGCTGTAAAATAGGGGGATCCAATAGTGGGGGAAAGGGGGTGGAGGGTTGCCCCCTTCAGGAAATTAAACCAATGTTAAAGTCACTACTAGTTTTATTGTCACGTAATACTATCTCAATAACCAGATTTAATTTTTTAAATTGTTATTGGTAATATTATTAAATGATTAATATACGGTAATTATTATTAATACTTAAAACTATCACATTAATTATTAAAATGGTGAAAATGAGCATTATCGAAACTACCCAAATTTTAAGTTGTGTGCCTCTCACCTTGTTGCACAAACATTGCTTAGGTTTAAATTTATTTTATCATTTTATTATTACTATAACAATTATTAATAATATATAAAGATCTTACAACATCTTCGAACATTACCACACACATAACGTGTTAATTGGTATAATGTTTAAACTTAGTTCCCTCTTAATAATCACTAAATATGTTCTTATTATTTGCTTTTAATAAATTTCAATTCTAATCGCAAATTTCGTGTTATACCCTTCATTAGAGTATTATTCTCAAGTTTAGCGTTACTCTGAAAAATTACTCAAAGATCTACTCTCAAAGTTTGAAGTGTTTTTATGTCAACATTTCTTGAAGCCCCCACCCCCCGACTTGATCCCGATGGGAGCACCCCCGTCCCTCCCACCCTCACGAAAATCCTGGATTCACCCCTGTGCTGTTCAATCACACTAAGAGGTTAAAGTAAAAACCTCAACTTCTTGAGAGACTTACTCATTTCTTACTCTTGGCATTGGAGAATTACTGCGTTTGAACTTAGGTATCTCTTACAACTAAAGCTCACAAAATTATATTGATATATTTGAAACTATTGGTCTTATCAAAATATATTTCAAATACAACTTTTTTACTTTTATTAGTATTAAAATTGTACAGTGATAAGTTATTTAGTAACTCAAATAGTTGCGGAGATATAAAACATTTGTGCTTTTGTAAAGAACCCTAAAAGTAATTTTCATGGGAAAATTAAGAAATATATTTTGTTTATAATCTTAATCAACGCCTAGGTGCGAACTTTAATCAAAATCGTTATAACCTATTCCAATAAAATGGAATTTTTCTCAATTAGAATATACGCATCAGACCGGAATTCTTAAAGTCATTTTGACGACAAGTTGAAGCTATCTCTTTAGTTTGTAATATTGATCAAAGTCTAGAAATGAAATTTAATCAAAATCGTTAAAGCCAATTGTGATAAATTCGATTTTTTTCTTTTTCCGCCCTTAAGGAAACTACTCTTAATTTTAGAGTTGGATATTCAATTCCAAAATTTCTTTGAGGTAACCCTATGAAAACCCTAGATACCAAGTTTGAGCCCAATCAGTAAAATAGTTTAGGCTTTAGCCCGAGGTACAGACAGACTGACAGACAGATGGAAAGACAGACAGACGGCATTGCGATAAAACTTTTTCAGACTCAGAGGATCGTGTAATTAGTATTTAAGCGTATAACCCGAACGGGTAGTAAGAAGCGCTGCTAACTATTATTATTATTAAATTTTAGGCCTGGAAATGTTTTTTTTGTGGACATAGTAAAAAGATACGTAGTTTTTAAAAAACTTATTTTTATATAAGGTGTTTGGGTTACTTTTATATAATTTAACATTTAGCGTAAAATTTGTAATTTGAATTTTTATTTAGGGCTAACAATAAATATTTAAACAAGATAACCATTATTTTTAATTTCTATGAATATAGGAGACGAGAAATTAAAAACCGCTCCTGAACTGGTATCATAGTTACTGAAATATTCCTTTTTACAGATTAGCGTGTGTTTCTCAACACGGGCAATTTATCTCCCGCCAACTCTAAATAATCAAAACCATGAATATCCTGTGTGCGTCTTCAATCGTGTCTAACCAGCAATGTACCCCAATATCCTGTGTGCGTCTTCAATCGTGTCTAACCAGCAACGTACCCCAATATCCTGTGTGCGTCTTCAATCGTGTCTAACCAGCAACGTACCCCAATATCCTGTGTGCGTCTTCAATCGTGTCTAACCAGCAACGTACCCCAATATCCTGTGTGCGTCTTCAATCGTGTCTAACCAGCAACATACCCCAATATCCTGTGTGGGTCTTCAATCGTGTCTAACCAGCAACGTACCCCAATATCCTGTGTGCGTCTTCAATCGTGTCTAACCAGCAACGTACCCCAATATCCTGTGTGCGTCTTCAATCGTGTCTAACCAGCAATGTACCCCAATATCCTGTGTGCGTCTTCAATCGTGTCTAACCAGCAACGTACCCCAATATCCTGTGTGCGTCTTCAATCGTGTCTAACCAGCAATGTACCCCAATATCCTGTGTGCGTCTTCAATCGTGTCTAACCAGCAACGTACCCCAATATCCTGTGTGCGTCTTCAATCGTGTCTAACCAGAAACGTACCCCAATATCCTGTGTGCGTCTTCAATCGTGTCTAACCAGCAACATACCCCAATATCCTGTGTGCGTCTTCAATCGTGTCTAACCAGCAATGTACCCCAATATCCTGTGTGCGTCTTCAATCGTGTCTAACCAGCAACATACCCCAATATCCTGTGTGCGTCTTCAATCGTGTCTAACCAGCAATGTACCCCAATATCCTGTGTGCGTCTTCAATCGTGTCTAACCAGCAACATACCCCAATATCCTGTGTGCGTCTTCAATCGTGTCTAACCAGCAATGTACCCCAATATCCTGTGTGCGTCTTCAATCGTGTCTAACCAGCAATGTACCCCAATATCCTGTGTGCGTCTTCAATCGTGTCTAACCAGCAATGTACCCCAATATCCTGTGTGCGTCTTCAATCGTGTCTAACCAGCAACATACCCCAATATCCTGTGTGGGTCTTCAATCGTGTCTAACCAGCAATATACCCCAATATCATGTGTGCGTCTTCAATCGTGTCTAACCATAAACGTACCCCAATATCCTGTGTGCGTCTTCAATCGTGTCTAACCAGCAATGTACCCCAATATCCTGTGTGCGTCTTCAATCGTGTCTAACCAGCAATGTACCCCAATATCCTGTGTGCGTCTTCAATCGTGTCTAACCAGCAATGTACCCCAATATCCTGTGTGCGTCTTCAATCGTGTCTAACCAGCAATGTACCCCAATATCCTGTGTGCGTCTTCAATCGTGTCTAACCAGCAATGTACCCCAATATCCTGTGTGCGTCTTCAATCGTGTCTAACCAGCAACATACCCCAATATCCTGTTGGGTCTTCAATCGTGTCTAACCAGCAATATACCCCAATATCCTGTGTGCGTCTTCAATCGTGTCTAACCATCAACGTACCCCAATATCCTGTGTGCGTCTTCAATCGTGTCTAACCAGCAATGTACCCCAATATCCTGTGTGCGTCTTCAATCGTGTCTAACCAGCAACATACCCCAATATCCTGTGTGGGTCTTCAATCGTGTCTAACCAGCAACATACCTCAATATCCTGTGTGCGTCTTCAATCGTGTCTAACCAGCAACGTACCCCAATATCCTGTGTGCGTCTTCAATCGTGTCTAACCAGCAACGTACCCCAATATCCTGTGTGCGTCTTCAATCGTGTCTAACCAGCAACATACCCCAATATCCTGTGTGCGTCTTCAATCGTGTCTAACCAGCAACATACCCCAATATCCTGTGTGCGTCTTCAATCGTGACTAACCAGCAACGTACCCCAATATCCTGTGTGCGTCTTCAATCGTGTCTAACCAGCAACGTACCCCAATATCCTGTGTGCGTCTTCAATCGTGTCTAACCAGCAACATACCCCAATATCCTGTGTGCGTCTTCAATCGTGTCTAACCAGCAACGTACCCCAATATCCTGTGTGCGTCTTCAATCGTGTCTAACCAGCAACATACCCCTATATCCTTTGTGGGTCTTCAATCGTGTCTAACCAGCAACGTACCCCAATATCCTGTGTGCGTCTTCAATCGTGTCTAACCAGCAACGTACCCCAATATCCTGTGTGCGTCTTCAATCGTGTCTAACCAGCAACGTACCCCAATATCCTGTGTGCGTCTTCAATCGTGTCTAACCAGCAACATACCCCTATATCCTTTGTGGTCTTCAATCGTGTCTAACCAGCAACGTACCCCAATATCCTGTGTGCGTCTTCAATCGTGTCTAACCAGCAACATACCCCAATATCCTGTGTGGGTCTTCAATCGTGTCTAACCAGCAACGTACCCCAATATCCTGTGTGCGTCCTCAATCGTGTCTAACCAGCAACATACCCCAATATCCTGGGTGGGTCTTCAATCGTGTCTAACCAGCAACGTACCCCAATATCCTGTGTGCGTCTTCAATCGTGTCTAACCAGCAATGTACCCCAATATCCTGTGTGCGTCTTCAATCGTGTCTAACCAGCAATGTACCCCAATATCCTGTGTGGGTCTTCAATCGTGTCTAACCAGCAACGTACCCCAATATCCTGTGTGCGTCTTCAATCGTGTCTAACCAGCAATGTACCCCAATATCCTGTGTGGGTCTTCAATCGTGTCTAACCAGCAACATACCCCAATATCCTGAAAAACAATTGCGGTTCGTGAATGACCCGCCTCGGTCACCCGTTACATTTTATTTAGCACCGCGTCTTACTACCCGTTTGAGTTGTACGGGTATGCATTAATTACGCTAATGGTTTTAGGGATTACGGTGGTTATTATCATAGGAAATGTACCCGCATTTCCGTGAAGGGAAAGTGGAAAACCATTTTGTAAAAACCACCCTTAGTACACCCGACTGAGATTCGAACCCCAATCTCCCTGTCATCGGCAGTCTAGTCTACTGCAAGAGTAGCGCGTTAGACCACGCGACACAAAATTAGCCATTTGTTTCAAAAACAAATAAAGACGGGGAAAATAAGGCAAATTGAGAGAACACTGTAATAAATAAGATTAATAAAAAAATTAATGAAATTATGAAATCGTAGAGTGGCAAATCTTCTTTCAATTAGGGAACTACCCCCTTGCCAAGAGGGGGATTTAAAAATATATATACTAATATTTTGTTGTAGAATTTACGGAAATATATATTTATTTTATTGTTTTTATTTATCACAAGACGCAACAGCTTCACTGGAAATTCTTGGAACTAAGACGCCTTCGTCCGAAAACGTCACAAGTTGGTTGTGCGCATGTGTGTTGTGCTCTGGGGTGGGGGGGGACGGACGGACGACAGTTGATTGTACATATTGAATGTGGGAAAATGGCTTCGACGGATACACGGTTAATTCTCAACCAAACATGGTCAGTGTTGTGCTGGAGGCGCGAGCTTCCAACTTAAAACCACTATTTAATAACTCACGTTCAATTTTAACAACCTACTAATCCTCTTTCATAGATTTAAACATATACAATTTTACCAACCTACATTTTGGTTTTATACAGATTTTTTAATTATAATAATTAGTGTATGTGTGTGTGTATTCTATAAAAGTTAATTTGTTTCAAGTCATTCCACCATATAACATAGACATTTTCATTTTTGTACACTAATTGAATATCGACTCATTTACAGATTAATAGTGTAATTCAAAAACAGTGTTTGCATGTTATTATTATTCACTCAACTAATTAAGAGATAATTGCTGTGGTATTTTATTAATGTTTCTAATATTATTTGATGATTTTACTTGTGCTCAATGAAATGTCAGCAATAATCTGACTTGGTTAAAGTGTGTTCACATTCTTCTGAAGATTGAATTCTTACAGATTTTTGGTACTGTCCTATTTAAATAATTAAGCTCAATTATCATACTTACTGTCTTAAGCTCACAATAACACGTCCATTGCACACTAAACTGCTCACAACATACGCGCGGACCAAACACGATGAGTTAATTGATGTTTTATTTAATTTATGCAATACATACACCTAGTTTTCAACTCAAGATCGACAATAATGTCAGCCATTCCTAAAATTACCTTCACAGTATTACATTTTATTAACAATAAAATCAAAACTTTACGTTGTGAATCCTTGTGGATCAGTCGAGCATTGTGTAACAACAACCTAACACGTATATTAAAATGAAACCAACCAGACGCGCAACGCTCGTATACGCTTTGTTTCTATCGTGTGTTACGGTGATCATCACCTTGTGGCTGATCGGCGACGAAGATGTCGGCGAAGACGGTACGGGGACCCTGTACAGAGTCATCGGCGCCCCCATACTGGAACTGACAGGACTCTCCAACCTGACGAACGCGGGGAGAACCAGCGGCATCTATTGTTACGACGACAAAACTGGCAACGCCATAGATGAGATCGTGGCCACGAGTGCTGTCAAGAAGGACAGCATCTTCTTCCACGAGACGTCGTGCTCTTCAACTCGGGAAGGGACGCTGGTGCTGTCCCCTCGTCAGGCATGCGCAGTAGAGTCAGCCGCCAAGATGAACCCTGACAAGGAGGTGTACATATTGCTCGCCTCGCCTGTGAAACAAGCTAACACTTCTTTGTGGTGGTGGCCAGCGAGACAGTTGCTGTTCTACAACAATATCAGGATCAGGTGAGATGACTAGACTATTATCTCCTGGTGGCCAGCCAGACAGTTGCTGTTCTACAACAATATCAGGATCAGGTGAGATGACTAGACTATTATCTCCTGGTGGCCAGCCAGACAGTTGCTGTTCTACAACAATATCAGGATCAGGTGAGATGACTAGACTATTATCTCCTGGTGGCCAGCCAGACAGTTGCAGTTCTACAACAATATCAGGATCAGGTGAGATGACTATTATCTCCTGGTGGCCAGCCAGACAGTTGCTGTTCTACAACAATATCAGGATCAGGTGAGATGACTAGACTATTATCTCCTGGTGGCCAGCCAGACAGTTGCAGTTCTACATCAATATCAGGATCAGGTGAGATGACTAGACTATTATCTCCTGGTGGCCAGCCAGACAGTTGCAGTTCTACAACAATATCAGGATCAGGTGAGATGACTATTATCTCCTGGTGGCCAGCCAGACAGTTGCTGTTCTACAACAATATCAGGATCAGGTGAGATGACTAGACTATTATCTCCTGGTGGCCAGCCAGACAGTTGCAGTTCTACAACAATATCAGATCAGGTGAGATGACTAGACTATTATCTCCTGGTGGCCAGCCAGACAGTTGCTGTTCTACAACAATATCAGGATCAGGTGAGATGACTAGACTATTATCTCCTGGTGGCCAGCCAGACAGTTGCAGTTCTACAACAATATCAGGATCAGGTGAGATGACTATTATCTCCTGGTGGCCAGCCAGACAGTTGCTGTTCTACAACAATATCAGGATCAGGTGAGATGACTAGACTATTATCTCCTGGTGGCCAGCCAGACAGTTGCAGTTCTACAACAATATCAGGATCAGGTGAGATGACTATTATCTCCTGGTGGCCAGCCAGACAGTTGCTGTTCTACAACAATATCAGGATCAGGTGAGATGACTAGACTATTATCTCCTGTGGCCACCCAGACAGTTGCTGTCCTACAACAATATCAGGATCAGGTGAGATGACTATTATCTCCTGGTGGCCAGCCAGACAGTTGCTGTTCTACAACAATATCAGGATCAGGTGAGATGACTAGACTATTATCTCCTGGTGGCCACCCAGACAGTTGCTGTCCTACAACAATATCAGGATCAGGTGAGATGACTAGACTATTATCTCCCTGTGGCCACCCAGACAGTAGCTGTCCTACAACAATATCAGGATCAGGTGAGATGACTAGACTATTATCTCCCTGTGGCCACCCAGACAGTTGCTGTCCTACAACAATATCAGGATCAGGTGAGATGACTAGACTATTATCTCCTGGTGGCCAGCCAGACAGTTGCTGTTCTACAACAATATCAGGATCAGGTGAGATGACTAGACTATTATCTCCCTGTGGCCACCCAGACAGTTGCTGTTCTACAACAATATCAGGATCAGGTGAGATGACTAGACTATTATCTCCTGGTGGCCAGCCAGACATTTGCTGTTCTACAACAATATCAGGATCAGGTGAGATGACTAGACTATTATCTCCCTGTGGCCACCCAGACAGTTGCTGTTCTACAACAATATCAGGATCAGGTGAGATGACTAGACTATTATCTCCTGGTGGCCAGCCAGACAGTTGCTGTTCTACAACAATATCAGGATCAGTGAGATGACTAGACTATTATCTCCCTGTGGCCACCCAGACAGTTGCTGTCCTACAACAATATCAGGATCAGTGAGATGACTATTATCTCCTGGTGGCCAGCCAGACAGTTGCTGTTCTACAACAATATCAGGATCAGGTGAGATGACTAGACTATTATCTCTGGTGGCCAGCCAGACAGTTGCTGTTCTACAACAATATCAGGATCAGGTGAGATGACTAGACTATTATCTCCTGGTGGCCAGACAGTTGCTGTTCTACAACAATATCAAGAAAAGGTGAGATGACTAGACTATATCTCCTGGTGGCCAGCCAGACAGTGTCTTACAACAATATCAGTATCAAATCTTGCTCGTAGATCTATTCAATGGGCTTTCAGGTTCCGTCCTTCCATTAAAATATAACCTAGGTGTTCACCTAGGACACAAAGGTCTTAGAAGCCACTCCATCTAATTATAGTATTCAGTTATAATATATTATCATACCATCATAAAGTTCATATACATATTTTTAATATGTGTTAAATCTAAAAGACACCTGGACACGAGAATCGAACCCGGACTCATGATGTAGAAAGCAATGCTCTAGCCGCTGAGCTATCCAGGAATCGTCCCGTGCCCAAGGTCATATTTAAAGTCAGATTCATTGATGGATTTGTGGAAAGTCGTCACTTACCGATCGATAGAACACAGCCATAGTTGGTTGACCCTGGCGGGGCCTATCGTGCCAACAATACAATTTGTACAAATGCTTTTTCCAAGATGAATTAACTAGCCAAGTTACTATAATGGTTACTCGTAACCCTGAGCAAAAGACGACTCCTGGATCACAGGATGAGTAGTAGCGTATCAAGTCAAAGGATCTGGATTCGATTCTCGTGTCAAGGTCTCATTTTTCAATTTAAACAATATAAATTAAACAACAGCTGTATTTATTATTATTATTATTATTATTATTATTATTATTATTATTATTATTATGTCAATCTACCAATTTGTTTTGTTGAAACGACTCTGGTTAGATAGTTAAGTTGCAATTTTGACCTAAAATATTTTCCTATTGTTTTTAAGTTTCAAAAAAATACTAGCCAGCCATTAAATTAATAAGGATTGTTTATAAAATAAAATATATATTGGTCAATATTTTATGTTGGCCTAATAATTAACAACAATAATATTTGCTTTTTATTTATTTCCCTTAAAAATTAAATTGAAAAAATAGAACCTGGACACAGGAATTTAACCTGAATTTTCATCTTCGACTTCACATATTTTGTAAAATTATTTTAAGGTCACAGATTTAATTCCACTATCCTAATGTTATTGCTTAGCCTGTAATCTAACTATGTTCTATGGAAAGTGGACCTCCTCATTCTATGTTCTATGGAAAGTGGACCTCCTCGTTCTATGTTTATATCGCTTCGCCGGGATCACGATCCACTTAATGTTAACTTAACGTAACGTTCACTTAAAGTTAACTTAACTTAAGAAAACAGAGTTGTGATCACGATTCACGTAACTTAACGTAACAACTCGAGCCAAACTTCTTTATTCTCGAGTATGATCTGTGATTTCTACTAGTTGTACAGTGATGATCTGTGAATGTTTACACTTTCAATCGATATAATAAATATCTATTACCAAACTTTTTGATAAAATTAGATTTCCTATTTTAGTTTAATTATTTTGTTACAATGTCTGATCATTAGAACTTATGCTAAAGAGTAAACATTGGTCATAATACCAACAAATGAATTAATAAATAACCCTGTTGACGTCACTCCCATAATGATTGGCTGGCTAGCTTACGTGATACCCTTCAAGAAACGTCACTTGAAGTAAAATATCTCCCAAGACATATCTTATGTCAAGTTAACTAACTGCATCGTGATCGCTTCTATTTAAACACACAAGGAGATCCTTTACGTTAAGTTAACTTTAAGTTAACGTTAAGTTGGTCGTGATCCCGGCATTACCAGTCTAACTAGTTGTTCTATGACCAATATACCTCGCTTACTCCATGTTATTATCGTTATTACATTCTAACTAGATGTTCTATGAACAATATACCTCGCTTACTCCATGTTATTATCGTTATTACAGTCTAACTAGTAGTTCTATGACCAATATACCTCGCTTACTCCATGTTATTATCGTTATTATATTCTAACTAGATGTTCTATGAACAATATACCTCGCTTACTCCATGTTATTATCGTTATTACATTCTAACTAGATGTTCTATGAACAATATACCTCGCTTACTCCATGTTATTATCGTTATTACAGTCTAGCTAGTAGTTCTATGACCAATATACCTCGCTTACTCCATGTTATTATCGTTATTATATTCTAACTAGATGTTCTATGAACAATATACCTCGCTTACTCCATGTTATTATCGTTATTACAGTCTAACTAGTAGTTTTATGACCAATATACCTCGCTTACTCCATGTTATTATCGTTGTTATTACAGTCTAACTAGTTGTTCTATGACCAATATACCTCGCTCACTCCATGTTATTATCGTTATTACAGTCTAACTAGTAGTTTTATGACCAATATACCTCGCTTACTCCATGTTATTATCGTTATTATATTCTAACTAGATGTTCTATGAACAATATACCTCGCTTACTCCATGTTATTATCGTTATTACAGTCTAACTAGTTGTTCTATGACCAATATACCTAGCTTACTCCATGTTATTATCGTTATTACAGTCTAACTAGTTGTTCTATGACCAATATACCTCGCTTACTCCATGTTATTATCGTTATTACATTCTAACTAGTTGTTCTATGACCAATATACCTCGCTCACTCCATGTTATTATCGTTATTACAGTCTAACTAGTTGTTCTATGACCAATATACCTCGCTTACTCCATGTTATTATCGTTATTACATTCTAACTAGTTGTTCTATGACCAATATACCTCGCTCACTCCATGTTATTATCGTTATTACAGTCTAACGAGTAGTTCTATGACCAATATACCTCGCTTACTCCATGTTATTATCGTTATTACATTCTAACTAGTTGTTCTATGACCAATATACCTCGCTCACTCCATGTTATTATCGTTATTACAGTCTAACGAGTAGTTCTATGAACAATATACTTCGCTTACTCCATGTTATTATCGTTATTACAGTCTAACTAGTTGTTCTATGACCAATATACCTCGCTACACTCCATGTTATTATCGTTATTACAGTCTAACGAGTAGTTCTATGACCAATATACTTCGCTTACTCCATGTTATTATCGTTATTACAGTCTAACTAGTAGTTCTGTAAACATTATAACTCACCCCCTCCATGTTCTTAGAGTCTAACTACCAAATAGTAGACCTCTAATGAGTTTGATTAAAATAATATCTAGAAATTGTTTACCATTACAACTAAAATGCGGCTTCTCTTTTTCCCACTAATATGAATTTGAGGATACTTTATAGTATAGGAAACTTCCAATTTTGAACATACTTACGCAACTATTCTAGATACGAAATACCTTATCATCGTAAAATTATATTACAATAAAAAATAAAAGACTTGTATCAATTGGCCAATATGTATGGGCTATTTTTGAATTGATGTCTCGGAAAAAAATAATTGGTCGTTATGCTCATAAGGTGAACAGAGGTTTTACTTTCTACCTTCTCGCTATCTTACAGGTAGAGAAAGTATTGTGTTATGTAAAAAAACTCAAACTCGAGATTTTGATGAATTTTGATGTTTCATGACGCCTCGAATCCGAAAAGGTGTTTTTTTTTGCATTTCCGTCTGTCTGTCTGTCTCTCGGGCTGGAGCCTAAACTACTTTACCGATTGGGCTAAAACATGGAATCTGGTGTTGGGTTGACCCGAGGTGTTTTTTTAAAATTGGATATCCAACCCTAAAATTAAGTGTAGGCCTAATTAACTCAAGGGTGAAAAGAGAAAGAATCGATCCTATCAAAATCGGCTCCAACAATTTTGATTACGTTTTATTTCTAACCATTGATAAATATTAAAAACAAAATGGCTGCTATCATTTTCTCGTCAAATGACCTTAAGGGTTCCGGTCTGATGCGTAAATCTAATTTTTTATCATATTCTCGTAGCTCTTTAAGATATAAAATTAATTATCATTGCAAATATGTAGGTCTACTTATAATAAAAATCTTTTAGTTGAAACTTTTTTAATAAAACCATTAATTTTCAAGTTTAACGCAAATATATATATGTATATGTATCTTAACTTTTCGAACATTAAAAGTGCGACAGTAAAATAAATCCAACCGTGATGTTGATGGATCTCAACGTTTCATGAGCCCCCCCCCTCCCCCCACCCTCTCCGAGCCCCAAAAGTTTTTTTTTGCAATACCGTCTGACTGTGTGTCTGTTTAACCCTAAAATTAAGAGTAGTTTAACTAGGGGCGAAAAGAGAAAAACTCGATTTTCTCAAAATCGGCTCTAACGATTGTGATTAAAATTCGTACCTAGGCGTGGATTAGAATTGTAAATAAAATGGCTATTTTCATTTTCCATGAAAGTTTTCTAGGCTATTTTACAGGGGCGAAAATTTCCCTATATCCGCAACTATTTGAGATACTAAATAACTTATAATTGCGAAATTATAGTACTATTAAAGATAAAATAAACTATTATTTGAAATATATCTTTATAAAAACAATAGTTTCTGAGATATTGGCAAATGTTTTAAAACAATTTTGTGGTCTTTAGTTGTACAGATATACTACTTAAGTTTTAACACAACATTTATATAATGGCATAGAGTAAGTAAATAATAAAGTCTCTCAAAAAGTTTATGTTCTTTTTCCTTTAACCTCTTAGGGGAATGTTTGTACAACAATGATCCATCTATCATTTAAGACTCAATAATCCATATTAATTTTACCTTTTTTATTGGTCTAAAATTATAAATGAGGAATTTAATAGCAATGCAATAACCATAAGATGTTCAACGCCTAGTAAAATGTCGAGAATAGCTCGGGTTTGCTAGTGAATAAAACGAGTTTTGAGTAAATATCTTCACTTTTAATGGAGGGAGAAAGATTATGCGGAGTTCTGTAACATTTATTTCTCAATGTGTTTCTATAAAAGTTTATATTATTTCATTTGTGCTCTTTGGTGGAATGGGGTGCTCCTTCATGGTTCTGCAACAGTATCTATAATTTATTTTCACGATTATTAAAGATTAAATGTACATCTATTTAAATAAACCAGAGAGATCGTCTGTGCGGTTCACTGAACCATTTATTCTCCTTGTATTTGAAGTAGATATTTTTCCTTGGTGACCAAGTAAGACAGGAAAAACTAATACTATATTCAATAGTACATTAGATTCACGGAGAGTAACTATTGTGTATGTGGTTCAAGACATCAATCTCACAATATATGTCAACATTACAAAACAATCTGCTTCAGATGAGCTACTAAACTAAACATCTTTTTGAGTGACCGCCGTATTTAAACGGATAGCCACATTGAAAAAAATTATGTGCACACATTGTTAGGCATAAGTTCAAATAATATCACTGCCAAATTCCGTCGAAATTCCTTACTTATAATAGTGTTATATATATCACTGTAAAAGTCCGAAGACCCGTAAATCCTAACATTATAATATCAGTTGGTAAAATTCCGAAACATCTTAGAAAATGTTTACATTTTGGATATTAACCATTTTTAGTTTCAGGGGGGAAAGAGGATCCCCAGTTCTAGCTCCAACAAACACTCTAAATAAACCAATAACCCTTATAACATAACATAACCTAACATACATAACCAAACCTAATCAAACCTGAAGTAAATTAACTTAAGGTTGCGGCGCTCTAGCGATGAAATAGTTCATTCCACAAAAATAACTTATGAGAGTTAAATCGTATAGAATTTATTTCTATTTAATTTAATATAGAAATATTTTTTCTAAACGTCCAATGGAACGGAAATATTTGCAAAAAACAGGTTTATTTTTGCACATTTTTTTGTGGTTTTTTTTAGGTTCCGGCAAAAAATTGTAGTCGCAAAATATGATCTCAAAAACAGCACCTCAAGACCTGTTAATCCCACCCAAATTCCAAAACTCCCGCAAAACTTTCTCAAAGCATTGTTTTGAACACCTATTTCCTGGACAAGAACATATTCCCATTTCTAGATGGACGGGTGTGTTGTGTGTGTTATGTTCTGCTGCCGTGCTCCAAGATGTCGAGGTGTGTAGTGCCAAGCACACCTAGCTCATATGCAACCTGCTGTACACGCATGCTGGAATAGGTATGCCAGGGATTGTGTATAACTTTTGGTTCAATCAGCTATATGTGCAGTTTGGACTATGAGTTTCCGAACATTCTGTACAGTAAAATATCAATACCTTATTTACTCTCATTCAATACCTATGTCTGAAATAAACAACACACAGTACTTGACTTCAAAGAACATGTCTAGTCCTGTTAATGTTCATGGAGCCACCGACACAGCTGCACACACTTTGTTTGACCAGATATTAACATACAAAGGATGGCTTTCACCACCCAGTCTCATAAGGGGACATACATAAACCTTGTTAACACTACCTTATTTGTCCCTCCTCCTCGCCATGTTAACACCAAGTACACATTCATCCTAACCATTCTTTCCTCTTTGAACTCTTGTCCCGTAACTTGCACATCAAGATCTTAGGGAGGAAGCTTTTGTCACCAAGACAGGGCCTCAGAGTTAACTGAATCCAATTTGAATCATCAATATAAATGCTTCCAAAGGGTTTTATTACAATACTTTATCACTTCAATTTATCAGAAATACATTAGGCAACATTGGTGGTCACATGGCTTAAGGCGTCACTCTCGTTATAGACTAGAATACCGATAACAAGGAGACCGGGGTTCGAGTCCCAGTTTGGTACTGAGGGTGAGTTTTTCTAAACTAGTTTTCATTCTCTTTCCACGCAAATACCGAGTACACTTTTTGTTAATTGAACCTAACTCATCAGCGTAATTAGTACTTATGCGTATAGCCTGAACAGGTAGTAAAATGCGATGATTAATAAATAAATAATTAAAAATTAAACAATACATTATTTATCATCATCATCATTATCTTCAACTGTTTCCAGCCTGTGGCCAGCTGAGTTTAGTAAAATTCCTCCATCTTCCTCTATTCTTTCACAATTCTTCTCCTATTACTTTACACTTTCTGTTATCTGCTCCTCTCATCTCTTTCTTGGCCTCCCGTCCTCATTACATGTTCATACCATCTCAGTCTTGCTTCCTCTACTATCTCATGTACTTCATGTTCCCAAACTCTTTCCCGGATAACTTCGTTCCTAATCTTGTTTCTCCTCGTGACAGCTAACATGTTCTCCTGGTCTCTCTTACATTCACTGTCCATGTTTCTGCTGCACATGTGACAATGGGTACAAAGTATGCTCTGTACAACACTTCAAGGACACTTCTCTCCATAGACATACCTCTAGAACAACTCTCCCTGCAGTCCTCTTCTCATTAGATCCTCTCTACTTTCACCTTTTTCATTTATCAACAATAATATTATTTTGTCAACATTATAATACATGTAAGAGCTGTGCTACGTATCAGTGTGATGTAACACCCCCCCCCCCCCAATTAACACCCCTTAGACTAGTGCTAGAGTATTGTAATCGTGAACAATTCTGACCTCGAGATTATGATGAATCTTTAAGCTTTATCTGACACCGAAACTTAAGGTGAGGCAGAAGGGTGCGCGAGTAATTTTACAGTTTTTATAGAATTGAAAGTTTTTGGCCAAAATAAATCAAATATTTCTCCACTAGCAACATAGAGTTTAGTTTTCTGCACATGCTAATATCAACAGATCTTGAATATCTGTCAAGAGTGTCCTGGAATTTTGTCAAAACTTTTTCTCTTTATTTCAAAAGTTTTGACAAAATTCCAGGACACTCTTGACAGATATTCAAGATCTGTCGATATTAGCATGTGCAGAAAACTAAACTCTATGTTTCTACTGGAGAAATATTTGATTTATTTTGGCCAAAAACTTTCAATTCTATAAAAACTGTAAAAACACTTGCTATCCCTTCTACCTCACCTTAAAAAGTGTATTTTACAATTGTGTCTGTTCCTGAGCACAGATCGAGGACGGTTTGACGGATATAGTGATAATTAGATTATATAGGGTTACATCTCACGATATTATTATTTACAGTTTGACCCTATCCCTCAAATTAACGTTAGTTTACTGATAATGGATTTTTTTAAATTCAAAATGTTTGGATGGCTCTAACGAATATTGTTTAGAATCTATATCTAGCGAGTGTACTACCCGGAAAATAACAACATTTACTTGTGTTTTTGGGTAAAAATTTGTTTAGGGGGGTCTACAAATAAGGGTTTTTTGAAAATTCTTAAAACTTTCGACAATATTTCTTATGATTTAGTTTAAAAGAGAAATATTTCGTCATAAAAAATAAAGGATGAGTTTAATCGAGCTTGTTCAATGTTACTGGTCTTGAGAATCTCCCGTCACTTTCCTCCTGAGAGGGGTCGAGGGGGCTTGGCCCCATGCTCCCCCCCATACCAAGTTCCGGTGTTTATGTACTCATGTCCTGAGTATCACAGTAAAGCCATACGCCAAGTTGACACGGTGCTTGCCGGCCAAGAAGACTCAGCTGAGAGGTTATTATTTATTGTTATTACTTTTGGCTTCACCGGGTTGTCTATCTACTTATTTATAAATTAGTGTTGTAATACATGCATGGAACTTTAAAATAAATATTTAGCTTTCATTGGGATGTGCTAGCGTCTAATCAGCTCACGGCAGGCCAATGGTACATTTATTTTTGTTAATATTGCTAGCCTGTTATAAGAATGGGGAATATTCGATTTTGTTTTGTCTTTGGAACTCTGCAGTGTATCTCTCGTTCTTAATAACAAATTAAGAAAGCGATAGTAATTATATTATTTATTACTATATAAATAAGATAATTCTTGGACCAATAAATTTTAAATAAATTGTAATGGAAAATTTATAATTTTCCTTTAATAAATATGAGTTTATTAATTATTTTATTTTTGGAAGCTATCCCTGAAAAATGTATTTACTATGGAGGGGCTCAACATTTTCTTGGTAATTAAATTTAAGAAAGGTTGTCGGAATCAACTTTTACCATTTATAGAATCAACAGCAAAGGACACCGAGTATAAAGTGTTCACTTTTAGAGGGTTTTAGGCAAGAAGAAGGTTTGTTAGTCAAGACATAATTTCTATTTTTCTAATAATCCAAAAGAAAAAAGGTAGGTGAGAAGCTATATTGTTGATTTTTTAAAAACCTTTCAAGAAATAAAATACAATTTTATTAAAAGGAAAAAGAGACTTGGTTAGTCCAAATAAATTCAAACATTTTTCTGCAATTTTTATTATTAAAATCAACGGAACAGCCGGCCATAAAATGCACTATCAACAATGTTTATTTTTTCTTCTTGTAAATACTTTTAGGAACATATTATACACAGTTTGTCTCGTAGGATATGTTCAATTTGTCTCATTTATGATATTGTTGTTATTTTCGTTGTTCCTTTTAAGAGCATAGGCAATTTGTTTACAACAGTATACACAAATTATTTACATAATCTTTTTTTTTTAAATTAATACTAAAATACTTTGAATTTCCCAAAGTTTCTTGCTAAACTAGGGAGTTATTCAACGATTAAATTAAATCAAATAGTGAAATTTGGAATCAAAAGTTAAATTTTACATTTTTGTGTTGTCAAATATACAGCTGATTATTTGATGCTTAGCCGTTTTTGTTGAACACCTCAAAGGTCCTCGAGATAAATACTTTCATGGCTCTTATCAGTTTTGATTTAGTTCTGTGACTCCTAGTGCTAGAGGGTATAACGAGCTCCCACAGTAACGAGGCTATACTCTGGTGACTTCTAGTGCCTAAGGTATAACGAGCTCCACATAACGAGGCTATACTCTGGTGACTCCTAGTGCTAGAGGTATAACGAGGCTATACTCTGGTGACTCCTATGCTAGAGGGTATAACGAGCTCCCACAGTAACGAGGCTATACTCTGGTGACATCCTAGTGCCTAGAGGTTAACGAGCTCCCACAGTACGAGGCTATACTCTGGAGACTCCTAGTGCCTAGAGGGTATAACGAGCTCCCACAGTAACGAGGCTATACTCTGGTGACTCCTAGTGCCTAGAGGGTATAACGAGCTCCCACAGTAACGAGGCTATACTCTGGTGAACTCCTAGTGCCTAGAGGTATAACGAGCTCCCACAGTAACGAGGCTATACTCTGGTGACTCCTAGTCCCTAGAGGGTATAACGAGCTCCCACAGTAACGAGGCTATACTTTGGTGACTCTAGTGCCAAAGAGGTATAACGAGCTCCCACAGTAACGAGGCTATACTCTGGTGACTCCTAGTGCCTAGAGGGTATAACGAGCTCCCACAGTAACGAGGCTATACTCTGGTGACTCCTAGTGCCTAGAGGGTATAACGAGCTCCCCACACAATTTATACTTTATGGGACAATAAAAATAATCACATATCCTTACTTTATTTTATAGTTAGTAAAGACAAAGAAATGCTGTTTTGACAAACGTTTCTTTGGAAAAAAGAAAAGGCGAATATTAACTTTTCACTGGCCGACGAATTTCTCAAGATTTACGATATTTCATGGATTAAATTTGTTGATATTTGCACAAATTATGCAGCTGCAGTGATTTAATTCAGATTAAAATTAAACTTTGGTGGAAAACTACTCAGTGTTTAAAAATCTGTTCAATCCTTTCATTGGGTGATAAATTGAAAAAATATTGATGACGAGTTTCTATGCAGACTTACTTTCCTCGAGGGATTTTCTCGCCGTGGTCTCTTTTACTTTCAAGCTCGCCAAAAATAAAAATCTAACTCGAGATTTTTGTTTAATGTCGACGTTTCATGACCCCCTGAGACGAAAAACAAAAAATTGTTTTCGCAATGTCTGTCCGTCTATCTGTACCTCGGGTTAGAGCCAAAACTATTTTACCGATTGGCCTAAAACTTGGCTTTTAGGGTTTTCAGAAAATCCTACCAAGAGTTTTAGAATTGTATATCGAACCCTCAATTTAAGGGTAGTTTACTGAATGGCAAAAAGAGAAAAAAAAATGACATCCTCGAAATTTGCTTTAATAATTTTGATTACATTTTACATCTAGACATTATTATTATTATTATTATTATATATTATTATTATTATTATTATATAATAATAATAATAACAAAATGGCTATTTTAATTTTCTTATGAAAATGACTTTGAGGTTAATTTACATGAGGGTAATTTTCCTGTTTTCAGCATTTCTCCGCAACTATTTGATGTACGAGATAACTTATTGTAAAATTATATTACTATTAAAGATACAAATAAATTATTTTAAATATATGTTATAAAACCATTAATTTCTGAGCTATAAGCAAATATATATACATTTTATTTCAGGTATTTAAATATGAATTCTATTATTATGCTCTTTGGTGGACAAATAAGTTTCTATTGTCTCAACTCTAATGTAACAGTGTTTATAGTTCTTAATGTCATAGAGTAAAACAATGTGTTTCGTTTCACAATTCTGACGAGTTTTTGTAAATGTCTATTTTAAGATAAAAGAGGGAGAAAGTCCGTGCAGTGCACCGTGACATTTATGTCAATCTTAGCGACCCAGGAATGCTGGTTCGGTTTCTTTACATTAATACTTCTTATCCTGTCCACTTAGATTATCAAAATATAAGTTGTCGATAGTTATTACTGGCTATATCATGTAGGATATGTATTTATTGAAATGAAACATAATTTTAGATTATTCTATCACTATAAACTATTGACCCTTGTGCTAGTTTCGATTACATTTAATGGCAATATAACGATTTGGTTTCTTTGGTTTTAATTTATCTTTCATTCTAGCTTACCCTTATCCTTTCTATGTAAAAAAAACCATTGTATTTTACAGACATGTGAATATAGAACATTATTTGGAAGGCACACCTCTAGAGGAATGGTACAAAGAAGGTGCCCTGAAGAAAAGTCGTTGGCCTATGTCCCATTCTAGTGACGTCCTCAGGTTCATCACCTTGTGGAAATATGGCGGCACATACCTTGACCTGGACGTCGTGGTCACTAAGTAAGTCATCTCTCAGTTTTACATTACTAAGCTTCACTCACAACTCTAATGGATTAAATATATAAGATATTATATTTGTTAATTAATTAATTTGCAATTTAAAGAATATTATATTTAAATGCGGCTATAAACATAACCAACAAAAATAATAGCTTGGCTATTTACTCCATCATGGTATGTGCAGCAAAAAACGTCCATAACAGACTCTGCCCTAAAATATTAGCAGATAATTACCCTGGACTCGGGATAGTTCCTGGATAGTTCAGTGGTAAGACTATTGGCGCAATAATCCATAGGTCCCAGGTTCAATTCCTGTGTCTAGGTGTCGGACCTGCGGCAGGATCTAAAATTATAAGACCTAAAGTCACAACACTTAAACTAAATTTCTTAACTTCATATAACCTAACTTTATAAGCCCTAACTCTATAATACCTAATTTTATAGCTCCTAACTTCACTAGACCTAAAAGCACTGGGCCTAAAATTCATGGTTCATAGGTTACTTTAAAATATCCTTAACTGTCCAAACAGGCAGTGGACCTAAAGACAGTAGACCTAAACTTTATAAAACCTAACCCCACAAGCCAACAAGACCTAACTTTATATGGCATGCCGGCATAAGTCCTAAAACCACATTATTTTTAACACACTGATAGGAACACAAACAAAGGCGTCTGTCTTGTCTTGTCTAGTTTTCTGAGCAATGAGAGGTCATAGTTAAAATCCTGCTGGGAGTATCACGCTCATCAACTTAAGCTATGCACACATTGGACGATTATCGGGCGACGCGAGTCGCTGGACGATGTTGCCCGACGATATTTGTCGTCGAGTGGGCGGAGTCAAAACCGGCCGACTGTCGAGCGGCGGATTGTTAAAAGAATGTTGCTGTCGTCGAGTCTTCCATCCGGAATGGAAAACATTGCCAATATGTACGCAGCGATGTCAGTCGGCCGACTTGTTTGTATATATATATATATATATGCAGATTGTTTGAGTATATGCAAGCGAGCAGTCAACGCCCTGATCTTAATATTTTGATTAGTATATTTTTATATAATCAACAAATATTTTAAATACAGTATTTATATTTAAATATAGTTAAACATATACAAACATTTATATTTAAATAGCTATTTGCAGTAATGTTAAACAAAAAATATATATTTTTGATATTTTGAGGGTTACAACCTGATTGCGGCCAGGTATTTAAATTGAGTCAAAAATAATGATAATTTAAGTTAACTTGTACATGCTATAGAATACCCAATTGTCAGGTATGTTTTGATTATTTTATTCATAGAATAATGTGGACACAGGAAAATCTTGTACGTTTAATAGAACCGCTCCATTCAGCCCCTGCTCTGTGGCAAGTTAATTCCAAAGAGTATCGCGACAGGAACAAAAAGGGGGGTGCAGTGCGAGCAATCGCGTGTTTTTTTAGTTACAATAAAAGCGGCCGCGATGCCAGCAGTGGTAAAGGTATCCATCATAATTGCAATCACTAGAGGAACTTAAGTAGGTGTCGGCAGTGAATGTTGCTGCTGTATATGGACA
Organism: Timema cristinae; assembly: GCA_039000515.1. Classification (NCBI taxonomy): domain Eukaryota; kingdom Metazoa; phylum Arthropoda; class Insecta; order Phasmatodea; family Timematidae; genus Timema; species Timema cristinae. The sequence continues at coordinate 2,190,359 of JBCFYV010000100.1, forward strand.
GGCACAATCGGTGGAGACTTATGTCTTGGAAAAGTCGGCGGCCTGACTCGATCGAGAAATTTGTCAAGCGACCCGCGTCGGTCGATAATCGTACAATGTGTACTCAGCTCAGCTCAGAACGGGTACTTCCCATTTATCTTGGATTTTCTAACCGTCTTGGATTACGATGGTTGTTTCAATGTTTATGAATGATTTAAGTTGAAAATCGAGATATAAAACATAACTTTCGAGATAAAGTGCTTTAATAAACATTTCCACAACATTTAGAATGTGGAATAATATCAAGCTCAACTAAACTAGTTTGCCGCTGACAAGGAATTTGGAATTCTAATCTCGGCCGTGAGAATTGAGGTATTTTTCCTAGATGATTCCTCACTCTCTTTTCAAGCAAATGTGGGAACATTTCCCCTAAATTCTTATTTACTGTCACCTTAAATTAGTGAAATAAAATGTGGATAGTTCTAACGGGAAGTAAGAAGAAAGTGTCTGACAATCAGGATTGCCTCAATGTTAATAATCTCGATTGAAGTGCTCGGCTTTTATTTAGCAAGTTATTATTCATCTATCCTTTTCAGGTATAGTAGGAGTGTTTTGCCACTTATTTGTCTACTCATTATTTCTTCAGATTTCACCATATTTAAAATTAAAATATATTAAACATTTATTCTATGGATAAACAAAAGAGGAAAATGTTACTGTGCAGTAATCGTGGCCCATATTTTTATGTCAACCGTATCACGTATTTACTAGCACGCGCGGGCTATCCACATGTTTGCACAATGGTGTAAGAAAGAGGAATGTAAAATTTGTGTGGAGGAAGAATTAAAAACAATTATTTTAGCTCACCCTTAGCTCAGTACACTTGACTGTAATTTAAAGCCGGTCTGTAACAATTCAGGCTATTGTTTGACTCATGCGGGCTACAGTGCAGTCAGTTATCGAGGGAACAAAGCTAATATCATTATTGGCTTAATCTCGTGACATAACACATTATCAAACTTCACTTATTTGTTAAGTTAATTAATAAGTTATCCTTATTAAAATACATATTATATTTTAACCGTCGAATGTTTTGAGAGCCACGTCAATCACATACATAGGTAGCCTATATATATTCTTTTTATAAAATGTGAGTTTCTTATTTTATTGAAAGCCAAAGTATGTTAAAATTAGGACCTAATTTAATAATTACCCTAATTAATCACTTTGGAAAATTAAAATGCTCAAATACTGGAAATCTGGGATGGCCGCCGCCAAAGTCAAAGAGGTCACTCTAACACCTTACACCTTATAAAGCAGAGGTGGAGCACATTGATTTATATAAATAGCTTGATTGACATCTACGTCTAAAGTTTTCTAGCTGTCGTCTGCGCCAGTGGCGGCTCGTAGCTAACATTAGTGGGGTGCTGCTACAGAAAATGTTTAGCCTCTATTTTAAAATTGTGTAAAAGGAAAATAAACATGTATAAAAAGAAAATTATTCAGGAACTTGATAAAATCTTAACAAAAAAAATATTTTTTTTTCACTTACTTTACTTAAATTCTTACAGTTCAAGCTTGATCTATTCATTTAAAAATGAAATCAATTTTTCTTGTTTTAATTTGCACAAAAAGTTCGATAATTTTCTCCTTGCTCTCTGGATGACAATTGAGGAATTTTTTCTCCATTGAAAGTACGGCAAGCGTATTTAGTATTTCCGAATTCATAGTGCTTCTTAAAAAAGTTTTTATTCTTTTCAATGTTGAAAAGCAGCGGTCTTCCTCTGATGTAGTCATGGTAATTGTCAAGATGATTTTTATCAGTTTCGTAATTTCACTAAAACATAATCTATATTATTTTCCAAGATAAATTTCAGCAGCTCAATTAATTTGCAATATTCATGAATATCAGTCCTACAATAGAATACTTTTAGTTCAGTTTCAAGCTTTTCTTTGTCAATCATGGGATAAGCTTCAGTGGTCAGTACTATCTCTTTTGTGGGATGTTCATTCTTAAATCTAGTGAAGCAATTCTTGTTGAACAATTTAGCAGCTACTAAGTGTTTAGTGGAAGAATAGCTGTCCATTATATCAACACATATATAGTCACACACTTTGAAGGATTCTCACAGTACTTTGAGTTTCTCAATTCTAAAATAGCAGTTTTGAAATTTGTTATATATTAATTAACTTTAAACACACTAATTTCTCGAGATTGCATTTGGTTGTTAATTATTTCAACATGAGGCATAATTTGATGAAAAAACTCTAACCAAAACTTGAAATTATCATCATTCAGGTATTTTAATATTTCTGTTGATTCTGCAATGGTTTGATCTGCATTTGATGTTGACTGAATTTCAGTAAGGCAGGTTTTTAAAGGTTGCAAACTTCTATGAACTCTGTTTATGGTCCGTATGTTGAAATTCCACCTTGTAGAGGATGGACGTGGAATGCTGACGTTCATATGTTTCTTGAAAATGGACACACGCTGTGATGATCTTGAGAAGTATGTTGGAATAGCCAGATTGTTAGAGAAAAAAATTCTTGCGTTTCGTGTAGTACTTGCTGCATTTCTCATTATTAAATTAAGCTGATGTGCATAACAGTGAATGAAATGTGCATTACTATACACCGCTTTTATTTTTGCTTGAACTCCTGCTTTTTTTTTCCTTTCATGGCATTTGAACCATAAAATGTCTGAGCTATCAGTTTTTGTCCATTTCCTTGAAAGATTATGTCCAATTGTTCTAAAATACGTTTTGATATGCCATCTGCAGTTTGATTTTCTGGAATAAAGAATCCCTAAAAATGCTCAAATATTTCTCCATTCAATACCGTACCGTAGAACAAGGACCATTTGAGTGTGTTCCGAAACATCTGTTGTGTCATCAGTCATGATAGCTACAAAGGAAGCGTTTCTAATCTCCAACCTTATCTCCTCATGGTGTATTTGTTGCAGGCAGTCACGTATCTCATTCTGAATGGTCTTAGAAACACCTTTGAAGACGGCACTGGTTTCTAAGTGATTCTTCAAATCTGAATCTAATTTAGATGCAAAATTTATTAATCCTCTAAATACCCTTGGATTTACTGAATCATCTTTTTCATCATGTCCACGTAAGGGAGTTTAAAAGTTTCCACAAAAGTAAATGCAGTCTATTATTTTGGACAAAATTTCACGGTTCTTTTTAACTTTTATATTATGCTCATTGATTGAAAGTCTGTATGCCTCACAAGTTTCTCCTTAATACTTACGGTTCCTAAAAGTGACAGTGAAACAACATTATCAACGTGCTTCTTCAACTTCTCATGCTTTTCAGTTTTTTCTTTCATTATGTTTGTATTTGTAAAACCATCTTTTGTCCACGGTACATCGCCTCCAAACAGCAAACACGGGAAGCAAAAGAGTGGAATTTTTTTACTTCACAGCCGCAAAGACAACTTTTCCGTTGGTACCATTCAGAATTAAAGCTACGAATATATATTTATTATATTATTATTGCTTTTGCTAGGCTAAGATATTAGAATATCATGATGAACAACCTCTTTTCTTAACTTTAACTTTCTCATGGAGAGATAGCTGTGAAAACTTAAGCTGTTGAAGTTCACTTACAGTCACAGAACTTATTTCTTGGGGATACAAGGCCATGGTTAAAGTTTTCTGTTAAATAAAAGAACCGTAAAAAAATGAATAAAATAAAATAGCTGGAAGTAGAATAATAATCTAATTCTTTACTCTTCTACACTTTATCACATTCAAGAATATAGTACACGGTTTTTAAGCACAACACACGCTGAGTAAAAAAAAAACACTTCCTTCCACCAACACGCCAGAGCCAGCACTGTGAGATCAACAGTGCTTTCTCTACCTGGAAGTCCCGCATTCCTTCCCATCTCCCTCCTATGTGCGCATGCGTACAACAGACAAATACCACGTCGCTGGAAATGTGAAGCGCACAGTTCCATACAAAGATTTTTGTATCTTTTTCATAAACTGGGGGATGGCTACTGAAGTACTGACACTAAGCTTAAGGACTACATATTGTACTAAAAAAAATAAAGAAAGAATTAAAGAAAAAAGAACTCATTATATCGATAATATCGAGTGGAAATAGGGGGTGCTGCAGTTCCGTAGTGCCTATACACGAGCCGCCACTGTTGAAATTGTTGGCAGGTCTTTTTGCCTACCAGAAGCCTACTATATAATAAAATTCTGAGAGGAAAAAATTTATTTCAAAAGGCTACTTAAAAAAAATTGGGTTATACATAGTTTGCGTTTAGCCCACACAAGCGCATAAATATTAAATTAATAGATCAAGCCCGAAAGGATAGTAAAACGCGGTGCTAAGAAAAAATGGACCAAGAAATATGAAAATAAAATAAATATAAGGTACATTAAACTTTCAAAGATGAAGAATAAGGATTCATGTGATTAGTATTATTTCTAGTTAATCTGTTCTTATGCTTTAAAAAATATCTGCATTAATTTTGTAGGTATTCCTTGATCTTAATACTAAACGAAACGGATATTAAATTTAATGTTCAATAAATTTGTTCAGAACTCTTCTATACACACAATTTAACAAAAATAAACGACTTTTCTATTTCACAATAAACGTTATGCTTCACTATATGAGCATAAATCTGACAACTTCAGATTACGATAAATAAAAACAACTGACTATACTGCACAGGGTAGAGTAGGGTATTTTCGTGATCATTTTAATGTTTTGTCTATAATATTTGCATTTATATGATTCTTTTTACATTACGACTGAGATTATGGTACAAATGGGATAAAATACGAACTAGAAAACAATATATTTAACTTTGTATAATTTTTTTTAAATAAAAATTTCATTTAATTTTGAAAAAAATTCAACAGGTATGTCCACGATAGGGTTATTTAATTTCGTGATAGTAGGAAGGTAATTTCGTGAATAGTTAAATGGTGAACATTTTGCCATTAATCATGTACTTGTTTAAATTTCATGACATTTCTTTACCTATAAAACAGCATTAATGATAGATACTTAATTATCAAAATTTCATTCTTGAAAATATCTAGGCTAGTCTTAAATATTTTAAAGATATCCTAACAGTATTAGTCCTCACACTCTGAGATTACATACTAATTTTCATCGTTATTTGATTAAAATATGAAAGTCTTAAAATTTAGTAACTACAGCATCAAGCTCTTAAATACTATGGCTTCACACATCTTAATCACTTTCATTGCTATCGGATTCTGCACAGTTGTCACACGTGAAAATTCTTTTCTTCAGCATCTGCAGATTGGTACATCACATGATAGGGTATTAGGCAATACAAGCACTGATCCCATTTGGCACTATTTTTCATTCTAGTATCCTCAAAATAGCTAACCTCACACACACCACATTCCCAGTCTTCATCACTTGTTCCAGATTTATTTGTTTTAGGCCTACCCGCTGTTCGCTTAGTTCTACGTTGATCTGCAGATGTAGAAGGCTCCAATGTTGGTGATGATATTTTCGGCATTACTGTAGAGGGAACTGGAGATTTGGAATGTTCATCGATTGGTGTCAGGCACTTAGCATTTGAATCTCTCTTCCCTTTCTCTCTTTTGGTACTGGGTTTAATTGAAACCTATGGTAGTGCCAGTAGGCCTATGGTTTCAACTTCCAAATGCTGATTATTTTGTTGCAAGGCTTCAGGAAGAGGCTTGTTTGTTAGCTGTGATGGCTGAAGAACTTCTCTAGGAATTGCACATTTATTTAATGAACAAATCCCAGTTTTCGAGAAGGAATTCATAATATTTTTGACACAAAAACTCTGAATGATGGGTTCAGTATTGAATGGAAATTGGTCCTTTTGGGTTTTTCGGTAAGATTTGCTTTCGTATAAGAATTTAAGCTCTGGGCTCAGTGAGATTTTAATGATTTGTAACCAGGTTTTATCACATATGACAGACCTGTTTCGTCGCAGTTCCATAATCTGTCTGGCATGTCCTTAATCTCCAGGGCATCCATTAGTGTTCCAAATTTCTCAAAAAAGTCCCGCGTTGTCTCTTGGTTTGCCATAAAAGCTCTGTATGCTGCCAGATTTTCTGGAGTTCTTAATGTCAGATTGTGCCTCACCTTAAAACTAGTCCACCACCATTTACTAGCACTATCACTGTCACAATTGTAGAAATTTCCACGCCCACTGCTTTTTGCAAGACCACGCGTCACTTTTCTTACCATAGAAACAGTCAGACCAGAGCCCAACTCTTGCATCGCTATAATGTAATCATCGAGATTCACTTCCAGGTCAACAGTGAGGGCGAATGGTCCACCCAGTTTCGGCAATGGGTCGTTTTTATTCGGGTTGGGGTTTTTATTCAGATAGTCTCCAAGCTAACTCCATGGAACTCCCTTTTATTTTGAAGCCTTGTAAATATACATATTATTCTGTTCTTTTACTAATACCGCAGCTTCTAAGAGCTGCCTGTTTTCAAATTGTTGGTATTTGGAGGGATTTTGAGATATGTTGTACCTGCAATAAATAGATTAAATAGGTAATTTCTATGATATAAGGTAATTTCGTGATAGTCGTGAATCAAGCAATTACTGTTGCTAACATGTAATCCATTACTTGGAAAGCAATTTTTTTTAATACATTATGGTGGAAAAGTGCACAGAAATCTAGGTGTGGTGCCATATATTGACTTCTGTACAAGCATAGTCCATCCCATGCCTAAAAACCTAAGGAAACACGTTAACTACTTAAATAATGATTGCCAGTGTTTATAGTAACATAATTATTTTTATATTTGGTAATTAATAACAACTAATGAGCTATACTTGTCATCAAAATTGTTTACTTACGAGTTGTGATAATCATGTGAAATACTCTCAAACACATGCTACACTTACTCACCCGAAAACATGGCTAAACAAGGTGGACAGACAATGAAACATTTGTTGTGGCGTGAAGTCGTCATGGTGCCATCTGTGAAGAAGCTGGATGAACCACGACGCCAAGCTTAGCGCCCGTATTGCAGTTGATATGTCCGTTAACAGATTCCTAAGAAATATCACGCACTTACCTGTGTCACGAAAATACCTTACTTCACCCTATATACCAAACCTCTAATATCTTGCTTATCTGAAAATAACGTTGATAAAGAGGGCGTTCTGATGACGTAGGGCAATCTGGAACTAGCAAAGAACTGGCCGGACGGCAAACTAGAGCCATTATGAGGTAACCAGATTCAACTATCGCAGTTTTCCTTCAAGTCTCCTTTCCTATTCTGTTCTACTCATTTGCTGCTTTTCCGGTCTCCCTAGGCTGCCTGCGGTTCTGTGTCTTCCAAACTGGTATAGGGTATATGGTACCTGATCAAGATTGGTCAAACACGATTGATAGGCACAAAAATAGACCAATATGGCTAAGTGGGACTGGAGACACGATCTAAAAGATAGAGTACGGGCCTAACCACCGCAAATTAAAATTATTGGTTTAATTTTTCTTCAGTATGGAGATATTAAGACGGCTGCCTCGGTCAGCGAAAAATAGCATGGTCTGTGTCTTTTTCTGGAACTACTCCTCTATTCTGTCTAGGCTTATACTCCCATTAGACCTTCACCCACAACCACCAATTGTCATGTCAATAAGGAAAGGGGAAAGAAAACTACTAAACTTCTTATCTCAAGGTATAGAGGAAAGCTCACTGATAATTCTCAACTAGCTTAACATTTTCTGTTGTGAGTCCATCCAAAAATGAGTTTATTTGTTAGAGGAAGGTTAAACATAGAGCCCCTTTTCATCAAGCCCAGTCGTAAAGCTCCCAAAACATTATTACAAAGTTGTTGAAAATGAGCTAACTTCACATGGTCACACTTTTTTTTCTATTAATAAAACTCGTTGGTTGTTAGACAAAAAGAGCCATATTGGAATCTTTGGACTTTATTTTGGCGTGGTCCGACACCTTAGCTCAGTCGGTAGCATGTATTTCTACTAAATTCAGGTCCCGGGTTTGATTCCTAGCATAGCCGAAAAGAGTTATAGTTGGTGAAATGTACGTTCCCCCTTTCGCAATGATGTTTTAACGTCTGGGGGTTGGATGTTGTGTCTGTTCCAGATTTGATATAATCAGCCGGCCCAGAAAGTGCTCGTTAAAAACCTCAAATAAATAAATAGAAAATAAAAATACTTTGTTTCATAGAGTTTATTGAGGTTTCCTTGCAAAGTACAGCATATGTTTGTCATTTCACCATAGGGTAAATAAATATGCTCCATGCAGTACAAACACAGACTTGTTTATTGGAAAGGGAGAATGCCGGTCAAAAGGCTCGATATGCAAGAATATACTTCAAGATTGACTGCTTCAATGCATGATGGAAACTGACAATACACCCACCCACACACACTTAAATGAACATTAAATCACTAGTAAGTTTTATTAGAAGCTCTGGAATTTGGGTGGGCAACCCTGTCGCCAATCACAACAAGTGGTGAATTGGCCGTAAAAGGTTTGGCGAATTTGAGTTTGCCAGCTCTCGCAGTAAAATAAACTTTTTCCTGATGGCGTTGCTGGTTGTAATTTGATATTTCCTGCATATAGTTGGCATCATTTCGCTTTCTGAATAAGTTATTGATGCAACACTGTCACCCAACTACCCCGTCTACTTACTTTCCCCACACTTGGTTTCGTACCTGCCTTCAGAAAAAAGATTGTCAAATGTCTTACTAAATTGTCTTAAATTTTCAATTTGAACCATTTTCAACTTTTGTGTCAGAGACAGTTGTAACTTATCAAAAGTGTACATGTTTTAAATAAATTTGTTCAAACAATTTGTGTCGTTTTAAAAGTTATATTGAGCGACCTAGTTTCTCTGTACAGGTTGTGGTCATTTTAACTTCTCATTCACCACACCTGTGTCTACACTGAAGAATATGTTGCCCACCTCTGTTCTAGAACAAGCCTAAAAGGCTGATTATGTTGTTCTTGGAGCTTTGGAAGTCATTACTGGACGAAGGTATATTTTTTAAGATAGTGTGGTCACCAAATTGATAAGCCTGACAATTCATATTTTCATCTAAATCCGTAATTCAGATATAAAAAACATCGACCCGATTAAAATGGCATTGCTGAGCCGAGTAAGTCTAAGGAGATTTAAAGAGGAGGGGCTGATGCCCTGTAACATTGTTCGACAACTTACTTGCAATCTATGACTATGCCCGGATAACATCATGCTGGTTCTGCTCTTCAGTAAGGAAGATACACAACAATCTTACTGAGGTCTTAAACGAATGGATAACTATTTATTGCCCCTTCAAGTGATTATCCAATCATTATTGAGTTTATGTCAAATTTATATCACTCAGCACTTAAATACACGTGAAAATACTTAATTTAACACAAAATTATAGAAATAACCACAAAAGGGTTTTATATTTAAAAATTAGCCATTAGGTCTAAACATGTATTTATACCCTACAAATATTACCAGACAACCAAAATTGCTCAAATATACCCTAAATATCGTCGCTAGTCATCCAACATGTCTACTTCACGGTTTAAGTTGGGAAATACTTCTCCAGCGAAATGAATTTGTCAAAACAATACACATGGTGGCTGGAACATGCCCACTACACACCAATTTAACATCAGAAAAGGGGCGAGGCTGAAGGACACGTCATTAAATGGGCTGGAAGCTCCGCCCTGACGTTTATCTCGGAAATGTCTGAATATTCACCTTTCTTCCGGCGCATTACAGCGGTGCTACGGTCCCCTCTGGTCCCAAGGGCGTCATAGCTTAGTTGGGCCACGTTCACTGGCCAGGAGAACAGAACTGACAATATAGCCGCGGGTAGATACGAACTCAGCCACACAAATCCATTAGGCTAGGCTTGTTTAGGTTATGATCGTGTTGTGCCATAGGTTAGGTTGATTTAGGTTATGTTATGGTCAGGCAAGGTTAGGTTAGCTTAGATTAGCATTTTGTTGTGCCTTACTGTTCATCACTTGCACTTTTACATTCATCTTGAAAATACATTTTAAAAACCATCCTAAATGGAGCGCCACAACAGCCGGTTCCAAGCTAGTACACCAGTACGTCTTCTTTGCAATTTCCAAGAAGGGACACTTGACCCAAATTTAATGTGGGATTAAGACTACCCTCTTAAACGCAGGTGATAACAGGTAAACTTGGCCCAACTTTAATGCACCCCTTTGTTCTACACAACTTCAAGTCTGTAAGGAATGTGTGTTCAATATTTTAGGATCTATCATAAGTATGCACATAAATCCCTCCTTAAGTTAGCATAAGTGTTTTAGTGAAGAGCAATAAGAGTTAAGTTTGTATAAAGATCCCTAATACATTTGATAAATAATCCGTGAGTCAAATTTTTACTCAACGTTAATTTAATTCAGCTAGGGGATGACGTTACAAAATAAGGAAAAAATTATAGTACAAGTGTTCTTGGGTACAACCAGAGTCAATGATGGCTATATTATTAAATTAACATAACTATGCCTTAAAACATTAATTAAAATTAATTTTTATATATTGAATTAAAATATGATAGGTAAAAAAAACTTAAGTATATAAAATGTAGATGTGGAAACTTCTCGTGCAGCTCTTAGGACCGATTTCAACGGCCCATTCTATTCTAGTGAAGGTAGGTATCGTCTTGTATTTAGTGTAGTGTCGCACTCTAGTACTAAGTGTGACTGAAACTGCCCCTTGCAGGTCGCTAAATGGACTGAAGAATTTCGCCGGAGCGGAAAGCTCGGTGGATGTTGCGGTGGGAGTGGTAAACTTCCACGACTCTGCCGTGGGGAGAGAGATGGCCAACGCCTGTCTCGAGGATCTACGTGAACATTTCAGAGGAGATACGTGGGGAAACAACGGACCAGGAGTGATCACCAGGGTACTACAGGCGCGATGCAAAGTCAAAAAGGTCAGTAGACTCCACCACAATCACTCAGCAAGTTCAACATGGTCGGTAAGAATGTAAACGAAACCTCTACAAGTATGGTCATAGATAATATATATAATCAGACGTGCAAGCCAAAACTTTAAAATCAAGCCTGAGGTAAGATATCGTCACCAGTAAATCAGGATTATACAAGATTTGTGCTATGTTAGAAACCTCAGTAGGAGTGTAAATCAGGATTATACAAGATTTGTGCTATGTTAGAAACCTCAGCAGGAGTGTAAATCAGGATTATACAAGATTTGTGCTATGTTAGAAACCTCAGCAAGAGTATAAATCAGGATTATACAAGATTTGTGCTATGTTAGAAACCTCAGCAGGAGTGTAAATCAAGATTATACAAGATTTGTGCTATGTTAGAAACCTCAGTAGGACAGTAAATCAGGATTATACAAGATTTGTGCTATGTTAGAAACCTCAGTAGGACAGTAAATCAGGATTATACAAGATTTGTGCTATGTTAGAAACCTCAGTAGGAGTGTAAATCAGAATTATACAAGATTTGTGCTATGTTAGAAACCTCAGCAGGAGTGTAAATCAGGATTATACAAGTTTTGTGCTATGTTAGAAACCTCAGTAGGACAGTAAATCAGGATTATACAAGATTTGTGCTATGTTAGAAACCTCAGTAGGAGTGTAAATCAGGATTATACAAGATTTGTGCTATGTTGGAAACCTCAGTAGGACTGTAAATCAGGATTATACAAGATTTGTGCTATGTTGGAAACCTCAGTAGGAGTGTAAATCAGGATTATACAAGATTTGTGCTATGTTGGAAACCTCAGCAGGAGTGTAAATCAGGATTATACAAGATTTGTGCTATGTTAGAAACCTCAGTAGGAGTGTAAATCAGGATTATACAAGATTTGTGCAATGTTGGAAACCTCAGTAGGACTGTAAATCAGGATTATACAAGATTTGTGCAATGTTGGAAACCTCAGTAGGAGTGTAAATCAGGATTATACAAGATTTGTGCTATGTTAGAAACCTCATTAGGAGTGAAAATAAGGATTATACAAGATTTGTGCTATGTTAGAAACCTCAGTAGGAGTGTAAATCAGGATTATACAAGATTTGTGCTATGTTGGAAACCTCAGTAGGAGTGTAAATCAGGATTATACAAGAGTTGTGCTATGTTAGAAACCTCAGTAGGAGTGTAAATCAGGATTATACAAGATTTGTGCTATGTTAGAAACCTCAGTAGGAGTGTAAATCAGGATTATACAAGATTTGTGCTATGTTAGAAACCTCAGTAGGAGTGTAAATCAGGATTATACAAGAGTTGTGCTATGTTAGAAACCTCAGTAGGAGTGTAAATCAGGATTATACAAGAGTTGTGCTATGTTAGAAACCTCAGTAGGAGTGTAAATCAGGATTATACAAGATTTGTGCTATGTTAGAAACCTCAGTAGGAGTGTAAATCAGGATTATACAAGATTTGTGCTATGTTAGAAACCTCAGTAAGACTCTAAATCAGGATTATACAAGAGTTGTGCTATGTTAGAAACCTCAGTAGGAGTGTAAATCAGGATTATACAAGATTTGTGCTATGTTGTAAACCTCAGTAGGAGTGTAAATCAGGATTATACAAGATTTGTGCTATGTTAGAAACCTCAGTAGGACAGTAAATCAATGTTCTACAGAAAGGGTCAGGGTCAGATACGGTGTTATCCCATTTTGGTATTTGTTATCACATACAATTTGAGTGTCCTCCTTCAGCGCCTCACTTAAAGGTTACGAAAGGCAGGTAATAAGAAGAAAACAAATGAGTAATTATATGTTTACTATAACATCGCCAACTTTATAATTTATTTAAATTATATTGACAGAGAAATGATGCAATGATCTATAGATATAACTTTTTTTCATATTTTGACATTATTTCTAAAAAAAAGAAATTGTCCATGAATTCATGTTTCGTAATTCGTCGCTTAGGTTCCACGTGATTTTGAAGTCGAATCTTCGTTGTTTCAACAAAAAGTATTACAATTTTAATCACGTCTCCTAAAACCTAAATTGTGTTTCACTTCCAAACAATAACTCTTTGTGTGGTGTTTCTCTCTATGTATTATTATTATTATTATTATTATTATTATTATTATTATTATTATTATTATTAGCACCGCGTCTTACTACCCGTTCGGGTTATACGCACTTACGCTAATGTGTAATGGTAGGGTGACTGTGAGATGAAATGAAGGACCTACAGTTTAACGTGGAATCCGAACCACGGTGGAGACCTGGCATTCCTCACATTCACAAGATGTCTTGTCAGAGGTGAAGGAAGGGTTTGGTAATCAGATAAATCTTTGCCGGGACCGAGGATTGAACCCCGGCCGCCAGCATAGAAGTCTGACTCTCTATGTAGCAGTCCCAGTGTCTATCATCATCATTCATCCTGTTATCTACGAAATAATCGTTAAAAGAAGAGTAAAGTCCATGTGACCAGCCACCCATCTTCCATAGAAGAAAGAGGCAAAGAGGCCCGGGCTGAGAACTTACACAAATGAACGCGTTAAGTTTATTTCCTAGCGTGCTTTTCTATCAATTGTAGCTTTTGAATAGCACGCTAAGGACATTGATTAAAATGGAAGTAGCACAGCGATATTTGACTGTCAGGATATGTGTTGCAACCTCCTGGTCACCAAACAAGTAAAATATCCATAACGTAATATGTAATAAAGAACAATCAGAGTGAGTCGAACAAGGAACAATAAATAGCCCGAGGGCGAACTAATGCGCTTCAGAAATCGCAACTCGCCCGGTTGCGGAAAAAGTCTCCACATAGGCCGCTCTAAAGTTTAATTACTCCTAAATCCTATGTGTGTTCGATGTGAGGTAAACAAGTCACAATCAAAACAAAGAAAACTACAAGGGATAAAGTTTATCTTTGATTTTAAAAATATAATTTGAGATGGCCATATAATATATATGTACAAAGAAGAAGGTTGCACCCTATTTTCATAAGTAGTCAAAAAGTTCGAGTCCTAAAAATGTAGAATCAAAGCATTGACAAAATAAGATTTCTTCAAATAAAATCTAAATTTATTAAACAAGAAAATTAACTTTAAAAAAATCTAAACTAAAGGTCCATGATAGAGTTATTTAAACATTCCCAAGTTAGCTGTTCGAAAGCAAACGTGATAATTTGATTTAAATGTAGGAATTACCAAAATATATATTGGTTCCTCAACATTCAATTTATTTTCACTCAATTCAAAGTTTCAAAAACTAAATAAGATTCCAAAAGGAATTATCAAGCAGTAATTTAACCTCAACATCTTAACTTTACAAAGCTTATCATTATCATTAACATAGTTAAGAAAGAATGATTAAATATCACGTAATTTATTCCAAAATAAATGATAAAACGGCAATTATTTAAATCTTAACTTTACAAAGCTTACCAAAAATATAGTCAAGAAAGAATGTATAAATATCATGTAATTCCTCTACGTCTTGAGTTTTCTCATATTTTCTGAATTTTACATAAAAAAACACGGATAATTATTACACAATAATTAGTGACTTCGCTACATTTTAAGTTATTTCATGATATCATAACTTTACTATCTACACCATTCATAAAAAAAGGGCTAACCATGGCACTAGCAAAAATCGGTATATTTTAGTCTAAGCATAATGTAAATGCTCTTTGACTATATAATTTTTTGTTTCAGCTATTAAACTCTCCAAACAAAACAAAATATAAAGCGAGAATTGATAATACTACAAGTTTTAAATTTAAGTCCAAAAATAAATATTTAAATCAAAAAGGAATTTTGTAAAGGGTTATAAAAACAAATTAACTAGGCCTAAAAATAAATTTAGCTTACATTTTAGTTACTACGCAGCAGACGCTACATCCCTTTACAAGCAAAGAATATTCCAAGAGTTCCGATTAAGGCCACATACACACATTAACGTGTGTTAATATATACCCTTGGTCCCAGAAAGGAACCTAGGTCAGGAAAACATTGGGTCACGTGAGAGCGAAACACGTGCGCCGATACTAGAATGTTCTCCGGTGATCTGGACTCTTCTCTCAGAGACGAACCGAACGTAACAGAATTTTATCAATTTCCCTCGAAAGCATTAGCAATCGACACATTTCTAGGCGGCTGACTTTCGAACCTCAGCAGCGTCCCTGAGCTGGGGTGTATGTTGCCAGCCGGTCGTGTTAGGGCGCGTGGATCCGGGGTTCGTGTTTAGGGTGGAATGGGGCAACTCGGGTAAGTAGATAACTGTGTCTTTACTTGAAGTAATCAAATAATATTGTTTTGTTGGTACGACGCTACAGTGTTTTTGATACAGTTGACCACTGCAGCTTCACAGTCAACTTTACATTTTTCGAGACTGAATGGCGCAATTTGTTCCTTAATTAATGAAAGCATCCGAGCATACGTTTAAGTTGTTTTGTTTGGAAGTAGTGCGAAGATTGCTGGAACTACATTCGTCGATCGACCAGTAGTTCCTAGATTTATATGAATTATGAATATTCGACCAAACTGATAGGAATTCGCTTTGAAGGTTCCATCCCCGAAATAAGTTGAAAATTCACAATTAACGCAGCGAAAATCAGGATTATTTCATCAGTTTCATCGTTCGAAAGTAAAAAGCTAGAACAGTTGGACATTAGAACAGCTGCTTTAGGAATTCTGAAATTGGAGCGATCGCCAAATACTAATTGTTTTCTTTGGTCTCGCGGTACAAAGACACTTGTAACAGAGTAAATCCCTTTGTCGTTGATCTGCGAACATTCTTGTCCCTATATTGCAGTTATAGGAGCATCAGCCTCCCCTTGCTTCTTAGACGCTATTACAGACCTTTTCATATCAAGGCGGGCTACAACCAGTGTACTAGACTAGTTTGATTAATAATGGCTAGATGACAGAAGGTCTGTTGTAATCCTTCCCTTGCATCCCATGTGGTATGATGCTACGCACTCCTGGTCCATGGTATTCTCGTTAACTTTTTTATTCATATTCAAATTAGTTGTTGACAAGGGTAGGTTTGCCTTTTGCAGTATCAAGGAATCTAATCACTCGGTCCCCCATTCTTCCAAGCGATCACCGTAAACTCATTAATAATGCTCGACAGGCGCCAGTTTGGGATGAGAAGTGTTTACTTTTACCTTTGTACTAAATTGTAACATAATCAAATGTTATTTTATACGCTGAAATGGGACTAAAATATCAAACGGAGGTAAGTATTTACTGAGGCACACAAGTTGGACAAAACCATCGGACATATTAGTAGGAATGTAAACTATGGATCAATAGGACAAAGAGTCCCATATTGTTACAGATCAACACCCTATCTCCTAATTGATACATTTGATCAGAATGTGTTATTAGAAATAAAACCACCCGTTAATTAACCATACGTAAGCTATAACTGTAAAGAATGTCAACTGGTTGTGGGATCACGTTCTATACTGCTTACAGTTTCAGTCTTTTAAGCTTTTAGTTCCATCGTTGTAAAGTATAGGTCAACATGTTTGTTGATGTGATAAAATAATTGCAGACATTATTTGATATAGTGTTTTATTCCCATGTGGTTTGTTGAAGCTAGGAGAAATGGCACGTTTGTTGTGACACGGAGGGAAATATACTGCACATCGCTACGAGTCAATGTTAGTCTCCTTTCTCAACTTAACTAGAGTGTTATATCTAATTATGTAGACAAAGTTTGAAATTATTCTCGTATTTACAGAAAACCGGGATAAAATTACCCTCGCAAATAGAGCTTACAAATCCAACCAAGAGATAATTGTAACGGGTCATTGTCCCTCCCCTCCTTCTATAAATTTAGAAAGTCGGGCAATTCCATGGTCTCTGCATTATAGATATTTCACAAATAAATAAACAAATCAACATCTCCAACAAGGTTTGAAAAATACCTCATTCTTTATATTAAAATGCCACCACCCTCCACTCAAATGCGGGTACACCTCCTCTAGAGCCTACCTTTCTTATCCCTGCCCCAACAATGAGAATATCCGGATAGCCCTGACGAGAAGACAAGTCTAACAAATAAAAACACGTATCTAAAAGGTAACTCCAAACCACAGCAAATATTTATGAAGGACACCCAAGTTAGGTTAGGTTGGGATCGAACCACAATCTCCCTGCTATCGACCATCTAGTATATTGTGGGAGTAGCGCCTTGGACCATGCAGCCACCGAAATAGACCTTTACCTCCCACAACTTGGTGATAGGCTCATTAGACCTGTTATCCGGAGGAGATTTACAATTTGTCTGTCCGCTATTGTTGTAACAGTCAGTATTCGAAACCCGACATTCCACGAAAGGACCAGCCTTCAATCAGTTCCCCCCTCAATTGTTCTCCGAGTCACGCCACTGCTCGCCCCTACCTTGCCGACCAATCAATATCCCACCATGTTCTCTTACAATGTGCGTGATAAAAACATGTTCTACTATTGATATTTCCAGGAATATTTTATATTCACACAAACCGTACATTTATATTATGGGGAGGGGGTGGCCACTAAAGGGAGCAGGGGTGATCAAATTCCACCTCTAGAGTTTTTTAAGAACCTCGTCATACTGTCAGTTCGGGCGATACGCAACGTAATCTTATTAATCGTGTTTTTTTTAATAATTATGTATATTTGTATCAGTCTTCAATGCCCAGGCTAATAACTTTTGGGGCTATAACTCAAATTATATTTAAAACACTTTAAATTATTACACTGTTTAAATATTCCTTTCCGTTGTTGTTGTTGTTGTTGTTGTTGTTGTGGACTTCGCCAAGAGTAAACGCAGGTACACCACATCTATAATAGGAGAGGTGGTGACAGCTAACCAAAGGTTCTTTATAGCAAACATCGTCTAAAAGTCACTAATGTCAACATATTCGAAAATAATACTATGTTATCAACTATTGTTTCCGAATGTTGACATTAGTTAATTTCTGCTTATGTTGGCAATTAAGAACCTTCTAGCTGTCACTTATCGACACTCCTACCGTAGGTCGTAGAAATAAGTGGGGTCCTGAGCCCCCTGGAATTTGATAAACCTTCTCCCCTATTTGTATGAACACTTTTACTTGAACGTCCAAAGACTCAATTTTGAGAGGGAGGGAATAAACATGGAATAGAAGGAAGAGTGAACTATTGTCAGAATGTTTGTAGTTTTCGAATAAAAACCTCTTTTGAACAAAACAAATAAAATACATTACTCCAGTAAATCGTTTAATTTAGTTTTCAACACAAAATTAGTATCACCAGTTCTTGAATATTTGGTCACTAGCGTAGCGGAATTCAGTGGAAAACACTTAAAGAAAGAGAAAAGTCTTAGTCAACCTGCTTGATGCACATGACAATTATTCAAAATTGTTTTTTTTAGAGTATAACATTACTGACAGAAAGGGACATTACATCCAGTCCGGTCGCCTCTATGTTGACTATCAGCCTCTCTGGTGACACAGACGTACATGGCGAGTTCTCGTCCGACCAGCGGATGTGACTGATAACACAGATATTATTATTATTATTAGTGCAATGTGACGTTTGATATCAGGTCGCGCACAAAGAGAATTTCTGTCGAACAAGCAGCAGAGTAGCTAGGATTCCATTTTGGTGGAAAAGATTGCTATGACATTTTGTCCGATCTTCAGCCTCTGCGTGCTTGAATATTACCAATAGGGGATTTCCCCAAGCTCCCTACCTACAGTAGCCCCGTGGCTTCTTTGGTGCTGACTCACAGCTCACAACTGACTTCTGACTGTCAGCATTTAGGTATATACCTAAATTTTGACTGTCAGAAGTGACAGCTGGTAAATACATGTTTTTGCAGATCATATGGTTCGGCGTATGTATACATAATTTGGTCTGGTAACTTTTCAAAACCGTCAGCTGTCAGTCAACACCAAAGAAGCCATGGGGCTACTGTAGCTCTATTTTTACATCGTAAAACTTATGTTCATATTGTATGAATCATTCCCTCACTCATTAAATTGCTATAATGTTAGTAATAATAATAATAATAATAATAATCGACTTTAATAGCGAGGTTTAAAGCTACCGCCTTTTCTTACACCTAACCAATCCAATTAAAATAAAGTTTAACAGAATAATATACATAGAAACACACACATAATGAAATAGAAAAACTAGAGATAAAATACACATTGAACCAGATATTAACTTAACACAAACATAAATAATTCACACACACACACACAATAGAAGGTGTGATAACGTCTCACTCTCCTCAATCTATGTTACAACCCATTAGTGAACTTGTATTATTATTAATTATTATTAGCACCGCGTCTTACTACCCATTCGGGTTATACGCACTTACGCTAATGTGTAATGGTAGGGTGATTGTGAGATGAAATGAAGGACCTACAGTTTAACGTGGAATCCGAACCACGGTGGAGGCCTGGCATTCCCCACATTCGCAAGATGTCTTGTCAGAGGTGAAGGAAGGGTTTGGTAATCAGATAAATCTGTGCCGGGACCGAGGATTGAACCCCGGCCTCCAGCATAGAGGTCTGACACCTTACCCCTAGACCACCAGGTCACCTGTGAACTTGTACAGTTCATGAATCGAGCAGATGTATGTCCACTCCTTGAACTGTCCTCTCCTCATGACCAGTTCACAAACTGGGCCGAAAATAGTCTAATTCATGAACTGAACGACTCCAAACTTCATTTCTTACTTTACCACCGCGTCTTACTACCCGTTCGGGCTATACGCCTATGTTTTAATTACGCTAATGGTTTTAGGGATTAGTTAGGTTATATTCAGAGGAAGTTTACCCGCATTTGCGTAGAGGGCGAATGGAAAACTGTTTTGGAAAAACCCCTCTCAGTACACCCGACCTAGATTCGAACCTCGATCACCCAGTTATTAGCATTATACTATACTGTTCGAATTAATTGGGACAAACATGTTTTCCTTGTCTGAGTTTATATGTGATTACCAGTGATGTCCCGAACCGCCTGAAACAGGTTATATCTGCCTAGAGGCAGTGTGATGGATCGACCTTGACTGTAATTTACTTGTTTGACTGGTTTTAGTGTATCAGTAATTCAGTTGTGAGACTTTCAGTGTGGCAGCTGGTGGTTATAATTTTGCGTTCCGTGTTTCACGTGTTACTTTTGCTTGTTCAAAGATGGATATTACTCCGAGGAAGCGTTCTAAAATAATCACTCTTAATGAACACACTTCTATGACCATGAGAGATATAGCTACAGCTATTGGTGTGGGCAAATCAAGTGTTTCAAGAATTTTAAGAACATTTCAAGATTCTGGATCATCGTCTCCAAAAAGAAAAGGAAAACGTGGGCGCAAACGGAAAACTACTCCAAGAACTGAGAAAATTCTAATAAGAAATAGCAAAATAAATCCAAGAAAGACAAGCACAGACCTTCGAAGGGATTTATTGGATTATGGTGTTGAAGTGAGTACCTCAATTGTACGGAAAAGGCTTCTGGAAGTTGGTCGTAAGGCAACAAGACTGATGAAAAAACCATTTCTAACTCAGAAAATAATGAAAAAACGTTTAGCATGGGCCAAAAAATACCGATCATGGACTGTTAACGACTGGAAGAAGGTGCTTTTCAGTGATGAAACACATTTATTTGTGTATGGATACAAATCAAGTGTAGTTAGACGAAGTGAAAGTAAAACTCTGTGACTAGGTCATATCCAACAGACTGTAAAACACCCTTCTAAACAGATGTTTAGGGGTTTTTTCACAACAAATGGCACTGGAAGCCTAGTTCCTCTTAAAGGCATGATGAATTCTGTCAAATACATAGAAATATTACGCAGTAGGATTGTTCCATTCATGAAAACATTTGACGGAACACTTCAACATGACTTGGCTCCTTGTCACACTTCGAAATTGGTCCAGACTTTTATGCGGGAAAGTAAAATAAAAGTGCTTGATTGGCCTGGTAATTCACCAGACCTAAATCCCATTGAGAACTTATGGCATATTCTCAAGAATCGCTTAGCTAAGATGAATTGCACGACAACAGAACAAATGATAAAAAGTGCTATACAAGTGTGGTTCCATGATGATGAAGTCAAGAACATGTGCGCTACACTAGTGGAGTCAATGCCAAAACGTGTTGAAGAGGTCATTTCTGCTAAAGGAGGACATACTTCGTACTAATATAGAGATTTATCAGTCTACTTAAGGTGTGTAATGATTAAAAGCTAAGGTTTTAGAAAAAATAGTTTTTTTTCCCTTTGTCCCAATTAATTCGAACACTATAGTAGTTTACCCCTAGAGTAGCGCGTTAGACCGAAGTGGGGGGCAGCTCTATTCGTTGCCCAATTCATGAATTGGAAACGTTTTTTCCCTGTTCTTGAAATGAACAATCGAAGAACAGGTTGGGTCTTTAAGTTAATATAACTTTTAATTGTTTTGGAACAGAAGGTACAGTTCACTAAATGGACAAGAGTTAATTCAATGTTGAGCCAGTTTGTGAGATGGTCAAGCGAAGGTGCCAGTTAGCGGAGTGAGCAGAAGTTCGCCAGGGTTGGCCGTGTGGACTGAGTCACAGTCCCCGAGCGACGAGCCGGACTCTACAGGGCTCATCGACCCATATAGTGCCCTTTTTAGGGGCTGGAGGCAGTCAACCAATCACACACACACGTGACCTTCCGCCCCAACTAATTCACCCCCTTTGCTAGTCATCCGGTCGAAGGGAACATCACATAAACACTTGGATTCGAACCAAGTACGATTGTGGTAAAAATACCAAAACACTTCCTATCTAAATAATCCTCGCAAGAATTCTAAATGGGTTAAAAAACATCATACCAGGTAAAAATCAATTGGGGTATTTAATAGATGTGTAAAAATAAAATGGGGCAAAATAACAAATGAGCGGGATTACGACAATCTAATATCGTCATCTAGGGTCATTGACCTCAGGGATGGGAGGATTACGTCAATGGGGAGAAGGAGATGTATAGTACCAGGGGATTACAATACTATCTCTCTCCAGAGTGTGCCCAAAGTTCAATTATCCTACTTGGTATTCGAATTTTAAATGTGTATATGATCATTATCATAAATGTATAATTCATTTACTTAATTTTTGTTTAAATAATCTTAGTGGCAGTGTTCTGTCTGTAAGCGATTGTGACCAATCTAAAGAATTTGGATAAGAAAAATTAATTTTCAAGGAACCGACTTTAGCTCGCATAGATAGAGGACGGTAAAACACAAATCTAGCAAAAAACAAAACAAAGATAAAATATTCCACTCAATCTATATCGCACCAGAATCAGAAGTATAAAGGCCCACACACAGAATGCTAAGCAAAGCAATGCTCCCTCTTTCCCCTCCCGAATTCATTGTTGTTTCTTTCTGGTCTGCTCCAGTGAAGTTTAGTTATGGCGTTCTCCAAAATGTCTTGTTTGAGCTCAGATGATAGTTCTGAGGAAGAGAAGATGCTGCCATTAGCAACAGATTTGGAAGATGAAGACAAATTAGGAGGTGGAGTTTTGACTTGTTCGATTAACGCTTCCATTTTAATATAAGTACATTTATTAAACATAAAACCTAGATAGAATATTACTTAAACACACGCAAAACAAACTGAAAACAAAACTTCAACACTTCATTAGTTATTTTCACAAAATCAGCGTTGCCTTTGTCCAACGCGGAGCTCAAGCCGCGTTATGCACATGCGTAATGTAAGATGGCTCAAGATGGGAGATGGCACAATCTCCCGGTCAGCAATCTGGAAAAAAACAGCGCGGCGTAGCAAGGCATAAATAATATAACCACTCAATCAAACAGAGTAATTATTTGTATCAAGTGAAGCTCGAACCCAAACACTTTGTTCATCCATGACTGTGCAGCAGCGCACGCATACATCCGATTTCCCGTCACATAGTTCGGTTCGTGAATCCTTAGCTTAATGGGGCGTGAGAAAAGATCAATGTTTCTGCAGTTTTTATGGCAAAATAAATAAACTACTACTCCAGCAGAAACATAAAGTTAATTGTATTCATCTCGTGATATCAACAGGTCGTTGAATACCTGCCATGAGCTTGGTGGCATTATCCAACAACCTTTTTAAATGAAGAGGAAAGTTATCATTACATTTCAGAACACCCTTGACAGATATTCAATACATTTTTAGATAACCATGGAAAGAAAATTAAATTATATGTTTGTATTAGAGCAATTTTTTATTTACTTTCGTCAAAAAAATGTTTATCAATAAAAACTGCAAAGACAATGGCTTTTTTCTCATGTCCTATTCCATCCCAGCTTAAGTCGGTATTCACATTTCCTAGATGTAGGCCTATGTAAGAAGTTGCGTTTAATCCCGAGATAA
Source organism: Timema cristinae (assembly GCA_039000515.1). NCBI lineage: Eukaryota > Metazoa > Arthropoda > Insecta > Phasmatodea > Timematidae > Timema > Timema cristinae. The sequence goes on from JBCFYV010000100.1 coordinate 2,213,647, forward strand.
GATACTTATACAAATATATTGACTTACATAATTATTATTAAACCAATGTGTTTCTAAAAGTGTATTAAACATAACTCACCTCATATTTTATATTGAGCTTTGTTTTCAAAAATTTCATTGCCTTTTAGATTTAAAGAAGATGCTCTCTGAAACGATTTGTTTGAAGGATTATTTGACCATTCTTCTTCCACTGGTTCAATACAAGAAAGAGGTGTATGTTCCACTGGTGCAATACAAGAAAGAGGTGTATGTTCCACTGGTGCAATACAAGAAAGAGGTGTATGTTCCACTGGTGCAATACAAGAAAGAGGTGTATGTTCCACTGGTGCAATACAAGAAAGAGGTGTATGTTCCACTGGTGCAATACAAGAAAGAGGTGTATGTTCCACTGGTGCAATACAAGAAAGAGGTGTATGTTCCAGGCCGTGATATGACACCAGAAAGCTGTCAGGGGTTCACTGTTCACCCCCCCAAGGACTTCTACCCCATACACTGGAGGAAGTGGTCCCTGTATTTCGACGAGGAGCGCAGCGGCCACACCATGGCCAAACTAAAAGAAGCCACAGCCATCCACGTGTGGAACAAGTTCAGTGTCCACAAGAATGTGACCGTGGGGTCTAAGCAACCATATGCTCTCATTGCTCAACACTTCTGTCCCAGAGTGTACTCGCATGCAGGACCAGTGTTTTGAACAGACTCTACACTTCATATTGTTCAAAGGGGGTCTCATTTTAATAACTTTATAGAATCGTTACATTGCCAAAAATAAAACTTACCAACAAACATCTTACCGGCCTCGTGGTATAGTGGCTGCTGACCTACAAGTCCCGAGGTTCGGATTCCGGCTGGTACCGGGGGATTTTTTATCAACAGGGGAGTAATTCTCATGGTAACCAGGGTTTGGTTAACTAGGCTCAAGTTAGGTTAAGATCCTCATTGGCTCCACCCCGTCATATTCACTATCACCATCACCATCACCTCATTAGAACACAGAAAGGATACATTTGGGCGTCCCCTGGGCAACAAACAGTACATTAGTACTGGATAATCTTTCCTCAAATTGAGCTACAGACTGATCTGGCCCATATTATTATTACTAACCAACATCTTTAAATATACATCAAGTAGGTGGTGTTCAAACATACAAGGACTATTAAGATGTTTAAATAGAATTAATGATGTTTGTGATAATACATTTATGATGCCATTAAGTTACTTTTTATATGTACACTATTATATTAGTACACGACTTATAATCTTAACCAACCAATGACAGTATAATTTGCAATAAGCTTCCAATAGTTGTAACAGAATCATATGTTATGTCTAGGCAACACAGTTAACTCTTATACACATAATAAGACCACTTATACAACGATTAGTATCTACTAATTTGGATCTCATAAAGTGATGATAGATCTCACTGATATCTTGAGCATAAGCACTTGAAGGAAAGATTCAGTACAGTTGTATTATTATTTATTTGGTCTGGTGGCCCTTGGCAGGTTGGACCTCTGCCCAACCATTGACCACTGACCTCATGGTCATGTCGACAAGAAGAGTAACACTAGGATTTACTAGAACTTTGGTTGACATTATTAACCACTCATCACTTACCATTGACCACTGACCTCATGGTCATGTCGACAAGAACAACAGCACTAGGATTTACTAGAACTTTGGTTGACTTTACTAACCACTCATCACTTACCATTGACCACTGACCTCATGGTCATGTCGACAACAAGAACAGCACTAGGACTTACTAGAACTTTGGTTGACTTTACTAACCACTCATCACTTACCATTGACCACTGACCTCATGGTCATGTCGACAACAAGAACAACACTAGGACTTACTAGAACTTTGGTTGACTTTACTAACCACTCATCACTTACCATTGACCACTGACCTCATGGTCATGTCGACAAAAGAAGAACAGCACTAGGACTTACTAGAACTTTGGTTGACTTTACTAACCACTCATCACTTACCATTGACCACTGACCTCATGGTCATGTCGACAACAAGAACAACACTAGGACTTACTAGAACTTTGGTTGACTTTACTAACCACTCATCACTTACCATTGACCACTGACCTCATGGTCATGTCGACAACAAGAACAACACTAGGACTTACTAGAACTTTGGTTGACTTTACTAACCACTCATCACTTACCATTGACCACTGACCTCATGGTCATATCGACAACAAGAACAGCACTAGGACTTACTAGAACTTTGGTTGACTTTACTAACCACTCATCACTTACATAGGCTTTTGTCAACAACAACAAAAATAAGGGGCCATCTATGTTGTACTTTATTTTATAAACTAAATAAATTGATGAAAACATTGAATCACTTACTGATTTCATAAAAACTGAATAATTAGTTATATTATTAAAACATACTTTCTGAAGGCACCCATAAATAATATAAACACATAGGTATGGTTATTATTATATTATAATATTAATTTTAATGTTTTAAACACCATAAATACCAACCTTTGATTAGAATTAAATATACTTTTGACTATAAATAAACCTTATCCAGACACTGATTTTGGTTGGAAGAACAGTTTAACCTATTTATTTGTGGCCAACAATATTCACATTTTAGTAAATTATTTGTGTTATTTTATAGGTATTGACAGTATCTATCAAAATTGATAGCTACAGATTACATGACTTGCTGTGTGAATATATTAAAATGGTTTTAGTAACTTTAGTAACTAACTTCTACTGTTCTTCCTACCAAAATCATACTATAATTATATATTTAAAAAATAATATATTAAATTTAAGATTTGTACAAAATATTATTTCTTCGCATAGTTTCCCTATTGATTCTATCACTTGCCATAGTTTTTTATAATCTTATTACTGAGGGCTATAAAATAAATAGCTTGATCTTCCATTCATATATGTGAGAGAGGCTGTATTTTATTTGGCGTGTCAGATTTTGGAACACGGTTCAAGTATTTTAGTGTAAAAATATATCATAATACTGCGATTGTAGACTGTACAACATTTCAGAACTCTAATGCCTCATCCTCACTCTCAGAGAGAGTGTACAACCGACTGAGGACGAGAGATATTCTCTCCACTCCACACTCTCAGAGAGTGTACAACCGACTGAGGACGAGAGATATTCTCTCCACTCCACACTCTCACCCGTCATTTCGATATATATGATGAAGGATGTCCAACTTGCTGCTAAGTCAGTTTTGTGTTTATTATGACCTCATCCAGATTTTATTGAAGCCTTCTTTTTTTCTTAAATATTTTCTATCCCATGTATCGTTCAGTTTCATTTTATCTTTGTGGTTCATGTTTCAGTGTAATTCCAAGAATTGGTTTGTAGTGTCTGTCACTCACTCATGTTTTGCAAGACAACATTCCTGGTTCTAATCGCGCATTGATCGTGCAGTCGTACTTGGGGATGTGGGAAAAGTATCGATACTTTAACAATATTATATCGATATTTTCTTTTAAATACTAATATTTTTTACTCAATACTTGTACTGATATTCAGTACTCACACTTAATGTATCAGATCAGTATTGAAAGAAACTACATTTTTTGCTATCACTCACTCATGCTGAGAATAAAAGTTTACTAGGGTGGACTGTAGAAGAGAACAAATGACAATATTTCTCAATCCTCACTCATTGTCTGCAAGACAGGCAATAGCATTCAATCTCTTTTAGCTTATCATAATGCATAGCTGTTCTTTCATCTTTATCAATACAGCCACCTGACTGGTTGACAGAGGAGTGGAGACTAGTCTACATAACACCCCTTCCTTTATCATCACAAACTAAACTAAATAAACTCAAAATAAGCTGCCTCAAGCAGACCAGAAACATTTATATGCGTTGTTTGAGCAGATAAAGCAGGTAGGGCGGCCATTATTTTATTATTTGTCAATAGCTAATCATCTATTTTGATAGCGTATATATACGTACAACGAATGTAGTTAAAAAATGGCACATCCCAGAAGTGAATTATGGATATTTTTTTAAAGTTGGATAGCAAAAAACATCTAGTAAAATATGTTTTAGATTATTAAAAACCACGATAATTTTCAGTGTTTAAATAAATATGAAAATATAATTGTGAGGCGTAAGTTGAAATTATTATTACTAGAGAAGAAAACATAATTTTCCAGATTAAAATTTCGATACCAATACTTACTGTTATCGATACTTTTCTTTCGATACTAGCATGGTATCGAAATATTTCTTCTGATGCTTTTAATGAGTACAGTATCGATATATTTCTTTCGATAACATATCCCTATTGGTACTCGCGTCTCGCGCCCTTTGACTCGGACCTCAAAGGCCGACATTGACCCGAGCGTCGCCGAGATGAGACGAGAACACCGACTATATTCTCGCACTCGAGAGTAGTCTCGGAGAGTTTGTGGATGAGGCATAAGAGTCACCATTATTTTACTATTACTATTATTATAATAATATTTCGTTCCTCAAAATCCCACAGGGCACGTATTAGTATACTCATTTAAAATATCACGCGAATCTTCAAAACTTGCCTTTTTGATCATGTTCTCTAAGCCTCCTTGATTATATTCTTTGCTAAATACTACTACTATATTTTATTTTAGGGTAGTCACAGATTAGATAAATGTATACATGGAGGTGCTGAGTGATCTTCAAGTAATTTAACTCGCATCATAATGTGAATGACTGTTGGCCTAGGTCTACATTCTGTATACTATATGAATATTTTGTTTGGAGCTGTCAATATGTCCAAAACACTTTTATTGACATATTCCTTATTACATTACCAACATCAAAATTTAAGTTTTATTATTTAATGTTCAGTCTTATAGTGAATTGATTAAAGTTTTATTTTACTAAAGAAATTAATTATTATATGAGTTTTACAGAGTTGCATAATGTTTGGATCGTTGAATTGTTAAATTCAATCATGAATTATAATGAGGGTATATCATTTTGTAAATCATAGGTATTAATAAGGTGCTTAAATAATTCGATACATATTTAAAAATAGAACTCGAATACATTTAAAGGTAAGTTATTTTTAACTTATTGTTTTCGTTGTCACGCTATTTTATAAAATGCAATTAGTGAAAATTCGACGGCATTTAAATGCAAAACATGCAGAGCATGCTGATAAAGCCATCAAATGCTTTTAAAACAAACCAAATCTCCCCTATCCGAAACCAAGCACATTCGAAATTACTAACCGTATTTTTGTTTATGTATTGGTTTTTAAGTTGCCAAATAAATGTTACGTTCGTAGAGACCTTTATTTGTTAAGATATACAAATCATGTACAGTAAAATATAAAGTAATAATTGTAACTTACACTTATTTTAACATTGAAAAAATATAAAAACTAGTTTACAACTTTGTTCTATTGAATAACCATTTATTTACAAACTGTATGTACTGTACAATTCATACATTTATAAATATACTTTTTGTGACTATATTGTATTATATTTGGAAGAAGGTATAGGAAAGGTTTATGTTATACTTTTTACATGTTCCTATCTACGTGTCCTATCATTCTTTACCATTTTCCTTTTTATCCCTTTTGTTTTTTGTTTCCTCTTTCAGGAAGTTGCGTTGCGAGTTTCACACTCCTCCCTGATGAGTTCTGATAGAATGAAACCTAGGTCGGGGGATTGGGTGGTGACGATCAATTTTCTTTAACATGCAACCATTACCTCTTTGTCCATTGGCAGCAGTGTAAAGTGTGAACTGTGTTCTTCTTTTCAAAACCCATATTGTGTTATCCCCTTTTATATGTTTCTATCCAACTTTCTTGTACCTTCTTCCAAATATAATTTTGTTATGTATGGGACTATTAATTATGATGAGCTAAAAAAGATTGACTGCTAAAGTTGCTTCTTGCTTGTCATGTAGACAATGAGTGACAATTGAGAAATAAGGTCATTTGTTCTTCCTCCACAGTACATATTAGTAAACATTTAATACCAGCATGGGTGAAGATAGCAAAAAAGTTTCTTGCGATACCGTAGTGAGAGTACTAATATCAGTAAAAGTATCGGAAAATGTATCGAATAAAAAAAACCAATATCGAAAGGATACAATTGATATTAGTAGAATATCGATACTTTTTTCCCATCCCTAACCATGATCATCACCTTTATATTATCTTTTAGCCATATAAATAACAAATTATTTTAAACTATCTGTAGACCCTCGTCTTCGAATGGGTTTAAGAACTGGACAGATATGTTATTTCTAGGAATGGCTTTACTTGGTGCTTCTTGGTGATCTAAGCTAACAGTTTCACCCTGTCCATCTTAAGGGTGACAAAAAGCAGGTGAACCTGGGGGATATACATACGAGTACATTGAACGAGGATTTAAATGGAGCGTGTAGAAATTAACTCTTTCAAAATATGACATTTTTCACTTTTTATGCCAATCTATTTTTTAATTTGTGATGAAAGTAATTAAGTCGCACTATCACTTATGGTTGAATTGATTTTGAAAATATATTTTCATTTAACATAACTATCAATACTATGTGAATTACGATAGTTTTTTTTACGTTCGCAAATTGCTACATATTATTTATCTGAGATTGTGCTTAAAGGAACTTTATAATACATTTAAAAAATCACAAATTTGTAAAACTAAAGAGCCACAAAATAAAATGGTACCACTACTAGATGAATCACTTATTCATAAAGCCTAAATAAAATATTTAAAAAAAACTAAACAAATAATGAAGCAATAATAAATAATCTGATGGTTTATACCTTACCCTGAAAAGTAGCAAAACTGTACTTAGCTCCTTCTTGCCTAGATCGATTCAATTATTAAAAAATAAACTCCATATCTTGATTAGGTACTCGGTTCCTAGATAAGATACATTATTTTAAGGTTAATTTAATAATAATTGATTTGAATTCAATATTGCTCAATTGTAACAAGTGTTTTAATTGATTGAATATCAATAAAATTAATGAAATTGGTTGTATTTATTCTTCATTAATTATGTATAGTGAGGATTATAATGTTATTTGTTTTATTATATTCGTAATATTTTTATATTGCTAGTAATATTAATTCTATTTACCAAACAATATTTAATAATAATGTTATCAGGGTGGAATTGTCTAGGGCTTGTAAATTATTGTTTAGTAATCCACTAACATGTTTATCCTGTAATCTTAGACTATCTAGTGTGTACAAGGGTTGTGACGCAAGTTAAGAACCAAAGAGTAAAACCTTGAAAAGGTAATGTACCAAATATAATTGGACTCGTGGCCACTCTACCAGTTAAATATCATATGTTAAACCTCAACAGTTTTGACGTTAGTCCCCATTTCACACAAATTTATGTCAGCCTTCAAATGAACAAGCTAAAATAGCGATCACAGCGTAATTAGAAGCACCAAGTAATTTCATTAATTTCATAATAATATTTATTGATTGTAATATGTAGATTTCTTAGCAATGCTATTAAAATTATTATTTAATTTCCAAAAAGACTTGATGGTTTATTAGTGTAAATACCACAAGTTTTACGATTATGTGCTGTAATATAGTAAGCTGTATTAAAACTACTTTTTTTAGGGAAAACATTTACATGTGATCAGATTTAGCACACTAAAAATATATTTTTAATATATCTTATAATTTAAAACTTTGATTAATTGGATCAATATGGGTTTTTTACTGTTCACAATGACTTAACTTTACTATTTTATTAGTTTATATAATTGTAGAAAATATAAACGTAATTCTATTATTTATCAAAGTAAAAAACCCAGCCGTAAAAAGAATATTCATGTCGCAATTTAATATAAAACGTTTAGTGATTAGTCCAGATAATTTGTTTTATGAACGTTAAGGGTCGTTTAAGAAATTATTAGCTATAATTTCACCCGCTCCGATGACCGTATGGTCTAATGCGCTACTCTCGCAGTAGAATAGACTGCTGACGACGGGGAGATCGAGGTTCGAATCTTGGTCTGGAGAAACAAGGGTGATTTTTCCGAAAATGGTTTTACACTCTCCCTCCACTCAAATGTAAGTGCCATTCCTATAAATATACCCTTCCTAATCCATAGGATCATTATTGTAATAAAGCGTTGAACCCGAAAGGGTAGTAATACGCGGTGCTATAAAACAACAACTATGATTTCGTTAAATAAAAAATATCATTGTGCATTCCAAACACATTATTAAGTGATATTAGATCTATAATGATGCCGACACTATATTCTCATATAGTTTAACAACACGTAAATAAGTTTTTTCCTGTTATTTCTATTTCAATCCCATGGTGCAGATGGTGCACTCGTACATGGCCCATAGTAGTACCATCCCATGGTGCAGATGGTGCACTCGCTACATGGCCCATAGTTATACCATCCCATGGTGGAGATGGTGCACTCGCAACAGGACTCAAGAGTTAGAAGGGCCCATTAAGGGAGTTAAAATAATTTGTTTTTTTTGTTATGTGTAATTTGTTCAATAAAAAAAATTATAATTAAGTATATGACCAAGTATAAAAAATATAAATTGTTTATAAAATATAATAAAGATGGAAATTTGCAAAACTATAATAAAAGCCTAATTTTCTTCCATTATCTCTGATACCACCCGCTCCAAGATATAAATAAAAAACTCAACCAACCTTAGTAATTTACCAATATGATTGTTTAATTTTATTTCTTCATATTGGTAAATTTATACATATTGTTGATAATCCCACAAAAAGATTCTTCCATATAACACCTCAAAAATTCTCAATCACGCTATGTTCTAACGTTTTAGATGATTTCACTCAAATCATTCGTTTATTTTTTGAAAACAAAAGTAAAAGTGTTGGATCATTTCAAGATTTTTAAAAATTTTGCAGAGAATCAAACTGGGGAAAAAATGAAGTCCTTCAGAACTGATGGTGGAGGTGAATAATGCAGGATTAATTATGTAAATATATTGCAATCCTAGGGATTCAGCATCAGAAGTCAGCCCGTTATACTTCTGAGAAGAACAGCAAGGCAGAGCAACTGAATCGTTCCATTTTTGAGAAAGCTCATGGTTTATTAATTGAATCAAGTCTTCCGAGTAGTTTCTGGGCAGAAGTTGTTAACACGGCTGTATACTTACTCAATCGTTCACCAAGTGAGTGCACCCATATTAGTAGGCTACAGTCTTTAATATAAGGACTATCGACTATATGATCCGGAAAAAAACAACTGTTTCTATCTCCGGAGATGGGAATTACTTTGAGACAGAGAAGGGTAGTTCATTTTGGCCAAGAAATTGCACTGATAGGGAGCTCATTGAAGCTAGAGCAGCAGTTCAGGATACTTTAGTGGCACAGACTTTATCAAAATCTAATTCTGAAATCTTTGATTCAGATGACAATAGCAATTTTACACCTCATATCAGCGCTTATAAAGATCCGTTTGATGTTGAAGTCATCGACCCCAGCTTTGTACCTCTGCAACAGTCTTCTAGCATTTCCATGTAGAGGAGAACAAGTGACAAGGCCTCTCAAGGTTCTATTACAGTCTTCTACCATTTCCATGTAGAGGAGAACAAGTGAAGAGTTCTCCCAAGGTTCTATTACAGTCTTCTACCATTTCCATGTAGAGGAGAACAAGAGAAAAGGCCTCCCAAGGCTCTATTACAGTCTTCTACCATTTCCATGTAGAGGAGAACAAGTGAAAAAGCCTCACAAGTCTTATTACAGTCTTCTACCATTTCCATGTAGAAGAGAACAAGAGTAAAAGGCCTCCCAAGGTCTATTACAGTCTTTAACCAATTTCCATGTAGAAGAGAAACAAGTGAAAAAGCCTCCAAGGTCTATTACAGTCTTCTACCATTTCCATGTAAAGGAGAACAATGAAAAAGCCTCCAAGGCTCTATACAGTCTTCTACCATTTCCATGTAGAGAGAACAAGTGAAAAAGCCTCCCAAGGCTCTATACAGTCTTCTACCATTTCCATGTAGAGGAGAACAAGTGAAATTTTCTCCCAAGGTTCTATACAGTCTTCTACCATTTCCATGTAGAAGAGACAGAGAAAAGGCCTCCCAAGGTCTATACAGTCTTCTACCATTTCCATGTAGAGGAGAACAAGTGAAAAGCCTCCAAGGCATTATTACAGTCTTCTACCATTTCCATGTAGAGGAGAACAATGAAGAGGTCTCCCAAGGTTCTATTACAGTCTTCTACCATTATCCATGAAGAGACAGAGAAAAGCCCAATACCACCTCATGTAGAAAACAAGTGAGCCTCCAAGTCTATTACAGTCTTCTACCATTTCCATGTAGAGAGAACAATGAAAAGCCTCCAAGGTTCTATTACAGTCTTCTACCATTTCCATGTAGAGGAAACAAGTGAAAAGCTCCAAGGTTCTATTACAGTCTTCTACCATTTCCATGTAGAGGAGAACAAGTGAAAAAGCCTCCAAGGTTCTATTACAGTCTTCTACCATTTCCATGTAGAGGAGAAAAGTGAAAGCCCCAAGGTCTATTACAGTCTTCTACCATTTCCATGTAGAAGAGAACAAGAGAAAAGGCCTCCCAAGGCTCTATTACAGTCTTCTACCATTTCCATGTAGAGAGAAACAAGTGAAAAGCCTCCCAAGTCTATTACAGTCTTCTACCATTTCCATGTAGAGGAGAACAAGTGAAAAAGGCCTCCCAAGGTCTATTACAGTCTTCTACCATTTCCATGTAGAGGAGAACAAGTGAAAAGCCTCCCAAGGCTCTATTACAGTCTTCTACCATTTCCATGTAGAGGAGAACAAGTGAAAAGGCCTCCCAAGTTCTATTACAGTCTTCTACCATTTCCATGTAGAGAGAACAAGTGAAAAAGCCTCCAAGGCTCTATTACAGTCTTCTACCATTTCCATGTAGAGAGAACAAGTGAAAAGCCTCCCAAGGTCTATTACAGTCTTCTACCATTTCCATGTAGAGGAGAAAAGTGAAAAGTCTCCCAAGGTTCTATTACAGTCTTCTACCATTTCCATGTAGAGGAGAACAAGTGAAAAGGCCTCCCAAGGCTCTATTACAGTCTTCTACCATTTCCATGTAGAGGAGAACAAGAAAAAGGCCTCCCAAGGTCTATTACAGTCTTCTACCATTTCCATGTAGAGGAGAACAAGTGAAAAAGCCTCCCAAGGTCTATTACAGTCTTCTACCATTTCCATGTAGAGGAGAACAAGTGAAAAGCTCCCAAGGTCTATTACAGTCTTCTACCATTCCATGTAGAGGAGAACAAGTGAAAAAGGCCTCCCAAGGCTCTATTACAGTCTTCTACCATTTCCATGTAGAGGAGAACAAAGTGAAAAGGCCTCCCAAGGTCTATTACAGTCTTCTACCATTTCCATGTAGAGAGAACAAGAGAAAAGCCTCCCAAGGTCTCTATTACAGTCTTCTACCATTCCATGTAGAGGAGAAAAGGAAAAGGCCTCCCAAGGCTCTATTACAGTCTTCTACCATTTCCATGTAAAGGAACAGAGAAAAGGCCTCCAAGGCCTATTACAGTCTTCTACCATTTCCATGTAGAGGAGAAACAAGTAAGAAGCTCCCAAGGTTCAATTACAGTCTTCTACCATTTCCATGTAGAGGAGAAAAGTGAAAAAGCCTCCCAAGGTCTATTACAGTCTTCTACCATTTCCATGTAGAGAAAAAGTAAAAAGCCTCCAAGGCTCTATACAGTCTTCTTACCATTCCATGTAAGAAACAAGTGAAAACTCCCAAGTCTATTACAGTTTCTACCATTCCATGTAAGGAGAACAATGAAAAAGCCTCCCAAGGTTCTATTACGTCTTCTACCATTCCATGTAGAGGAGAACAAGTGAAAAAGCCTCCCAAGGTCTATTACAGTCTTCTACCATTTCCATGTAGAGAGAACAAGAGAAAAGGCCTCCCAAGGTCTATTACAGTCTTCTACATTTCCATGTAGAGGAGAAAAGTGAAAAAGCCTCCCAAGGCTTATACAGTCTTCTACCATTTCCATGTAGAGGAGAACAATGAAAGCTCCAAGGTCTATTACAGTCTTCTACCATTTCCATGTAGAAGAGAACAAGAGAAAAGGCCTCCCAAGGCTCTATTACAGTCTTCTACCATTTCCATGTAGAGAGAACAGTGAAAAGGCCTCCAAGGCTCTATTACAGTCTTCTACCATTTCCATGTAGAGGAGAAACAAGTGAAAAGGGCCCCCAAGCCCTATTACAGTCTTCTACCATTTCCATGTAGAGAGAACAAGTGAAAAGGCCTCCAAGGCTCTATTACAGTCTTCTACCATTTCCATGTAGGGGAGAACAAGTGAAAGAGTTCTCCAAGGCTCTATTACAGTCTTTTACCATTCCATGTAGAGGAGAACAAGTGAAAAGCCTACCAAGGCTCTATTACAGTCTTCTACCATTTCCATGTAGAAGAGAACAAGTGAAAGAGCTCCCAAGGCTCTATTACAGTCTTCTACCATTTCCATGTAGAGGAGAACAAGAGAAAAAGCCTCCAAGGTTCTATTACAGTCTTCTACCATTTCCATGTAGAGGAGAACAAGTTAAAAGGCCTCCCAAGGTTCTATTACAGTCTTCTACCATTTCCATGTAAGAAGAACAAGTGAAAAGCCTCCCAAGGCTCTATTACAGTCTTCTACCATTTCCATGTAGAGGAGAACAAGTGAAAGTTCTCCCAAGGCTCTATTAAAGTCTTCTTAACATTCCATGTAGAGGAGAACAAGTGAAAAGGCCTCCCAAGGTTCTATTACAGTCTTCTACCATTTCCATGTAGAGGAGAACAAGTGAAAAGGCCTCCCAAGGCTCTATTACAAAAAAAAAAAAAAAAAAAAAAAAAAAAAAAAAAAAAAAAAAAAAAAAAAAAAAAAAAAAAAAAAAAAAAAAAAAAAAAAAAAAAAAAAAAAAAAAAAAAAAAAAAAAAAAAAAAAAAAAAAAAAAAAAAAAAAAAAAAAAAAAAAAAAAAAAAAAAAAAAAAAAAAAAAAAAAAAAAAAAAAAAAAAACCATTTCCATGTAGAGAGAACAAGTGAAAAGCCTCCAAGGCTCTATTACAGTCTTCTACCATTCCTGTAGAGGAAACAAGTAAAAGGCCTCCAAGGCTCTATTACAGTCTTCTACCATTTCCATGTAGAGGAAACAAGTGAAAAGGCCTCCTTCTATTACAGTCTTCTACCATTTCCATGTAGAGGAGAACAAGTGAAAAGCTCCAAGGTCTATTACAGTTTCTACATTTCCATTAGAGGAGAAAAGTGAAAAAGGCTCCAAGGCTCTATTACAGTCTTCTACCATTTCCATGTAGAGGAGAACAAGTGAAAAGGCTCCCAAGGCTCTATTACAGTCTTCTACCATTCCCATGTAGAGGAGAACAAGTGAAAGCTCCAAGGCTCTATACAGTCTTTACCATTCCATGTAGAGGAAACAAGTGAAAAGGCCTCCAAGGCTTATTACAGTCTTCTACATTTCCATGTAGAGGAGAACAAGTGAAAAGACTCCAAGGCTCTATTACAGTCTTCTACATTCCATGTAGAGGAGAAAGTGAACTCCAAGGTCTATAGTTTTAATTCCATTAGAGGAAAAGTGACCTCCCAAGGTCTTTACAGTCTTTCTACATTCCATGTAGAGGAGAACAAGTGAAAAGGCTCCAAGGCTCTATTACAGTCTTCTACCATTCCATGTAGAGGAGAACAAGTGAAAAGGCCTCCAAGGCTCTATTACAGTCTTCTACATTCCATGTAGAGGAGAACAAGTGAAAGCCTCCCAAGGCTCTATTACAGTCTTCTACCATTTCCATGTAGAGGAGAACAAGTGAAAAGGCTCCAAGGCTCTATTACAGTTTCTACCATTCCTCCATGTAGAGGAGAACAAGTTAAAAGGCCTCACAAGGTCTATTACAGTCTTCTACCATTCCCATGTAGAGGAGAACAAGTGAAAAGGCCTCCCAAGGCTCTATTACAGTCTTTTTACCATTTCCCATGTAGAGGAGAACAAGTAGAAAAGCTCCCTAAGGCTCTCAATCTGTCTTCTACCATTTCCATGTAGAGGAGAACAAGTGAAAAGGCCTCCAAGGCTCTATTACAGTCTTCTACCATTTCCATGTAGAGGAGAACAAGGTAAAGGCCTCCCAAGGCTCTATTACATTCTTCTACCATTTCCATGTAGAGGAGAACAAGTGAAAGCCTCCAAGGCTCTATTACAGTCTTCTACCATTCCCATGTAGAGGGAACAAGGAAAAGGCCTCCCAAGGCTCTATTACAATCTTTTACCATTCCCATGTAGAGGAAACAAGTGAAAAGCCTCCAAGGCTCTATACATTCTTCTACCATTTCCATGTAGAGGAGAACAAGTGAAAAAGCCTCCCAAGGCTCTAATTTACATTCTTCTACCATTTCCATGTAGAGGAGAACAAGAGAAAAGACTCCTGAAAAGGCCTCCAAGGCTCTATTACAGTTTCTACCATTTCCATGTAGAGGAGAACAAGTGAAAAGCTCCCAAGGCTTCTATTACAGTCTTCTACCATTCCATGTAGAGGAGAACAAGTGAAAAGGCCTCCCAAGGCTTCTATACAGTCTTCTACCATTTCCATGTAGAGGAGAACAAGTGAAAAGGCCTCCAAGGCTCTATTACATTCTTCTACCATTCATGTAAGAGAAACAAGTGAAAAAGCTCCAAGGCTCTATACAGTTTCTACCATTTCCATGTAGAGAAAACAAGTGAAAAGGCCTCCAAGGCTCTATTACAGTCTTCTACATTTCCATGTAGAGGAGACAAGTGAAAGGCTCCCAAGGCCCTATTACATCTTCTACCATTCCCATGTAGAGGAGAACAAGTGAAAAGCTCCCAAGGCTCTATTACAGTTTCTACCATTTCCATGTAGAGGAGAACAAGTGAAAAGGCTCCCAAGGCTCTATTACAGTCTTCTACCATTTCCATGTAGAGGAGAACAAGTGAAAAGCTCCCAAGGCTCTATTACAGTCTTCTACCATTTCCATGTAGAGGAAACAAGTGAAAAGCTCCAAGGCCTATTACAGTCTTCTACCATTTCATGTAGAGGAGAACAGTGAAAGGCCTCCAGGCTCTATACTCTTCTACCATTTCCATGTAGAGGAGAACAAGTGAAAAGGCCTCCAAGGCTCTATACTGTCTTCTACCATTTCCATGTAGAGGAGAACAAGGAAAAGCTCCCAGGCTCTATTCATTTCCATGTAGAGGAGAACAAGAGAAAAAGCCTTCCAAGGCTCTATTACAGTCTTCTACCATTTCCATGTAGAGGAGAAAAAGTGAAAAAGCCTCCCAAGTTCTTTATTACAGTCTTCTACCAATTTCCATGTAGAGGAGAACAAGTGAAAAGGCCTCCCAAGGCTCTATTACAGTCTTCTTTCATTCCCATGAAAGAGGAGAACAAGAGAAAAAGCCTTCCAAGGCTCTAAAACAGTCTTCTACCATTTCCATGTAGAGGAGAACAAGGAGAAAAAGCCTTCCAAGGCTCTATTACAGTCTTCTACCATTCCCATGTAGAGGAGAACAAGTGAAAAAGCCTTCCAAGGCTCTATTACAGTCTTCAACCATTCCCACGTAGAGGAGAACAAGTGACTCCAAAGGCTCTGCTACTGTCTTCTACATTCCCATGTAGAGGAGAACAAGTGAAAAGGCTCCCAAGGCTCTATTACAGTCTTCTTTCATTCCCATGTAGAGGAGAACAAGAGAAAAAGCCTTCCAAGGCTCTATTACAGTCTTCTACCATTCCCATGTAGAGGAGAACAAGTGAAAAAGCCTTCCAAGGCCCTTTTACTGTCTTCAACCATTCCCACGTAGAGGAGAACAAGTGACTCCAAAGGCTCTGCTACTGTCTTCTACCATTCCCATGTAGAGGAGAACAAGTGAAAAAGCCTTCCAAGGCTCTATTACAGTCTTCTACCATTTCCATGTAGAGGAGAACAAGTGGAAAGGCTCCCAAGGCCCTTTACTGTCTTATACCATTTCCATGTTGAAGAAAACAAGTCAAAAGTCCTCCCAAGGCCCTTTTACTGTCTTCAACCATTCCCACGTAGAGGAGAACAAGAGAAAAGCCTCCCAAGGCTCTATTACATCTTCTACCATTCCCATGTAGAGGAGAACAGAGAAAAGGCCTCCCAGGCTCTCAACTGTCTTCTATCATTTCCATGTAGAGGAGAACAAGAGAAAAAGCTCCCAAGGTCTATTACATTCTTCTACCATTTCCATGTAGAGGAGAACAAGAGAAAAAGCCTCCAAGGCTCTATTACAGTCTTCTATCATTTCCATGTAGAGGAGAACAGTGAAAAGGCCTCTCCAGGCTCTCAACTGTCTTCTACCATTCCATGTAGAGGAGAACAAGTGAAAAGGCCTCCCAAGGCTCTATACAGTCTTCTTCATTCCATGTAGAGGAGAACAAGAGAAAAAGCCTTCCAAGGCTCTATACAGTCTTCTACCATTCCATGTAGAGGAGAACAATGAAAAAGCCTTCCAAGGCTCTATTACTGTCTTCAACCATTCCCATTAGAGGAGAACAAGTGAACTCCACAAGGCTCTTACGTCTTCTACCATTCCCATGTAGAGGAGAACAAGTGAAAAAGCCTCCAAGGCTCTATTACAGTCTTCTACCATTTCCATGTAGAGGAGAACAAGTGGAAAGGCCTCCCAGGCCTCTTTTACTGTCTTATACCATTTCCATGTAGAGGAAACAAGTCAAAAGCCTCCAAGGCTCTTTTACAGTCTTCAACCATTCCACTGTAGAGGAGAACAAGTGACTCCAAAGGCTCTGTTTACTGTCTTCTACCATTCCATGTAGAGGAGAACAAGTGAAAAGGCCTCCCAGGTTCTATTACAGTCTTCTACATTCCCATGTAGAGGAGAAAAAGTGAAAAGGCTTCCAAGGCTCTATTACAGTCTTCTACCATTCCCATGTAGAGGAGAACAAGTGACTCCAAGGTCTTTATTACAGTCTTCTACCATTACCCATGTAGAGGAGAACAAGTGAAAAGGCTCCAGCTCTGCAACAGTCTTCTACCATTCCATGTAGAGGAGAACAAGTGAAAAGCTCCCAAGGCTCTATTACATCTTCTACCATTCCCATGTAGAGGAGAACAAGGACTTCCCAAGGCTATTGCAACAGTCTTCTACCATTCCCATGTAGAGGAGAAAAAAAGTTACTCCAAAGGTCTCTTACAGTCTTCTACCATTCCATGTAGAGGAGAACAAGTGAAAAGGCTTCCAACAGTCTTCTTACCATTCCCACGTAGAGGAGAACAAGTACTCCAAAGGCTTCTATTAACTGTCTTCTACCATTCCCATGTAGAGGAGAACAAGAAAAGCTCCCAAGGCTCTGCACTGTCTTCTACCATTTCCATGTAGAGGAGAACAATGGAAAAAGCCTTCCAAGGCTCTATTACAGTCTTCTACTCATTCCCATGTAGAGGAGAAAAAGTGAAAAGCCTTCCAAGGCTCTAAAACAGTCTTCTACCATTTCCATGTAGAGGAGAACAAGAGAAAAAGCCTTCCAAGGCTCTATTACAGTCTTCTACCATTTCCATGTAGAGGAGAAAAAGTGAAAAAGCCTCCCAAGTCTTTATTACAGTCTTCTACCATTTCCATGTAGAGGAGAACAAGTGAAAAGGCCTCCCAAGGCTCTATTACAGTCTTCTTTCATTCCATGTAGAGGAGAACAAGAGAAAAAGCCTTCCAAGGCTCTAAAACAGTCTTCTACCATTTCCATGTAGAGAGAACAAGAGAAAAAGCCTTCCAAGGCTCTATTACAGTCTTCTACCATTCCCATGTAGAGGAGAACAAGTGAAAAAAGCCTTCCAAGGCTCTATTACAGTCTTCAACCATTCCCACGTAGAGGAGAACAAGTGACTCCAAAGGCTCTCTACTGTCTTCTACCTTCCCATGTAGAGGAGAACAAGTGAAAAGGCCTCCCAAGGCTCTATTACAGTCTTCTTTCATTCCCATGTAGAGGAGAACAAGAGAAAAGCCTTCAAGGCTCTATTACAGTCTTCTACCATTCCCATGTAGAGGAGAACAAGTGAAAAAGCCTTCCAAGGCCCTTTTACTGTCTTCAACCATTCCCACGTAGAGGAGAACAAGTGACTCCAAGGCTCTGCTACTGTCTTCTACCATTCCCATGTAGAGGAGAACAAGTGAAAAAGCCTTCCAAGGCTCTATTACAGTCTTCTACCATTTCCATGTAGAGGAGAACAAGTGGAAAGGCCTCCCAAGGCCCTTTTACTGTCTTATACCATTTCCATGTTGAAGAAAACAAGTCAAAAGTCCTCCCAAGGCCTTTTACTGTCTTCAACCATTCCCACGTAGAGGAGAACAAGAGAAAAAGCCTCCCAAGGCTCTATTACATTCTTCTACCATTCCCATGTAGAGGAGAACAAGAGAAAAGGCCTCCCAAGGCTCTGCAACTGTCTTCTACCATTTCCATGTAGAGGAGAACAAGAGAAAAAGCCTCCCAAGGCTCTATTACATTTTCTACCATTTCCATGTAGAGGAGAACAGAGAAAAAGCCTTCCAAGGCTCTATTACAGTCTTCTACCATTTCCATGTAGAGGAGAACAGGTGAAAGGCCTCCCATGGCTCTGCAACTGTCTTCTACCATTCCCATGTAGAGGAGAACAAGTGAAAAGGCCTCCCAAGGCTCTATTACAGTCTTCTTTCATTCCCATGTAGAGGAGAACAAAGGAAAAAGCCTTCCAAGGCTCTATTACAGTCTTCTACCATTCCCATGTAGAGGAGAACAAGTGAAAAAGCCTTCCAAGGCCCTTTTACTGTCTTCAACCATTCCCACGTAGAGGAGAACAAGTGACTCCAAAGGCTCTGCTACTGTCTTCTACCATTCCCATGTAGAGGAGAACAAGTGAAAAAGCCTTCCAAGGCTCTATTACAGTCTTCTACCATTTCCATGTAGAGGAGAACAAGTGGAAAGGCCTCCCAAGGCCCTTTTACTGTCTTATACCATTTCCATGTTGAAGAAAACAAGTCAAAAGTCCTCCCAAGGCCCTTTTACTGTCTTCAACCATTCCCACGTAGAGGAGAACAAGTGACTCCAAAGGCTCTGCTACTGTCTTCTACCATTCCCATGTAGAGGAGAACAAGTGAAAAGGCCTCCCAAGGTTCTATTACAGTCTTCTACCATTCCCATGTAGAGGAGAAAAAGTGAAAAGGCTTCCCAAGGCTCTATTACAGTCTTCTACCATTCCCATGTAGAGGAGAACAAGGTCTTCCCAAGTCTTTGCAACAGTCTTCTACCATATCCATGTAGAGGAGAACAAGTGAAAAGGCTCTGCAACAGTCTTCTACCATTCCCATGTAGAGGAGAGAAAAAGTGAAAAGGCTTCCCAAGGCTCTATTACAGTCTTCTACCATTCCCATGTAGAGGAGAACAAGGTCTTCCCAAGTCTTTGCAACAGTCTTCTACCATTCCCATGTAGAGGAGAAAAAGTGACTCCAAAGGCTCTGCTACTGTCTTCTACCATTTCCATGTAGAGGAGAACAAGTGAAAAGGCTCTGCAACAGTCTTCTACCATTCCCACGTAGAGGAGAACAAGTGACTCCAAAGGCTCTGTTACTGTCTTCAACCATTCCCACGTAGAGGAGAACAAGAGACTCCAAAGGCTCTGCTACTGTCTTCTACCATTTCATGTAGAGGAGAACAAGTGAAAAAGCCTTCCAAGGCTCTATTACAGTCTTCTACCATTCCCATGTAGAGGAGAAAAGTGAAAAGGCTTCCCAAGGCTCTATTACAGTCTTCTACCATTCCCATGTAGAGGAGAACAAGGTCTTCCCAAGTCTTTGCAACAGTCTTCTACCATTCCCATGTAGAGGAGAAAAAGTGACTCCAAAGGCTCTGCTACTGTCTTCTACCATTTCCATGTAGAGGAGAACAAGTGGAAAGGTCTCCCAAGGCCCTTTTACTGTCTTATACCATTTCCATGTTGAAGAAAACAAGTCAAAAGGCCCCAAGGCCCTTTTACTGTCTTCAACCATTCCCACGTAGAGGAGAACAAGTGACTCCAAAGGCTCTGCTACTGTCTTCTACCATTCCCACGTAGAGGAGAACAAGAGACTCCAAAGGCTCTGCTACTGTCTTCTACCATTTCCATGTAGAGGAGAACAAGTGAAAAGGCCTCCCAAGGCTCTATTACAGTCTTCTACCATTCCCATGTAGAGGAGAACAAGTGAAAAGGCTTCCCAAGGCTCTATTACAGTCTTCTACCATTCCCATGTAGAGGAGAACAAGGTCTTCCCAAGTCTTTGCAACAGTCTTCTACCATTCCCATGTAGAGGAGAAAAAGTGAAAAGGCCTCCCAAGGCTCTATTACATTCTTCTACCATTCCCATGTTGAGGAGAACAATTGACTCCCAAGGCTCTATTACAGTCTTCTACCATTCCCCTGTAGAGGAGAACAAGTGAAAAGGCCTCCCAAGGCTCTATTACAGTCTTCTACCATTCCCATGTTGAGGAGAACAATTGACTCCCAAGGCTCTATTACAGTCTTCTACCATTCCCATGTAGAGGAGAACAAGTCAAAAGGCCTCCCAAGGCTCTATTACAGTCTTCTACCATTTACATGTAGAGGAGAACAAGTGAAAAGGCCTCTCAAGGCTCTGCAACAGTCATTACCATTTCCATGTAGAGGAGAACAAGTGAAAAGGCCTCTCAAGGCTCTGCAACAGTCATTACCATTTCCATGTAGAGGAGAACAAGTGAAAAGGCCTCTCAATGCTCTGCAACAGTCATTACCATTCCCATGTAGAGGAGAACAAGTGAAAAGGCCTCTCAATGCTCTGCAACAGTCATTACCATTCCCATGTAGAGGAGAACAAGTGAAAAGGCCTCTCAAGGCTCTGCAACAGTCATTACCATTTCCATTTAGAGGAGAACAAGTGAAAAGGCCTCCCAAGACTCTTATAACAGTCTTCTACCATTCCCATGTAGAGGAGAACAATTGAAAACTTCTCCCAAAGCTCTATAACAGTCGTGTACCATTCCCATGTAGAGGAGAACAATTGAAAACTTTTCCCAAAGCTCTATTACAGTCTTCTACCATTCCCATGTAGGGGAGAAACAAGTGAAAAGGCCTCCAAGACTCTATAACAGTCTTCTACCATTCCCATGTAGAGGAGAACAATTGAAAACTTCTCCCAAAGCTCTATAACAGTCGTGTACCATTCCCATGTAGAGGAGAACAATTGAAAACTTTTCCCAAAGCTCTATTACAGTCTTCTACCATTCCCATGTAGAGGAGAACAAGTGAAAAGGCCTCCAAGGCTCTATTACAGTCTTCTACCATTTCCATGTAGAGGAGAACAAGTGAAAAAGCCTCCCAAGACTCTATTACAGTCTTCTACCATTTCCATGTAGAGGAGAACAAGTGAAAAGGCCTCCCAAGGCTCTATTACAGTCTTCTACCATTTCCATGTAGAGGAGAACAAGAGAAAAGGCCTCCCAAGTGTCTGCAACAGTCTTCTACCATTCCATGTTAGGAGAACAAGTGAAAAGGCCTCCCAAGGCTCTATTACAGTCTTCTACCATTTCCATGTAGAGGAGAAGAAGTGAAAAGGCTATGCAACAGTCTTCTACCATTTCCATATAGAGGAGAACAAGTGAAAAGGCCTCCCATGGCTCTATTACAGTCTTCTACCATTCCCATGTAGAGGAGAACAAGTGAAGAGGTCTCCCAAGGTTCTATTACAATCTTTACCATGCCCATGTAGAGGAGAACAAGTGAAGAGGTCTCCCAAGGTTCTATTACAATCTTTTACCATGCCCATGTAGAGGAGAACAAGTGAAAAGGCCTCCAAGGCTCTGCAACAGTCTTCTACCATTACCATGTAGAGGAGAACAAGTGAAAAGGCCTCCCAAGATTCTATTACAATCTTTTACCATGCCCATGTAGAGGAGAACAAGTGAAAGTCCTCCCAAGGCTCTGCAACAGTCTTCTACCATTTCAATGTAGAGAAGAACAAGTGAAAAGGCCTCCCAAGGTTCTATTACAGTCTTTCTACCATTCCATGTAAGGAGAACAAGTGAAAAGGCCTCCAAGGCTCTAATACATCTTCTACCATTCCCATGTAGAGGAGAACAATTGAAAAATCCTCCCAAGGCTCTATTACAGTCTTCTACCATTCCCATGTAGAGGAGAACAAGTGAAAAGGCCTCCCAAGCTCTGCAAACAGTCTTCTACCATTACCATGTATAGGAGAACAAGTGAAAAGGAGTCCCAAGTCTCTGCAACAGTCTTCTAACATTCCCATGTAGAGGAGAACAAGTGAAAAGGCTATGCAACAGTCTTCTACCATTTCCATATAGAGGAGAACAAGTGAAAAGGACTCCATGGCTCTATACAGTCTTCTACCATTCCATGTAGAGGAGAACAAGTGAAGAGGTCTCCCAGGTTCTATTACAATCTTAACCATGCCCATGTAAGAGGAGAACAAGTGAAGAGGTCTCCCAAGGTTCTATTACAATCTTTTACCATGCCCATGTAGAGGAGAACAAGTGAAGAGTCTCCCAAGGTTCTATTACAATCTTTTACCATGCCCATGTAGAGGAGAACAAGTGAAAGTCCTACCAAGGCTCTGCAACAGTCTTCTACCATTTCAATGTAGAGGAGAACAAGTGAAAGTCCTCCAAGGCTCTGCAACAGTCTTCTACCATTTCAATGTAGAGAAGAACACGTGAAAAGGCCTCCCAAGGCTCTAATACATTCTTCTACCATTCCCATGTAGAGGAGAACAATTGAAAAATCCTCCCAAGGCTCTATTACAGTCTTCTACCATTCCCATGTAGAGGAGAACAAGTGCTTCCCAAGTCTCTGCAACAGTCTTCTACCATTTACATGTAGAGGAGAACAAGTGAAAAGGCCTCCCAAGACTCTGCAACAGTCTTCTACCATTCCCATGTAGAGGAGAATAAGTGAAAAGGCCTCTCAAGACTCTGCAACATTCTTTACCATTCCCATGTAGAGGGAACAAGTGCTTCTCAAGTCTCTGCAACAGTCTTCTACCATATCCATGTAGAGGAGAACAAGTGAAAAGGCCTCCCAAGTCTTTTTACAGTCTTCTACCATTTCAATGTAGAGGAGAACAAGTGAAAAGGCCTCCCAAGGCTCTATTACAGTCTTCTACCATTTCTATGTAGAGGAGAACAAGAGAAAAGGCCTCCCAAGGCTCTATTACAGTCTTCTACCATTTCAATGTAGAGAAGAACACGTGAAAAGGCCTCCAAGGCTCTATTACAGTCTTCTACCATTTCCATGTAGAGGAGAAGAAGTGAAAAGGCTATGCAACAGTCTTCTACCATTTCCATATAGAGGAGAACAAGTGAAAAGGCCTCCCATGGCTCTATTACAGTCTTCTACCATTCCCATGTAGAGGAGAACAAGTGAAGAGGTCTCCCAAGGTTCTATTACAATCTTTTACCATGCCCATGTAGAGGAGAACAAGTGAAGAGGTCTCCCAAGGTTCTATTACAATCTTTTACCATGCCCATGTAGAGGAGAACAAGTGAAGAGGTCTCCCAAGGTTCTATTACAATCTTTTACCATGCCCATGTAGAGGAGAACAAGTGAAAGTCCTCCCAAGGCTCTGCAACAGTCTTCTACCATTTCAATGTAGAGGAGAACAAGTGAAAGTCCTCCCAAGGCTCTGCAACAGTCTTCTACCATTTCAATGTAGAGAAGAACACGTGAAAAGGCCTCCCAAGGCTCTAATACATTCTTCTACCATTCCCATGTAGAGGAGAACAATTGAAAAATCCTCCCAAGGCTCTATTACAGTCTTCTACCATTCCCATGTAGAGGAGAACAAGTGCTTCCAAGTCTCTGCAACAGTCTTCTACCATTTACATGTAGAGGAGAACAAGTGAAAAGGCCTCCCAAGACTCTGCAACAGTCTTCTACCATTCCATGTAGAGGAGAATAAGTGAAAAGGCCTCTCAAGACTCTGCAACATTCTTTACCATTCCATGTAGAGGAGAACAAGTGCTTCTCAAGTCTCTGCAACAGTCTTCTACCATATCCATGTAGAGGAGAACAAGTGAAAAGGCCTCCCAAGTCTTTTTACAGTCTTCTACCATTTCAATGTAGAGGAGAACAAGTGAAAAGGCCTCCCAAGGCTCTATTACAGTCTTCTACCATTTCTATGTAGAGGAGAACAAGAGAAAAGGCCTCCCAAGGCTCTATTACAGTCTTCTACCATTCCATATTGAGGAGAACAAGAGACTCCCAAGGCTCTAATACAGTCTTCTACCATTCCCATGTAGAGGAGAACAAGTGAAAAGGCCTCCAAGTCTTTTTACAGTCTTCTACCATTTCAATGTAGAGGAGAACAAGTGAAAAGGCCTCCCAAGGCTCTATTATAGTCTTCTACCATTTCTATGTAGAGGAGAACAAGTGAAAAGGCTCTGCAACAGTCTTCTACCATTCCCATGTAGAGGAGAAAAAGTGAAAAGGCCTCCAAGTCTTTGCAACAGTCTTCTACCATATCCATGTAGAGGAGAACAAGTGAAAAGGCCTCCCAAGTCTTTTTACAGTCTTCTACCATTTCAATGTAGAGGAGAACAAGTGAAAAGGCCTCCCAAGGCTCTATTACAGTCTTCTACCATTCCCATGTAGAGGAGAAAAAAGTGAAAAGGCCTCCCAAGGCTCTATTACAGTCTCCTACCATTACCATGTAGAGGAGAAAAAGTGAAAAGGCCTCCCAAGGCTTTTTACAGTCTTCTGCCATTTCCATGTAGAGGAGAACATGTGAAAAGGCTCTGCAACAGTCTTCTACCATTCCCATGTAGAGGAGAACAAGTGGAAAGTCCTCCCAAGGTTCTATTACAGTCTTCTACCATTCCCATGTAGAGGAGAACAAGTGAAAAGGCCTCCCAAGGCTCTATTACAGTCTTCTACCATTCCCATGTAGAGGAGAACAAGTGAAAAGGCTCTGCAACAGTCTTCTACCATTCCATGTAGAGGAGAACAAGTGAAAAGTCCTCCCAAGACTCTTTAACAGTCTTCTACTATTCCCATGTAGAGGAGAACAAGTGAAAAGGCCTCCCAAGGCTCTATTACAGTCTTCTTCCATTCCCATGTAGAGGAGAACAAGTGAAAAGGCCTCCAAGACTCTTTAACAGTCTTCTACCATTCCCATGTAGAGGAGAACAAGTGAAAAGGCCTCCCAAGGCTCTGCAAGACTACGTCAGCTACTCCACGTTTGGTGAAAAACTTGGTAATCCCACAACAGTTGATGACGTTCCCAGCTTTTCAGATAAGGAATCGTGGCTTCTGGCTATGAATGATGGATACAGAGCTCTGATTGAAAATAGTACTTGGGTGTTGATAGATCTCACTCATGATAATAAAAAAACTTTTAATTGGGTATTCAAGACGAAACGGGACACATATGGGAAAATCGCTAATCGTAAATCCCGTCTTGTCATAAAGGGCTACGCTCAAAAGACGAGTGTTGATTTTTAAGAGACTTACTCTCCAGTAGTACGTTACAGTTCAAGCCGGTACTTATTTTCTATGGCGGCTGAGTACTATTTGGGCGTCGATCAACTTGATGCAGTAGTGGCGTTTCTACAAGGTGAACTTGCTGAAGAAATTTATTTGGTCCAACCAGAATCTTTTCATGAATCCAGTAAAATGTGCAACCTTAAATAAAATGACTGTATTTTATGAAATAGGTGAGATGAGTATGAAACTTTAAGTTGGACGAATGTCTAAAGAAAACCGTATGAAACAGTCTCAATTTGATCCGTGTATATATTATAGAATCAAAGGAAAGTCAGTTTAAATACTGGCCGTTTATGTTGATGACATGATCTTGTTCTCAAATGATAAGAAGACAAAAGAAGATATCAAGAGTCAGCTGATGAATACTTCAAAATGAAGGATGTTGGAGAGGCTAGATTTGTATTGGTATTCAAAATAAAAAGAGATCGTTTAAACAGAAAAATTTGGATTGATCTACATTCATTTATTGAACAAATCTTGAAATGGTTAAATATGCAAGAATGCAATCCAGTCAGAACTCCTCTGGCTCCAGGCGAAACATTATCCAAAGAACAATCATCAACTTATCCAGAAGATGTCAAAAAGATGGAAGCTGCCGGGAGTTTTCTGTTTGCCGCACAGATATCCAGGCCAACATAAAGCTATTCTGTTAGCTCTTTGTGTTGCTTCAACCATAATCCAGGATCATGGCACTGGGCTGCAATGGAGCACATACTCAGGTACCTGCAAGAGGCCATCCCTTGGAAATGTGAGTTCAATGGCAAAACTGTTCCAGGAACATCGGAATGTGTGGGATACTGTGATGCAGATTGGACTATTGACCCAGATGAGAGGCGATATGTCACGGGTTATATATTTCTCATAAACAACTCGCCG
The DNA here is from genome assembly GCA_039000515.1 of Timema cristinae. Lineage (NCBI taxonomy): Eukaryota > Metazoa > Arthropoda > Insecta > Phasmatodea > Timematidae > Timema > Timema cristinae. The sequence goes on from JBCFYV010000100.1 coordinate 2,240,071, forward strand.
ATATCGTAGAACACAAAAAGACAACCCACTCTCAACAACAGAATCCTAGTATATAGCTCTGTCTGCTGCTGCACAAGAGGCTCTCTGGCTATCAGGTTTAAGTCGAGAACTTTGCGGCAGAACAGAACAAACTGTACTAACGTCTTGTAGACAATCAAGGCGCCCCGAACTTGGCTATGAATGGCGCATATCAAGCATGCACCAAGTATATTGATGTCTTATTGGAAATGGTATTATGACATTAATTAACGGTTTCCATATCTTGTACATATTTAAAACACAAAGCCAAACCGTTCACGATTATTTGGTTCATTTTTGTAATTAATGGTACATATCATATATGGACTGAAAGAAACTTTTGAAATGTGCTTGAGGCCATGGACTCACATTCCAAATAGGGAGGATGTTGAAGTAAACTTATAATGTTAGTCCATTGTAGTGCTAGTTAGTTTCATTTCCAAGGAGAGTAAACAGGACTACAACAAATTTATAATTTTGTGTAATCCTGTTTCTGTGTAATTGTGACAAATATGATCCTTTAAATAACATAGTCTATGTGTGTTAATAAGTTTATTTACCTGTAAACCGTCCAATTATTTCAGCAATTTTACCATCCTCTCTTCATACTAACGCAGGTCATATTTCCTAACAACCTTCCTTATCCTGACCCCATTAGCTAGTCGTTGATAATTCTTCTGTTAAGTGAAATCTTCTTAGTTATTCTTTTATTCCCTTGTCCGTATTTGAGCTTTATTTTTCAGTGACGACATGTTTCAGTGTTATTGGTTACATCATCTTCATGTCTTATTTATCATGACGGTGATTTATTTTAATACATATTGTCATATTGTGTTCAATAGATGGACTTGTTAGTTGTTTCATAACATGGCTTCTTATATGTCTATGCCTCTAATAATATTTTGTCTGTGTTGTTTATATTGTATTGTGCTTTGTTTTTTTGTTATGTAGATGGTTGGCATTTTTGTGGCTCCAAAAAAAAGGGACAAAATTAAATAGTGTTTATGTACAACGCTTCTTTATCTTTATTAAAACATTACGTCGAATTTATTTACGTCGGGTAGACGATAAGTGACATTATGGCGACCGTGACAGGACGTATAGATGTAGATAAAGAGTTGCTGTTGTTTAAGAAGAAGAGGGCCGCCATTAGAGCTTCTTTCACGAAGATTGTGAAGACTACAACAGATCTGTTTTCAGTTGATGGTGAGAAGGACTTAGTGGCCATTGAAACAAATCACCAGCTGTTGCAAGGAAAATCAAATGAACTTGCAAACCTAGATGAGCAAATATTGAATAGCCTGCTTGAAAGTGATGCATCGGAAAATGAATTGAGTGCAGAAATAGCTAGTGCGGATGAATACAAAGCTAATTGGGCATCTATGTGTATTCGTTTTGTCAGATTTAAGGTGGTACATGATACCGATGTAGAGTCCGCAGCCTGTATTCAAACCGATTATAGTGGTAGACATTGTTCAAAAAGTAAGTGCAAACTCCCCAAGATCGAATTTAAGAAATATGGGGGTGACATAAAAGAATGGTTGAGTTTTTGGAGCCAATTCGCTAAAATTGATGAAGACGAGGACTTAGATGCAGCCGACAAATTCCAGTATTTGATTCAGGCCACTTTAACTGGTTCAAGGGCTCGAGAAGTGGTCAAAAGTTTTCCTCAGACTCGAGAAAATTATCCTAAGGCTATACAGAGTTTAAGATCTCGTTTCGGGCGCGATGATTTATTGGTTGAAGTTTATGTGCGGGAACTATTGAAGCTGACTCTTCAGAGTGTGTCAGATAGTATGCTGTTATCGACTATGTATGACCGCTTGGAAACTCAGCTGAGAGCACTCGAGACTTTAGGAGTCACCTCCGATAAGTATGCGGCAATGTAATACCCGATGGTTGAATCTTGTTTGACGGAAGATTTACTGCGTGCTTGGAAACGTAGTGGTGCTTCAGGTCAAGGTGAGGGGCGGTTGCAGAGCCTAATGGACTTTCTCCGGAGGAAGTAGAACAAGAAGAGCGCATCTGTCTTGCGTTAAAAGGTTTTAATATCAGTGGTCTAGAGGAAGTTGTAAAAGGTAAGAGGAGGAATATCCCCGGCCATGGAGAAACAAAGGTTTCTACAGCAGCCGCATTAGTAGATACAAGAAATAGACCTAGTTCAAACCCTTCAATGTGTATATTTTGTAACGCATCACATTTTTCTGTAGATTGTTTTAAAGCCAGAAAATTGACCAAAGATGAGAAGCTTAAAATGATTGGACAGAGTCGCTGTTGTTTTGTTTGTCTGAAAGGTGGACACATTGCAAATAGATGTAAACTAAAGTGTTTGATCTGTGATGGTAAAACCAGTATTCTACTTTGCCCCAAACTAGAAAATAGTGTTCTTAAGTCTGGGGATAAAGAGAATTTGAAGAAAGACTTACCTGAAAGTACAAGGGTTCCTGTGGAGAATACATTAGCAAATAATTCTTGCTCTGACGTACTTCTTCAAACTCTTACTGTACGGTTGAAGGGGAAGAGGGGTAATCGAACTGTTCGAGCTCTGATAGACACGGGATCCCAGAGATCATACATTCTGAAGGAGGTGGTAGGACAAATGGGATACACATCAATAGGAGAAGAACGTATTCAGCATGCTTTGTTTGGAGGAAACCAGTCAGGTGAAGTTTCACACAATCGTTTTCAAATCCAGTTGGGAAACATCAAAAACCGTTATGTATGCGACTTTGAAGTTCTTGATTATGACAAAATATGTTGTTCTGTGCCTTCCGCAAGAAAGGATTTGTCTCAGAAAGAACTACAACTGTTGGGCATAGAAATAAATGATGAGTTCGGACCAGTAGAAGTTTTGATAGGGGCTGATTTTGCGGGGAAAATACTCACAGGTGAAAGAGTCGTTCTTAAATGTGGTTTGGTAGCTGTGAACACCTATTTAGGATGGACGCTACTGGGCAGGGTTCCATGTAAGAAGTCACTTTCTCATACCATGACCATAACTTCTTTGTTTGCTAAAGATATGCCCATTTCTACACTTTGGGATCTTGATGTTCTGGGAATCGAGAACCCAGAGAAGCGAAGGACAAAGGCTGAAAGAGAATTAGCAACATTAGAACATTTTAAACAAACTGTCAAACGGGATGTGGATGGTCGTTACGTGGTTGAACTTCCATGGGTGGATGGACACCCCCCTCTCCCTTCAAATTTTACAATAGCTCAGAAGCGTCTGGAAACAACGTTCCGGAAAGTGAAATATCTTGAAGTAGAAAGAGCCTACACAGAAGTGTTTGAAGAATGGAAGAGAGAGGGAATCATAGAAGAGGTGGTTAATGCCAAGTGTAATGAGGGACATTATCTTCCCCACCAACCAGTGATCAAGGTACAGGGTACCACGAAGATTCGTCCCGTGTTTGATGCCTCAGCAAAGATTAATTCCTGTCCTTCACTGAATGATTGCTTAGACGAAGGGCCGAACTTGATTGAACGTATTCCGTCTCTTCTGCTTCGCTTCAGAGTGGGAGCTATTGGTGTTATAGCTGATATAAAGAAAGCTTTCTTGCAGATTGGACTTTGTGAACGAGATCGAGATTTCGTACGGTTCTTGTGGGAAACACCAAATGGGGAAAGCTTAGTCCTAAGACATGCACGTGTGGTTTTTGGCGTTTCATCCAGTCCTTTTCTGTTAGGAGCTGTTATTGAACACCATCTAGACTCGGTCTTGAGAGATTTTGAAAATAACTGTTTTGGGAATAGCATGTATTTCCATAAAACGATTAAAAAATTGCAGAAGGGTTTTTTATGTAGACAATTGTGTCTCGAGTATTGATGAGGTGAGCGAGCTACATCATTTTATGACAGAATCAACTGCCTTGTTGCTTGAAGCAAAATTTGAGCTGAGAGGATGGGAATATTCTAGCTCTGAAGTTGACAATAATGAAGTGTCACCTGTTTTAGGTCTGCATTGGAGGCGTGGAACTGATATGTTGGCCATCAATTCAGCCTTTATTTCTCTAATTGATTTTCAGAGTGTAACTAAGAGAAAAATGTTGTCTGTTGCCCATAAATTGTATGACCCAATTGGTTTCACAGCTCCTGTAACATTGATCCCGAAACTGTTGATTCAACAGATGTGGGCCTCTAATTTGGGCTGGGATGAAGAAGTTCCTACAAAGGAAAAGGAGAGTTTTGTAAAATGGGCTAAGGGACTTCAATGTTTGAACAAAATTGAAATTCCCAGATATATCACCCAGAAGAACGCGAAGCATAGTCTTCACACGTTCTGCGATGCCAGTCAAGATGCATATGGTGCTGTTGTGTATTTGAGATCGGAGACTGAACTTTGCATTGAAGTTCAACTTGTTCAGGCTAAGGCCAGGGTAGCGCCTATCAAGAAGACCACTATTCCACGTTTGGAGCTCTTAGGCGCTATTATTGGGGCTAGACTGTTTTCCTCCATAGTGGAACATTTAGATTTGATTGTGTCGGACTTCTGTTTCTGGAGTGATTCGAGTACGGTTTTAGCATGGATACAAAGAGAGGAGCAGTGGGCTACTTTTGTACGTAATAGGGCTCAAGAGATTAAACGATTGACGGCTAAAGAAGATTGGCGCCACGTTCCAGGTCCACTTAACCCAGCAGATATAGCCAGTCGAGGATGCTCAGCTAAGAAATTTATGCAGGTGAGATGGTGGGAGGGGCCTGAATGGCTAAAGCTGCCTCCAGATCAATGGCCTATGGAAGTGGTTTCTGTAGATGAAGAAGTTGTCAACCAGGAAAAAGGAAAGGGTGCGGTTACGACTCTACCAAATGTGAACATCGATGGTGAGTGGTATTACCGATTATTCTCTCAGTACCACAAAATTCTCCGTCTTGTGGGATGGGTGCTTAGATTCATTACTAATTGCAGAAAGCAACCGAAGACAAGGGGAGATCATAGTGCCATTGAGGTGGAAGAGGCCGAAGTCCTTGTCATTAGATTTATTCAGAAAGAATCCTTTCAAGACTTGAAATCTGAAACTGTCAAGTCACTGAATTTATTTATGGACGCCAAAGATTTTCTACGTCTGAAAACACAAATATCGGAACGGGAGGATGTGCCAGATTTCAGATATCCAGCCTTATTGCCTTCTGATCATCCAGTGGTCACCAGATTGATTCATGAGACACATGTCAAGGCAAACCATGTGGGAGTGCAGGGTCTTTTGAGCTTACTTAGAGAGAGGTTCTGGATTGTAAAGGGTAGGAGAACCGTTCGTTCTGTTGTTATGAAATGCACTGTGTGCAAGCGATTTGCAGGCACACATTTTTATCGGTCTGTGCCATCATTACCTGAAGACAGAGTGCGTGACACCGTAGTATTTGAAGTCACAGGGGTGGATCTGGTGGGTCCACTTTACCTACGAGATGGAAGAAAAGCCTGGGCATGCCTTTTTACGTGTGCAGTGTATCGTGCTGTCCACCTGGAACTACTATCTGCATTGTCTTCGGATGCCTTCATACAGGCCCTGAGGAGATTCGTGGCTAGACGTGGAAGACCGTCTGTCATATACAGTGATAACGGGACTAACTTTGTTGGTACAGCTAATGCCTTTTCACAATTGGACTGGGAGAAAATTAATACTTTCAGCTCAGCACAACGAATTGTTTGGAAATTCAATCCTCCTGCCGCTCCATGGTGGGGGGGTTGGTGGGAGCGCCTTATTGGTATAATGGAATCCTTGCTTTTGAGAATACTTGGAAGATCCCGGCTGACTTTTGAGGAACTGACAACTGTGCTATGTGACTGTGAGGCTACAATGAATTCACGACCTTTGACCTATGTATCAGATGATCCTGACAGCCTGACTCCATTGACACCGGCCTTATTCCTTCAGGACCTCAAAGAAGTAGGAGTGCCTGATTGTGACCAATTGGGGACAACTGATCTGAAGAAGAGGTCAAGGTACTTGCAAAAACTGCGTGAAGTTTTGAGGAAGAGGTTCCGCAGTGAATATCTGGGTCAGCTAGCTGAAAACTCAAAGAGCAAGAAGGAATATCCTTTAAAGGTTGGTGAAGTGGTTCTCATCGGGAGTGACAGCCTCAAACGGCTGGACTGGCCTTTAGCTGTAGTAGAAGAGTTGTATGCTGGACGTGATGGAGTGCATCGATTGGTTCGGCTGAGAACAGGTACAGGCACTGTCATGAGGCCTATTCAACTATTGTATAGTCTCGAGACAACTGAATCAAATCCAAGACCTGAAGGTACAAACTCTAGCTTGCCAAATGTACCGACAGATACGTCTTTAGAAGAGGGAGATCAAAAACCTCCAAAAGATACTTTTTTGGACAAACGGACCAGAAAGGGTAGAAAGATTACTACTCCAGCAAGATATTTAACATAGTAAAATTATTACGTTTTGTGTTTAGGTTTTAAAAGGAAGAATGACTCGAATACTTTGAACTTCGTCAAAGTGATATTGTCTGTAAAAATTCCTTAATATGTGTTGTGTTGAGTTAGAAACTCAAGGTGGGAGAATGTCATATTGTGTTCAATAGATGGACTTGTTAGTTGTTTCAAAACATGGCTTCTTATATGTCTATGCCTCTAATAATATTTTGTCTGTGTTGTTTATATTGTATTGTGCTTTGTTTTTTTGTTATGTAGATGGTTGGCATTTTTGTGGTTCCGAAAAAAAGGGACAAAATTAAATAGTGTTTATATACAACGCTTCTTTATCTTTATTAAAACATTACGTCGAATTTATTTACGTCGGGTAGACGATAAGTGACACATATTATTATCTGAAGGTTTGTGAAATTTTGAAGTATTACTATGTAAGAATTTTTTTTTGTGAGATGAACAAGCTTCTTCTTTTAAGGATAGTAATTTAAAATATGGATAGTTAGAAAGCTATTATGCTTAGTGATAATATGGATGTCAGTAAAAATAGTACCGTATTAAAAATTATAACTAACTAAATGATATTCAATTATCTATAAATAACAAGGCTTACACGTTTAACCCTAAAATTAGTACTTGTTTGTGAGAATGCTCTTAGTGCCAATGGGACTAAAAGGACTTGTAAAAAATATTAATTCATAAACAGACATCTGAAACAAGACCCTGATATTAATGTAACCTTTAAGCTAAAAGAAACTACCGCAATTTCTCAATACATTTTATAGGTTTGTATATTTGTAGCCTAAATTATAAGCTAGTAAAAGTGGTTCATTCAAGCTACCATAATATTTTAAGGTTTTTAATATCCTTAAATAATAATTAACCAGTAGCGGCTCGTGCATAGGCACTGCGGAACTGCAGCACCCCCTATTTCCACTTGATATTATCGATAACATTTAATATAATGAGTCCTTTTATCTTTAATTCTTACTTTATTTTTGTAGTACAATACATATTCCTTAAGCTTAATGTCAGTACTACAGTATTCATCCTCCAGTTTATGAAAAAGATACAAAAATCTTTGTATGGAACTGTGCGCTTCACAGTGCCAGCGACGTGTTGTTTGACTGTTGTGCGCATGCGCACATAGGAGGGGGTGGGGAGGAAGGCGGGACTGCCAGGTAGAGAGAAAGAACACTGTTGCTCTCGCAGTGCCGGCTCTGGCGTGATGGTCTAAGGAAGTTTTTCTTTTACTCAGCGTGTGTTGTGCTTAAAAACCATGTGCCATATTCTTGAATGTGATAAAGTGTAGAATAGTGTAGAATTAGATTATTATTCTGCTTCCAGCTATTCTATTTTATTTTCATTTTTTTATAGTTATTTTATTTAACAGAAAGACTAAATGCGCTTGCAGTAATTTCAATGGAGAAAAATTTCCTCAATTGTCATCCAGAGATCAAGGAGAAAATTATTGATCTTTTTGCGCAAATTAAAACAAGAAAAAGGGATTTCATTTTTAAATGAATAGATCAAGCTTGAACTGTAACAATTTAGGTAAAAGTAAGTGAAAAAGGTTTTTGTTTTTTAAAGATTCTATCAAGTTCCTGAATACATTTATTTCTATACATGTTTTTTTCCTTTTACACAATTTTAAAACAGAGGCTAAACATTTTCTGGAGCAGCACCCCCACTAATTTTAGCTATGAGCCGCCATTATAATTCACGCTAATCGGTGAATTTGTGCACGCGATTATGACAAGGGTCCCAACATCCTAAACCTTTTTTTTTCTTGAGTCTCTAAAAAAGTGTTGATCTGTGGACTTTCCCTAAACTCTCAAAACGTTTAACTGCCAGTAGGATCTACAGTAAGCCCTGTAATAACATTAAACCATCTATGAATTTTTATTTAATGTAACGGATGTTAGACTAGTTTAAAACGGATGTTACAAATATGCCATCTTATTAATTTCCAAAATTTTAAAGCTTATATTTCATACATTATTAATAAAATTTCACTTAAAAGATTTCACATATTCATCATGTAAAATGTTTTAAAGTGTTTTCTATTTATAGATATTTTAATTTACAAAGTAACAATTTTTTTTGCAGAGATTTAAAATTATTAAATAGAAATGCCTACATAATATGCTATATATGTCTATAAGACTGTAATATTAATAAATACGTTATGTAATAGTTATTTATCACCGTATGTTTTATTCCTACTCTGAATACAAGTTACTTTGAAACTAGGATGACTAGTTCTTACTTAATAAAATAAATTGTTGGTCTAGGTAGGGATGATGTATTATTTTATAAATTAAAAGTTCTGGTGGTTGTAGTGTTTTGGAATTTCGGGTCCCTACGTTGTGCGCCAATTGTGATGTTCTGAACTATTACTCTTCCGCGATGGGCGCCAATTGAAGTGTTCTGGTTCGGCGCGTTGAGCGTCGCTTGAAGTTACACCGTTTAATTAGCTGGTAATTGCCCGTGGTCGAGCACTAATTAAATCGGTCCGGTTTTTTGATGTTGTGAGTTAATTGGTATTTATAGCCCCGTGATCGAGCGCCAATTAAAGAATTATAATTAATAATACACACTTATTATTTTGACATGTTTTTTATTTCTGAATCTAAGTTTATTTAAGGAGAAAATAGATCATGTCGTTGAAATATATACGCGGCCTATTGTATGAGCGCGGACAGGTGGTGCTGGACGCCAAGTGACTTGTGTCGTGAATTCTGTCAGTTCTGGACACCAACTGCTCTTACAATGCACCATCCTTCGTATATATCCCTTGCTCATGGAAGCTTCGAGAAGGTTTAGTTTAGAAAAACAAAATACAAGACAAAAACATCTTTGTGTTACTAGAAGCTCCGAGAGCCGGAAACTGACTCAAATTACATTTTAAAATCTCTCTTCGAACCTTCGAGAAGAGGAAGTTATTATTTGAAATATATATATTGTCAAACTGACTTGACTAATGTCACATGCGTGACGTCACTGTTCAGTGGCTTTTGCCTTCTTAGAAGAAGAAGTGCTTTAAGCGCCATTTAATATACTATATAATTTAAATAAAATAAGATACGTTTATAAAATTAGGACGATATTATTGTCAATGCTTTCACATACTTTTCAGGGGCAAATCAATTACATTACAATACCCCCAAAGTGTATCTGAAAGTAGAGACTTTGTCGTATACATTTTGATACGCTTTGCTAAAAAAAAAGAAAAGACATGATCATGTTTCGCACACCCTGTATAAAGTTTCACAAATAACAATATTTTGAAACAGCTTGTATAAAATTTCACAAATTGGATAAATTCCAATAATTTGGAACACTCTGTATAATGTTGTTCTTGAATGATAATAATATTTGAAGTGGTGTTCTCCGACTGTAAGTTTACATGAAGTATATATATATATTGAAGTTATATAAATCAAACATTAAAATATAAAATGTTAATCAAAAAGTTGAAATTAGATAAATCAAATATCAAGATATAAAATTGTTAAGTATAGTTACAATTAATTGAAATAAAATAATCTAAGTTTATTATATAAAAATTTGGATTTAATATAAAGATTTGAATTTAATTATTACTAATTAAAGTTTTTTATTTTTTATTTAAAAAAACAAAATTCGTTGATATAACGTCCTTAAGATTGATTAAAATACATTAAACTTTTTAATAAAAATGGAATTTAATTGTCACTAATCAAAGTGTCTTTTAATCACTTATTGGTTTAGACACTTCTTTGCACTTTTTATTTCAATGATCCTTCACAGATCCACTTTTAATTATTAGTATTATTATGATGATCCTTCACGGATCCACTTTTACTATTATTATTATATTGACATACTTAACACTCTTAATGCTACACATAATCTTAAAAGCCTGACGGCCAAATTCGCTATATGAGCCACTACTTTGATACATTTACTGAATAATTAGCTTAAAAACACAAAAGAATAATTCACAAAATAAACCCAATTACTTAAAAGATAATATAATTACATTGTTTCGGACAGAGAAAGGATAATAACAGAACATCTGAATTACCTTAACAAAATATTTATTTATGAGAATACCTAACCTCAAAAAAAAATTAAAATACTTGAAATATATAGACTATAATCTTGGAATCATAAAGTACGTTTAAAATTAGTATGAAATCATATATCACACCATTATAAAATATTGAAAATTATTTTCCCACTTCTTAATTGAATAATTAATTTCTCATTAGTGAAAATCTTTAACTGTATCTGTCTCTATTGATTACAACCTTTTGAATGTTGCCTATTTGCCTTAGGCATTTAAAAAATGAAATTATAATAAAATCTTTTATAGTATCCTAATTAGGTCTAATACCCTAATTAGCTCTAATTATCCTTGTTAATACATCATTTTTACATCACGTAATCACAGAATACCCTTTTAAATTTCTTCATAATCTCCTCAATATCTTTAAATTTTAATCCAGAATTAACCATTGGACATTTATCGCATATTATTTAGTGGAAAGCTTAGGCCTTTGCCTCATTTATTATAACTGACTCTTTGCTGCATTTTACTGGCTCTATGTTTGTGAATACCTGCTACCTGAACTTTGGTGATCCCTTTGACTCACCACTTATAAAAAATGAAATTATTCATCATGGCTTATTATATCTAAGTCCATGGCTTAATACACCTCAACTTCCTCACTCAATTCTCCTCAACGCTGCTGGATGCCCTCGGGCCATCCTTAAACTCATAACGACGATTAATTAATCTAGATCATGGCTTGCCCATAGCTAAGTCCATATCTGGAAAAACCTTAACTCCACTTCCTTAACCTCAATGAACCTTATCTCCTTAACCAATACACCTCAAACCAAAAGACCTCTACTTCACTATCTGAAAAAAAAATTGTTTTAAACAAGACACCACTGGCCTCTTATTTCCACTCACCTTAACATACTGTAATAAGCACTCAAGTGCATATCTAAATTAATCTCTCTAGATATCTTAGATCTTACTCTTCAGCTTATCAGCCTACTCTGTGATTCGTTAATGTATTTTATTAATACCTTTTAAACTCAATAAAATTTAATCAATTAAATTTAAAATGATCCCCCACCTAAATATTAAAATCCTTATCTTGATTTAAAACAATGCATCCTTGATGAAATAATATATTTATTCAGATTTCCAAGATCGTCTATTAATTAATCAAACTTCCTAATTTTTCTCTTAAATTGAAATTATATAAATTTTTGTTAAAATTATATACTGGGTTTGACTCTAAGTCATAAAGAAATATTATTTTCCCTTCAAGTAACTGTCATTGTACTACTTCCTCTCTTCTTTTGAACAATATATGTTTATCTTTATCTTGTTTTGGAGTCGTAGAAAAATAACAAAAGATTTCGACAACTTGTTTTAAGGCGTACATTTTAACAATAAAAACCTTTTACCTTTTTCAAAAAAAAAAAGATTAGGGTCGCTTCTCCGTAGTTATGGTCATTAATGATTTCTTTACAATTTCTTATCTTCAGAAAAGACGTAGTTTGCAGAATTTATGTGTTGAATGTTTATTTAAAATGAACATTTCTTACTACGACTAAAGTTGGATGGAATATTTCACATTATTTAGTGATTCATAATAGTTACAGTTACATAATATTTACTTACATACTAATTGCATTTATATAATTTTATTTAAATATACCCTTCTAAAATTAAAATGTTAGTTATCCGACGTTTTAAATTCCTTGCTAATACCTCCTGGGTCGAAGACTTTCTATGGGACGTAATGAAAGAAACTCTTTATTTTTATTTTTAGTTTCCTACCTAGTCTCTGGTTCGATTTCAGACTGGACTGTTTTCTACAGTTAGAACTCTTTTTAGATCGTATCCTCTGGTTCGATCTCTGATAGGATCTTTTGGATTGAATTGTAGTTTTAGGTTCAACCTCAAATTTGGTTGCAGTCTCTCGTTCGGTCCCTGTTTGCATCGTAGTCTCTGGTTCGATCTCTAACTGAATTGGAGTATCTGGTTCGGTCTCTATATCATCTGTCCAAGATTTTGACTTATTTTCTAGGCCTGATAAAAATATCTCTATTTTGACTTTTTCGTTTATTCTTTCTCCTTTAAATACTCTTTCTACTTTATTTATGTATTGTACTACTGAAATATTTCCTTTAAATTTTGGAATAAGTGCTAATGACGTTTCTCTTAGTCTCTTAGCGAATAGGTTGGTAGTATCGTGTAAGTTACTAGATTCCCCTAGATTTGTTTGATTTTCAACCACAAAATCGGTAAGTTTTTTATCTAGTTTTTCTATTGCCTTATTATCGATCCCATCTATCTGTTCTTTAATTAAAATTTTATTTGTGTCTTGCTGAGAATCAAGTACTGACTTTACATCATTTATTTCTTTTTCAAGGTTGTGTTGGATTACCTTTACATTAGTTTGTGTGTGTTCTACCTGTTGCTTTAACCCTTTAATTGATTCTTGTTCTACTGTTTCTATTTTATTTTTATTAGCTGAAATTTGTTCCATTAACTTGAACTGTCCTTTCCTTAAGTTTTCATGCTTTTCAATCAAAATCTGTTTTACTTTTTCCTGTTCTATCACTTTTGTGTCTACCTCATTTAACTGTACCGCTAAGTTTTGATGAACCGTCTCTAATTGGTCTATTTTTTGCTCTACATAACCAAATCTCTGATCACAAACCTCTTTACTTAGCTCTATTTTAGCACTTAGTTCTTTATTGATTTGTTCAAGTTTAGTCTGATTTGTATCTATTTTCTGATTAATTGCTTGGGTATTTGCATATATTATTAGATTAATTTCCTGTCTACTTGTATCTATTTCCTGTTTAACTGCATTTATTTCCTGTTTAGTATCCTGGCTACTTTTATCTATTTTTTGATTAGTTGCATCTATTATTTCTTGTTTAGTTTCTTGGCTACTTTTCTAATTTCCTGTATAGTTTCCTCATTACTCGCTACCATTTGCTGTAACATTTTCATAATTTGATTTAAATCTACTACAGGTTGCTCCATATTTTGTTCCCTATTCTTTTCTCGTTCTTCCTCAGCTACTAAAACCTTTCCTTCTTTTTCTGTCCTATCTCCTTCTCTCTCTCCCTCTGCAAATGACTCTCCATTGTCCTGTTCACTTTCTCTTATTTCCTCATCTGATTGTTCTAGACCTAACTGATTCCTAGGTCTATTTTCAGCTACCTCTTCAGAATAGCTACTAGCGTCACTATTATCATTTGAATCTGCCATTTTCTAATTATTGTTCCCTTAATTTAAATCACAAAAAATGTATACTGTTCCACCCCCTAAATGCACAAATGACATACAATAATTCTTCACTAATTAATTTAAGTTTCTGTTGATGACTTATCTGTGGTCTCTTCTTTGTACTCATCTCCACACTCAGTCTCCTCTTTGGTGATAGTACGCTGCTTCTCTCGGTCCTTGGTGCTGCTTCCTGCTTTTCTCGGTCCTCGGTGCTGCTTCCTGCTTTTATCTCGGTCCTCGACGCTGCTTCCTGCTTATCTCGGTCCTCGGCGTTGTCCTCTACTGCTTACCTCGGGGAGGTATTTCGTGCCTATCTCGGGGAGGTAATTCGTGCCCCACGTTGGGCGCCAATTGAAGTGTTCTGATTTACGGGTATCTACGTTGTGCACCAATTATGATGTTCTAGAATATTACTGCACCGCGATGGACGCCAATTGAAGTGTTCTGGTTCGGCGCGTTGAGCGTCGCTTGAAGTTACACCGTTTAATTAGCTGGTAATTGCCCCGTGGTCGAGCACTAATTAAATCGGTCCGGTTTTTTGATGTTGTGAGTTAATTGGTATTTATAGCCCCGTGATCGAGCGCCAATTAAAGAATTATAATTAATAATACACACTTATTATTTTGACATGTTTTTTATTTCTGAATCTCTGTTTATTTAATGAGAAAATAGATCATGTCGTTGAAATATATACGCGGCTGTTGTATGAGCGCGGACAGGTGTTGCTGGACGCCAAGTGCCCAAGTGAATTCTGTCAGTTCTGGACACCAACTGCTCTTACAATGCACCATCCTTCATATATATCCCTTGCTCATGGAAGCTTCGAGAAGGTTTAGTTTAGAAAAACAAAATACAAGACAAAAACATCTTTGTGTTACTAGAAGCTCCGAGAGCCGGAAACTGACTCAAATTACATTTTAAAATCTCTCTTCGAACCTTCGAGAAGAGGAAGTTATTATTTGAAATATATATATTGTCAAACTGACTTGACTAATGACACGTGCGTGACGTCACTGTTCAGTGGCTTTTGCCTTCTTAGAAGAAGAAGTGCTTTAAGCGCCATTTAATATACTATATAATTTAAATGAAATAAGATACGTTTATAATATTAGGACGATATTATTGTCAATGCTTTCACATACTTTTCAGGGGCAAATCAATTACATTACATGGTTTATAGTTATTTTAATTTTAAGTAAATAAACAGTTTTTTGCTATATATTTCACATGGTGTAGATTTGAATAAAAGTCCAACTATTACGTTATATGCATGATAATTACCGATACGTGAGATTTAGAAAACAGATTAAGATGTCATAGACTCTACCTACACGGCTCCTCGTCAGGAAGAAAAGTGAAGAGATGCGTACCCTGGGGGTATATCAAGTGACATTTCCTTCTCGAAGCTTCCTAAAAGAAAAAAGGTGTGGTCATCCAGGTGCATTTCTGTCCACAAAACTGCGTTGTCTTTTTTTAAACAGAGACGTAGGAATATGTCGCCATACCTTGCAACTCAACAACTTAACACAAATAAATCTTACTACCTACTCTCATTTAAAATATCATAATTTTGAATAAAGATGTGATTAATAGGTTATTGAGATGTATAATTCCATATCATTACAAGGGGTGCATGTGCCTAATGTTAAACGTCATAAACAAACTTTTCCAAAGTAAATAATGATTAGCGGAAAAACTGTGTAAAACCAGGAAACGTTACAGTTTTTTATTAAACACCAGCGAGCCCGCACAGCGTTGCCCGTGACCCACTGGGGTATAATAATTATCAGTAGCGTCTCGTGATCAAAATTCTTAGACAAGCTTGGAACGGGTGCCCCCAAGCTTGAAAGGGGAGCTCCCGGATTTTTTTAAAAATTTATTCTTCAATAAGCTATTTGGAGGTGTTTTATTATGATAGCTGTGGTTTTGGGCGTTCTTCTGTTCTGAGTGTAACATTACATTACATTGTGTTACAATAGGACCCGCTCCATGCTGACATTAACGCATAACTCTCAATAAATCATACTACCCGCTCCAATTATACCGACACTAATAGGATCCCTACAATGGTAATCGTCTCTATTGTAGTTCACGTAGGTTAGTACGAAATAATAAAACATTGCTAAACAACATATTTTCACTATATAATCCAATTCAATATAATTAAACTGTTCATGTACTTACCAATTGAATCTTCTAACACTAGTAACCACCAAGGCTGGCCTACACCTAGCATCCTAAACTGACGAGTAGGTCGGGTGAGCTACGATGTTCCTACAAGACGTAGTCCTCACACTCCGATTCTGCTAACGTGTAACATTGAAGACGACTAGAGAATAACTATTCACCTGCCCTCTGATGGTAGAAAGATGAACTACTTTCAAAACATCAGATGATTGAAGAAATAGGCTGGAAATCTGATGGAGCGTATCAACAAGATATGTACGTGACTTTTTGAAGCCACCATTGACGTCACCAAGCGTGTTTTCAGTTCTCCCACCTTCTTTCTATTGCATGTATGCCACGACTATCTTGATAACTACGACCGACGAAGGATCATTGTCTTGGATCTGGATAGTGGCAGGATAAACATTTGTATTGTATTGGATTCGTAACTATGGCGATTCTTTTATTGGACTCTGATTTATTTTCAACTTTTAGCCATATTTTTTATAGTATAAAAATTAATATTCTTTTTTCTAAATCTAACTATTTCTTTACCTGATCATTCAATATAAAATGAGAATCTATATTTTGTATGTCGCCACTTGGGCGCTAGAGTCTTTTGGAGAGTTCAATCATTTAGGTAGCCACAATTATTAATTGTTTTGAAATTGAACGAGTTAAATGTAAAGTGTTTGAAATTGTGGATAATAGTATTTATATTTTGTAAACATCGAGGTGACATTTCTTAATTTTATTTGCATATTGAAAAATCGTAAAGTAAAGTAACCTTCATTATTATTTTTGTATTAATTATTAATTTATTTAACTTTTGTATATTTAATAAGCTTTTTTCTAAGTTTGTTCTAAATAGGACATTTACATTATTGTTTATTAAAGGAAATACTGTTTAATTTCCTAATTCTGAGTCGGAATCAGATAGTCCCGGGGGAGTTTGACTAAAGTCTAGCATTATTGTGTTATTACTTATTATAGAAATACTTATAAAATGTCGTTTGTTAGCTTTCACTGATACCTGCAACAATAAACTACACAAAACTCTGACACGACACAACTTCTTGGTCACATGGAGTGCATACAAGTTGTATCCAGGGACTGTTCACTCGGCACAATATATGAAAAAAGATAGAGGCGTTTTTGCCCTGTTTATAGAAAAATAATGATTGAATTATTTGGAAAATATTGGTATATAATGTAAATAATTTCTTAAACATTCCTAAATATTATGAAAATAATTAAAAGAAATGTGTGTTTTAATATTTCTTTTAAACAGCTGAAAACCTTTATATTTGGGTTTTAACCTCCTTCAATTATAATTATTTGTTTGTTTTCGAGCATTTAGCTGTTTTTCTTACAATCACATTTTTTTAAGTAACTGTCTAACAGACGAAGATTTCTTGTTTACAACTCATTAGTTGTACAAAAAAAATGTCTGATATAGAACGCGTTCTATTTCCTGAAGTTGAATACAATAAGTTGTACAAGTTTTGATGTTCACACGACGCCATCTTCAAGCTGCAACTTCTTGTACAACTTTATGTACAAGAAGTTGTGTCGTGTGTACCGGGCGTAAAGACGTGTAGGCACAGGGTCAGTACCTTGACAATATTAATTTCCCATTTCATGCCATACTATCCCTCTATGTTTTGAAAGCGGAAGAGAGGGGTAGTGACTTTGGTTCTAGTCGTCACCTTTCGGGAAAAGAAGTCGTAGCTCGGCTGCTTGCATTTTTACCTAACATCCCCTTCTCCCCTCCGAAATCTATGACGTCACAAATAAGAACCACACTAGCTAGAGCAGTGGGATGAAAGTCTCCATTAGAAGGACTAGTGCACATCTTGCATGCTTGTTACAGTCACTGCCATGTATGGGATTATTTTCTTTCCCACTGATGCTTGAATTACAGTTAACAGGAGAATATGTTTGCAACCATTAAAAAAATATTATATATCTTCAATCAAAGGCAAGCAGTGCTTGCCTTGCTTGCCCTGACGCGAAACCACTGAATTATTCATTTCAGGATAAAATCATTTTTATGTATTGATTTTAAATAATTATATTAGTCTAAGTTCCAGCAATGCTTTTTTATATATTTCTCTTTCAATTATATATTTAAAACAAACTCAATTTATTTTTACTTTTGGAAGATTTACATTATTTTAACTTTTAAAATATATTGATACTACTGAATAATACTTATTGGAACTTTCGTTGTTGTTAAATAGTATAATATCTACTCGTGCGTGTGCAAATTGTTAGTATTGTCCATGTGTGTTTATTTTAGAAGGTGCCCTGATTTCTTTGTAGTTGCCAAGGTAAAACCTATCCACTTGTGTGTTAACCTTTTTTGAAGATCAGGGCGGATTTCAGATTCAGTTTTATGTATCAGGAGACACTAAAGCCACTCAGAAGTCCTGGGATCATAGGTTTTTCCTCACCGACCGAACAAATTTTATTTTATACTAGCCGAGGCAAATTTTTAGTTTTTTCAAGCTAACGACAAAGTCACTAGAAGTCACCAACTACAACCAGCCAACTTAATATACAGTTTTATATACAGTATATCATTTTTAATTTTCACCCACTTTACACCCCTCTTCAGCCACCTGGTCTTTCTCTATACCTCACGCCCCCACTTAAATATCCAGCATTTTCTTTGGTATAGACTCCTCCATATAAATATATACAGGTGTTTATAAGCTCTTTAGCCAAACTTAAACCACAGCCTCTGTGGGCATTCGTATACACTAAATATCCGAAGGGCTTCTCAGCTACACTGTCCCTAGGCTGTGGGGCCCTTTATGGTGCAACCACTGACACCCATCAGGACCGGAACTTTTTCGCCGGACATGGAGTGAAGTCCACGAGTGCCGTTCCGAGTACTAGAGTACCCAAAAAAAAACCAATACCAGTTCAGCCTGCCTTGGGTAACTTGAGGGCCACCCCCCTCCTCACTGGGACCGGATGGAGGGAGGAGCTGGCTCCTCCTAGTGGCAAACACAGTTTAGTGCTCGTTTATATGAAACGTGCGTGGACCCAGATCGCGTACGTCGGGCCGGGTCCTCACGACTGAGCACCGTGACCCCCAGCATCTGTGGGCAGAGAGGAACAGAGGATCCTTGAAAGGAAGTGTTTAGAAAGGCCCTCTTGTGTCACTAAGCTCAGGTAGAAGTTAGACTGAACAACGCCGGGAGTACGCACGTGTACAGCAAGTTGCATAACACTAGGAGAGCACATCACACCACAGGTGTTCAAAACTCCTTCCCCGACTGGGTCATATTTTACTATCATATATGTTTTATAGGCACTACATCTTTTCAAGAAATTATAAATGTGTATTGAAAATGTCAAAAGTGCGCACAAAAAAAACAGACGACCTTAGGTTAAAATCATTTGAGTTCTAATATAACTTTCAATGCCCGGCTAGCTCAGTCGGTAGAGCACGAGACTCTTAATCTCGGGGTCGTGGGTTCGAGCCCCACGTTAGGCGCGACATTTTTAATATTTTACAAAATGAAACATTCAGTTTGATGATTGATATTGAATTCTTGGCTAATGTGTCGTTATATTCATAATTTTGTAATTGATATTTCTCTCCGAACAAACAAGCATATGGTATGGATAGAGAAAGCATTTATCAGTGTTTTTTGGTAAAATCATTCTAGGTATCTATGGTTTGGTCAATTTCGGAACATTATGTAAGAAAGGTAGTTTTGGGTCACCTCTACAATATAAATTGTTTATCTTGATAAGGTAGATCAGGATTTTGGCGGCAGAACAGATGTCTTTTGACAGCTCATACAAACATCCACAATTTGCGCTAATGGGGCAGGGATAAAGAAGGTAGAATCTTAGAAGAAACGTAACCACATTTGAATAGAGCAAAAGTGGGAAACTATTTAAATTAAAAATAAAGCTCAATACACACAGCCGGGATTCCAACACAGACCTCTTTACCACCAGCATTAAACCTATATACAGTTACCACAACATCTGTAGGCAGAAATAAACAGAAACATGTTGGGAAAAGTAATCTTGCATACTAAATTAAAGTTGAAGTTAAGCTCAACCACGCTAAGACCTGCCTCGGTGGCGTATTTAGCCAGCGTGCCAGTCGTGTTGAGCTAGACTACCGAGGACGGGGAGATTGAGGTTCGAATCTCGGTCGGGTGAACTGTGGGTGGTCTTTCCTCAATGGTTTTCCACTCTCCCTCCAAGCAAATGCGGGTTCACTACCTCTAATTCAACCTTCCCAATTCCGTTTCCATTAGTGTAATTAGTACTTAAGCGTATAACCCGAACGGGCAGTAAGACGCGGTGATAAATAATAATAAAAGCGCTAGGAGTACGCAGGTGTTAGTACGTACGTGTACAACAGGTTGCATGTCATCAGGGGACAAGTTCCAGGCTGCGAGCAACACTGCGAACCCGCGCCAAAAGCAACCGACGGATATCGTTGTGACCAAGTCGACAGATGAGCCCCCACCTTATGTGCACGTACTTATTAATAGCTGTGTACTCCCGGCGTTGTAGAGTCTAACATCAACATATGATTAGTAATACAAGCTCACTTTTTCGAACATCTTTTTATTGGATTTTCTCTTTATTTCTGCTCGCATATGCTGAGTATTAGACTTGGGCAGAGAGTTTATAAGCAGCCTGTATATATATATATTGTTATTGGCTAAACACTTCTAGTGGGCCACACTCCCCAGAAATAAATAGCTTTCTACGCACCTCTCTGGAAACCCCGAGCTTGTAAAAAATAGCAGGCCCCAATAGTACAAATATGGATGGATGCTATATTTTAAGTTTTAAGGGCGGTAACCTAACCAATCATGACCTGTACATAACCGGAAGAGAATAACAGCAGATATCCTGTGGTTGTTGCTTATGAAAATAATATTTTTATTTTGCACTGCGATTTACAATTTTTTTTTCTTTCCTCTTGTTCTTACAATTTCCTTATTAATAAATTTCGCAGCAGGAATAATATTTATTTGAGACAATTTTGTGGAATTGATGTACCTTTATGTTTTACTAGGAAATCTGTTTTCTCATTACGGTACCCTATATCCCTCCGTGTGGTGGAATCCACGTGATATGATGTAGACCTCGCATTTATTCTATGGTAGGATACATGTTAAATAAGTTTATACTCATATGAGCATTGGTTAACACAGATTTATGACTTAACCTTTTCTTAAAAGGTATTATAGAGTAGAAAATTTGGTTTCAAGCAGAGTTGATCTGGCCTACAAATCTGTCAAAATGCATTGAATTGGTTCCAACGAGATGTATGAGGAGAATAATTGACTTGACACTCCTTCCGAAGAATTTAAGTATAAGCCTTGTATTTAACTTATTTATATAAACTTTAAATAAAGAATTGGGCCCCAAAAGAAGCCCGGGCAATGTCTCTCGCTTTTCGGCTCGTCCCGAGGACCTTCCAACCGTTTTTGTACCGATGAGCCGCCATTAGGCTCATGGGTATAAAAGCGCGAGGAAACCGTGGTCGGGACTGAGTCGGACAGCGGGAGGGACCCCGTCCCCGCTGCCGAGCCTAGCTCGTACACCGCTTTTATACTATTGGTGCATTTCAAGCGCGTGCGGAGGAATACAAGGGAGGGCCGGAGGCAGTAGAGCGAGAACAGACCGTTGGAGACTTTATTAGAATAAGTAGATTGTTACAAGTAGGTTAATAATATTAGAAAAATACATGTGGGCCTGGATTCACTAACGGGAGCAAATCTTCTCCGGCGTAAATATAGAAATGGCGCAACTTTGCACCCAAGATGCTCCTTATTTATTTGCGCCATTTCCGTATTCACTAAACAAGGCGCAAACTGGTGGCAGGAATAGGGTGACGTCATCATAAACGTCATCAATTGCTCTCTTTTTGACCAATCCTTGTGAAGAATTTACTTCCAAAGTTAAGGCTACTTTATTTTAAATCTGTAATGAAAACGACAGCAAATACAAAGATTTTTAAACATTTTGCTCATAAACTAGCAATAAAATTAGAAGCGGCCTCTTTCTGGATGTTTTACAAAAACAATATTAGTACATTATTTTTATTTATTTATATTATTAGTATAAAGTTTAAGTTCCATTAATAAAACATTAATGTTTATAGAAACTTTAAAACTTATTTTAAGGTTATACTAACTGCCATATTTAGTGACGAGATATCTTTGGACTTGGAGGAATACAAACCTCTTTGGACCTAGACGAAGATTACACAGTTCGTAGTTTTGTTTTATAATAATGCAAGAAATTCCATTGCGTTGTTTGAATGTAAAAATCCAACAATAAAAGGTACGTAATTGTTTTGTTACCACTGTCTAAATTGAAACATATTTTGTGCTTGACATACGTTTTGTTATTTTAATTAATTCATTATTAATTGGAGTACAGTTATGTAACTAATTGTATTTTAAGCCAATACAATAATATGCCACCATTTAAATTTATTGAAGTGACAGTCATGATTTAATAGTTGCGCCTACTCTTGAGTGGTGGCAAATAAAAGGCGCAACTTTGCTCTCAAATTGCGCCTGCTACTTTTAGTGAATAGGTATTTGGAACATATTTACAACTTGCGCTGGCGCAACTATTTGCTCCCGTTAGTGAATCCAGGCCCACGGCCCACGGATTCTTTCTTGTAAGTTCGATTATCTTCTTGGTCGCCGTCCTCCGTAGCGCGTCCCACCTCCTGTCGATGAGAAGTTCGGTGTCCGTGTGAAGATAGGTTGACTTGGTGGTGGTGGTGGTGGTGGTATGAATCCCGGCGGAAAAACCGCTTGGGAGTCGTTGCCTGCCGCTGCTATCGCCGTCGGCCATCCCCGGGTGAGGGAGATGTATAATCTTGTTTCCGGGGTCAGGCTGCGGTACTGCGCTACCAATGCTAGGAGGAAGTTCACTTGATGACGATCTCTTCCTGCTGGTAGCTCCAGGGTTAGCCGTAGAGCTTGACTCTCCTCTATGTCCAGTGACGCTGCGTCTGGTGGACGGAGAGATAGCCAGGCCTCTGCCGTTTGCTGAGGGTCTCCGCTGGTTGGCCTGGAAGTTGGTCCCGGTGAATTAATGACGGCTTCCGCGTTGCGTATACGTTCGTCAAATGTTTGTGATAATTCTTGAATTTCTCTAAGTAGTTGACGGTTGTTGGGTTCTTCCATATCCTCGTCTCGTCGGAAGAACACTTTCTTAGCGGGGCTGACTGTTGGGCTACGGATGTGTAGGCGAGAGGGAGTCACGGCCGAGTCGTTCAAGAATAGCAGTTCAGGGTTGATTGGAGTACGTGGTCTCTCAGGGCTTGTGTCTGGATGTGCCTCTGGGGATGTTCTTCATGATGGACTGCCCGGTACTGACACGGTCTTTCCGGACCTTGAATCCAGGATGGAGGATGTGTTCCCCACGAGTTCCTTCAAGGTTGAGTCGCTGGTATTTTCCCGAATGATTCTGTTATGTTTTCCTTTATCTGCGCTAGATTCTGACGATGAGTCTCGCTTTGGTGTCGTACAGTATTTTGACATTAAAACGCGATTTCCACAGGGTAGTCTCACGTGATGGTCTGATTTTATACCCATGAGCCTAATGGCGGCTCATCGGTACAAAAACGGTTGGAAGGTCCTCGGGACAAGCCGAAAAGTGAGAGGGATTGCCCGGGCTTCTTTTGGGGCCCATTTCTATTTATTGTATGTATATCAAGAAATAGGAAGTAATAATTAATGATATATGATCAAAATTATAAATAACTAAGTGTTGTAAAAGAGTAAATATTTAAAAGAATAATGGTAGCAATAATAGTAATACATATTATTTTGGGTAGCTGCTGTGTCTGATTTCCAATAGAGTTTTTTTAATATAGGTATTTGTTCATGTTTGGTCTTTTGTTCTTCCAACGCGGTTTTATATTCAATTTCCATTTGGTTAATAGATTTAGGTTATAATGGTATTTTTTTCGCCACTGCACTATAATGCATTTCTTGCTATGAAGATTCGCCAATGGCACCTACAAAGTTTCCTCTAGATTCAAACGTTTCAAGCATATCCCGTACATCTTCCGTTTCCAGCACGTAACAAACTAATTTATACCTTTCTCTACATCCACCTATACGTTATGACAAATGAAGCTCTACATTTATTTTATGAAAAAGAACCACCACAACTTTTCAAAAAACAGTCTTATGAAATGTTTATGTGAATACTAATACGTCAATTTCATAACATTATTTGGAATGTTATAGCCAATTAATGTGATCGTGGTAGGATAATGTGACAAAAAAAGAAAAAAGAAATATATATAGTATAGTTTTTGTGTCTTACAAATATGTTTACATAACGTCAAGATGAATACAAACGGTGTATTTGTTGGGTGCCACTCCTAGGATCTAGGAGAAAACAATAATAATAATAAACCCTATCTCGGCTAACTTTGACGGGGGCACTATAAATCTTAAGACTCGAGACCACTGGGTGTGCTCGAGAACTTTTTTCCCCCGGATATTACAATGTTAATGATTATGACACTACCTTACCTACAACAATGGCGTACTGTAAATATCTACAGGAGTTGAAAGAATACTTAAAATAAAACATGAACAATCTAAATAAAATGTACTAATTTAGACTACAATTAAAATATATAAAAAATACATTTATTGAAACTTTTGTGGGTTTAGTATTGTTTCCTTTATTACCACATCCCAATCCTACCTATGGAATTCCGAATGAGTATAATTCTAATCTGACAAAATATAAAATAAAATATATGGTATTACCTATATTCTTAAACAAAAATTTATCACTTAAAATAACAATCTCCGAATATGGTTGAATTTAAGAGTTTAGAACATATAAAATTAGAGTAAAAAAAGATAATATAAGCTGAAGTTTTGAGCAAGACAAAAAAAAGTATTTTTGAGAAGAAAGAAGAAAAAATCAATAGAATTAATATGTAGACATAAAATAAGATATTAATTATTTCTCTGGAATAGATAAAGAGTTTGAATATATTTTTAGTCTTTTCTGAAAGTTTTTACATAAATCCTGGTTTCTTGATAAAAGAGAAAAATATAAATTTAAATTTGAAGATTTGGCTTGATCTCACCAATGAATTCGTCCATGTTTAAACAGTACGAATTTATGAAATTAGTGTCCTTTTTTATTAATTCTCCCTCGTTCACAATTTAACGGAATAAACAATCTCTAGTTCTTGCACATACACTTAACTTTCCATCTGTGTACTTGCACTTTACTTTCAAGCCATTGTTACACTTTAAAAATAAATTTAGTTAGGAGCTACACAGATTTTGATCCATGTTAAAATAACACCGAGGAAGAAGATTCTAATCTTCTTCAGATAGTGTTCAAAGAATCAAATTTAAAAACGTTCCATTTTTCTTCCAAGTCCAAAGAGAAAACTAATAAATTAAAACAAAGATACAATTTTGGCTATGGACTAGAGAGGAATATAAAATAAAATGCAAATTTAATATAAACATTGAAATATATGTCAATGAACATGAACAATGTTTTTTAAAAGAATTAAAATGTTTATTTCTATCAGTCAGAATTAAAATGCGCCCTAGTTTGGAAGTATTAACATCACGTAATTTATTATTTTTCTTATTTCTTTTACAATCGCGAGACCCGCCACTCACTTGACTGACAGATTTGCGCATGCGCTGAAATAAATCATGGCCGACATTGAAAATAAATAACGAAGAGTCAACATACTTCTTTGAAGGATAATTAATATGTTTAATAAAAGGCAAGTGTTCTTCCTTAGGTCAAAATTCCTTGTTTAAATTATTTAAAACAATGTTAGACGTTCTTCTTTCCGTCTTTTTTTTTTAAATGGATGTAAATAATATTATTTGTCAGGCTGGAAATACAGCGTGTTAAGCTGCGGCTGAACTTTGAAGTGCATAATTTCAAACGAAAATAAATTGGAAACTATTTACAAAAATTAGAAAAATATAGGGAAATACATGGTAGGGTGGTAAATAACGTTACAATAAGAACAATAAAAAATAAATTTCACATTGACATAACGGAACCCCATTATTTGTTTTTAGGCACTGATACTTTCTCTAAAAATTAGAGTATAACTTATAATTTGACGTATGGATACATAAAGTAGTTATATTAATTTAGTTAACATTCAAATACTGCACTGACAATTGAATAACATTTACACTTTAGCTAGTAAATTTTCCCTTTTTCGCTTGGTTTGAATTAATCAAATTTGAATTAGAAATAATTTTAAAACGATACCATCTTGTTTATATTACTCCTATGACACTACTCAAAACCCTATGTAGAGGTTGATCAGACTTTGAAGCTTTTTAGTTAAACGATTTGGTGCTATATGAGAAAACGTTGTGATCATTGTGGATCGGTGGGACGTTTCATAACAACAGCTGTTCTGATTTATACGATATTATTCCTGCACACGGGCTTTACATGTCAAAAATAAAAATAAATGTAAATTTCCGGATTGTTTTACAACTGAAGTGTCAATGTTTATTGCACTCTAAGATTTAGAGAAAGGTGATTTGTGGGAAAATAATAGCCAATAGATAATATTTCTGATAAAGAGAATTTTTCACAAAATCTAATGATAGATTTTGTGAAAAATATTTTTGACCAAAAGATATTCTACGACAATGGATTGTAATAGATATTGATGGAAGAATTTTGCAAAAGCTAAGTGTGCAATTGCTTTTTGTAATTTAAGGTTAGTTTTTCTATGAATTATTTCCGCATTGGTTGACCAATGTTCGCAATAAAAAAACTTCTGCTAGCTATCAGTTACCACCCCTCTTATGTTGTTGGCTACTTGTATATTGATTTGTACCAGTGATATTTCTAACGCCTTAACTTTAGACATTATTTATACCAAAAATTAAAAAATATATTTTTAAATTTGGAATGGTGCTCTAAAACTGCTACAAATAAAACACTTTATTTTCTCAAAACAGCAAATCGTTAAGAAATTTCTATTACCATTTATACTTACAAAGAAACGACAAATCAAATGATAATATAATCATATTTAGAACTATTAATATAATTTTATTTGTTAATATTCAGACATCTCACTAAAATTAAAATCATGGTGAACGGCCTAAATTTACAAGTTTTATTTGACCACTATTTTTCGAGATTTTAATTTATTTGAGTACGAAAAGTTGGAGAGATTAAGTAAGAGAAGGACGATGGTAAAACAGCGTACCCATACACATATCACTATTTTGTTAAATATTTTTTAAAAAAATTGATAATTTAATATATCAATACACTCACAAATAAATGGAGAATCGATAAAAAAAACTTAAATTATAAATATTTACTTTTTTATATAATAAATAGTCGAAATAAAAAACCTTATTGAAACTTAATAGATTGTATGCAAGAACAAAATAAGTGAAGGGCGAGTGGCATTGATTTGAACAGTTTGCAAGAACGAACCCACTAAGATTACTAACTAACGCCACTCACACTTTCGATTGTAAATAATACTCCTCAAATCCACCATAATATCGCCCTTCTCTATAACTCTTCACGTTTGCTAATTTCATTCTTGCATTCGACCTTATGTCTTTATTGAAGGAAATACTATAATTTTCGTATTCAGACAAATTACCCTAAATGTTACCCATCAGGATTAAATAAAAAATCCCTCTCAGATGTCTTTTGTTGGATGGTAAGACTGAAAGATTCCTTAGCGCTCTAATGAATCAATTTTTTTTAAATAATAATTTATAAACATGTTTATATGATCAAATTTTACCAAACAAATAATTAGCATGTGCTTTACAAATAAATTTAAATTATATTACATCAATTAGTAAATGATTAATTGTAATTTGTATGCTAGCATTTGTTGTGAGCTATTAATTCTATTCACTAGTTACCACATTCAGGATAAAATAACCACTGTCTAACCATAAAAAGTAAACTTGATGATTCAAACTTCTCTTAAAAATTTAAATTGCCCGTGCACTATTCCTCAACGATACTAGCACCATATAGCTTCAATGTCTGATCATTGGAACTAAAGAGTAGCCAGATCCGTATATCTTAGACACTCGTTTATAGAAATTATAAACCGTTTTCTAATGACAGCCATGGCTTTAATTAATAATGGTTTTTGATTTCTCAATGTTGGTCATGCTTATTTACAAAAAGTTTACGTAGGTGACTAATTACGTTTAATGTTTTGGAATAGAATTTTAGAAATGATATAATATATATTTATTTTTGTAGTGTTTATTTTCCAAATGCGGACGAATTGTACGTCCTTAAAGGACAATAAAATGAGTACGTCCTCACACAATTCGGACACATTTAATTTAACTGGTAAGTATTAAAAAGTAGGTTTCAAGTTGCAGAATCTAACCTATGTTATGACAGGAGCTTGTCATAATAATGCATACTGAGTTTTTAGTTTATCTAGCTTGGGCAGCGTCGATACTACCAAGCAATAAATTTGCTAGACATACTTATAAAACACTACCATGAGGCATAAGTTATATTATTTCTTAGATCATTTTGTTACAATTTTTATACTTTCTCTGTAAACAATTCAGACACAGGCTAGCTTGTACATGTATCGATAGCGTGCTCTATGCTTGCATCCAGGAGTTAAAATTATCTATGCAATTTCCTAAACGTGCCAAAGACTTCACTCGCCACACAACTTCTTCACTCTTTTAACGGCTACCAAGAGACTTGATCTAAATGCATTTGTATGAATATATTTTTGAAGTTGTGGTTAGAGAATTTTCTAAATGTCCTTTTGGTCAAAGAACTTGTCCACCTTTAGGGATGAGGAAGTAATTATTTTAGAGGTATTCTACCGCATTTCCGAGGAAACACCGATATCCCAGTCTTCAACAGGCCAGTCTAACAAGAGAGTGACGCCTTAGACCATTCAGCTACTGAAGCGGCTATCCTCTTTATAGGGACTACCATAAATATCATCAACAAAAAATCTTAATTTTTTAAGAACTAACTGACCACAATTAATGATACATTAAATAAAAATGGTTCAAAAACTTTTCATTTCTAAAATTTTTCTATGAAGTTGACCATCCACTTTTTCGTTTAAATAAATAAAACAGTCAATAGCTTACGGATGACGCTTTGAAAGATGGTTGTATCTGAGTATGGGTCATACGGAGCGATTAAGGTCAGACTCTCTTGGGAGGTTGGTCCCATATGCGAGTACTGGATGTAACCAAATCTTGCGGCCGTCAAACTGGAATACCAAACAACCAAGTAACAAGAACACTCATTTAAATACAAGCCTTGAGTAAAGTTTTCTCTCGTTTATTGTTTTGCTTATTATTTTTGATGGTGTTAAATCTATACTGTATTGCCTTCAAGAAAAGGCGGCCATCTGGGAGAAGGGATGCAATAAGTTGGTTTAGTGTAGCATGTTCGATATTTGGACGAGATAACATGCTGAAAAATAGGAACAAGGCAACAAGACAATTATTTTAAATAAAATATATATATTTTGGCTAAGGAATTTTTGAAATAAATCTACTGGTATATATTCACTCTAAACAGAAATCAAACCCGAGTGGGTGCTAAAAATAAATAAATAATATATTTGAACATTTGAAACAATATAACTCCTATTTCTATGAAGTCTATGGCAAAAATACCTCTCACTTGGGATCACTGTTCTCTTACACTTGGATCACAGTTTTGTACGTCCACAAACAGCATCATTCTCACTATCTTCATAATTAACATGTCTCTTTTGCAAACAGAATTGAGCAGTATACAACATGTCTGTATAATTTCATCCACAGAATGAGGTTGTACAAGAATAGGAATATGAAACGCCCTCCATTTATTTGGTAACTTATAACAATTTTGTGTAAAATGAATTTATTATAGTGTTTTACATGATAAATAAACCTTCTTGTTTTTTTGGGGAAACATTTATTCAAAGCTACCAGAGACTTGTAGATTTAAAAAAAATTCTCCAACCATTCTGTTTAAAATGGGTATTATCTGGGTTAGAAATAAGATCATGTGTTAATTTTTCTATAAAAAAATCATTTGAGGGTAGTTTACAGATGATTGATTAAAAAATTGAATCGTTTTAAAAATTGTTATATAACACTTTGGTTCAAAATTCATATCCAAGTGTTTTATTTGATTTTCTAATAACATGCAATGGCGGCTCATGAGGGAGGGCTTTGATTGCCCACCCCTGCAAAAGAAGAAACACAACATATTTAGAGATTCACACCAATTTTATCATATTTTTCTATTGAACAATGAAAACAACTAAATGAATAACCTTTTTTTGTTTATAATTTCCCCATTTTGTTGAGGAAATTAATAAATCCATCTCAATGTGAGACCAATGCACCTCCACCTATTAGTAACATTATGGTCAGATGTGCTTGCCGTCACTCTGTGGCCGGATGCACTCCCAGGCTCCGAATGTTGGTTGTCACATTGGTTGTCACGTCTGTTATTATGTCCTGTGGGCTCTGCTAGGGAGAGTCTGTGCTACATGCAATGGACATGTGATGGTGCCGCTGTGTCAAAATGCCCATTATGTTTATTGTTACGCCCACCAATTGAATACATTGTTTGAACAAGCTGATTCTAATATAATGAGTGTTTCTCTTGGGTGTTTTTTTTTGCCAATTTAAATGGGATATCCACACTTTTCTTCCATTCTCCAGACAGGAGAGTGGCTTCAGAGCATGTATGCAATAAAAAAATATCTCGGCTCACACAAACTAGGATAATACAAACAATCTTCACTTACAAAGACTATATTCTGTAATGTTTCTAAAATATACAAACAGGGTCTATGAAAATATATAACTTATCAACATTAACACCGGTTGTTGGGTTTGTTAACTTGCTTGAAAATATATAACTTATCAACATTAACACCGGTTGTTGGGTTTGTTAACTTGCTTGAAAATATATAACTTATCAACATTAACACCGGTTGTTGGGTTTGTTAACTTGCTTGAAAATATATAACTTATCAACATTAACACCGTTGTTGGGTTTGTTAACTTGCTTGAAAATATATAACTTATCAACATTAACACTGGTTGTTGGGTTTGTTAACTTGCTTGAAAATATATAACTTATCAACATTAACACTGGTTGTTGGGTTTGTTAACTTGCTTGAAAATAACACATTTTTGTTTTGGCTAAATTTTTCTCAGTGCTTCACATTGATGTATTATCGAATGAGTTACAAGTTCTGCAAACTGATCCAGTGAGAATTCATGCTGTTTTTGTCGACTTTGGAAAAGCGATAATGAGAATTATAAATAGCTACCCTCTGTGTTTGACAGAGAGGAGGAAAGAATTGAGATACTCACAAAAGGGCCTATCCTAGAAAGGTTAAGACTGAATGATGATAATTTAAGTTTATTGACAAAGGAAGTTTGTGATACAGTTGTATTTCAAATAAAAAATCACTTTGTATTCAAAAACCATTCCGATTTAATAATTTCTTTTGGATTGGATGTTACATTTAAAGCCATCACAAAGGCATTCAAATTCTTGTACCTATTCCTATGACTACTACAGAAATTGAGCTGTGTTTTTCAACTTTGAAGTTAATCAAATCCTACTTAACAAATACCACGAGCAAAGACAGATTAATTGATGCTTTGGCCATGATGTCTAAACAGTCGATGATTCACAAAATATCAGGCTTTAACATTCAAGCAATAGAAAAAATTTATTTAGGACAAAAACAGAATAAAAGATTTGATTTTTCTTTCAAACAATAAACTTAATATTGTTTGTATAGTGGTCGATGGTTTTATGAAACTATTCCTGTTTATTGGTGTGTGTGTGTGTGTGCGTGCGTGCGTGCGTGCGGCGTTCATGATGGCACTCATAGACTTTGAACCACATGAATTTTAATACTTTTCTTAAGGGTATTTAAATGCAGGATGGTATAAGGTAAAATTCAGTAAACAGTATCATAGTTAACATTTTTAATAAAGTGCCCACCCTTTTAGCTTTGATGGAAATGGTCACATACTGTAGGTCTATTAGAGCAGGGTTTTTCAAACTGTGAGACACGCCTCCCTAATGCTGCTCAGCATTGTTATATCATGGAGTCAATTGATTGGTTCCTTCGAGTTCTGCTTCACTAAAATAGACGTATAAATGTTTTATCTTGACAAGTGAAACAATAAAGATGATATATCATGTTTCATTTACATATCTGTTTGGAAGGGGTCCTTAGCAATGACCTCCATCAAGTCTACATAAATCAATTGGCAGCTACAAATGTTCTTCACCTGTATTTCACACCTATAAGAGCTGATCTAAGCTATCTCTGCGATAGGAAAATACACTCATTTTGTATGCATGGCATATATATCATTGTTCTATTTTGATTTTACACCGTGGTTCGGATTCCACGTTAAACTGTAGGTCCTCCATTTCATCTCGCAATCACCCGACCATTACACATTAGCGTAAGTGCGTATAACCCGAACAGGTAGTAAGACGCAGTGCTAATAATAATATTAATACTTATAATAATATTTTGTTTTTATAAATAGTATTCACATCATCAAATACAAAGACATTTTAAAAATAATGTTTTATGAATAGCTCTAAAGATTTATAATATTTTATAACTAACAACTTTTATACAAAAAACATGTCAGAAAATATTGTAATCTATTCAAACATTTTATACTTTTTATCTTAATTATATCATAAAAATGTTTTTGAAATATATTTTGATAATGTGGCTTAGCCATTACAATCAATATTCAAGTGAGGCCTGATTGCAAAAAGTTTGAGACCCAATGTGTTACACTATATAAGAAATTAGGCCTACTTGTATTATTTATGGTGAAAGGGGCAGAAAGAGTGTTTAATGACAAACCTATTTAAAGATTAATAGCAGTTAAAACATATGTATTACCTTATCCGGGTTTATATTGGCATATATATTGTGGTTGCCATGATTGTCGCTAAATGTTCCATTATACTCCAATATCTATAAACTGTTGCAGAGCTTACTCCAGAGCAGCAAAAGCTGTTAATCGACATTCGTCGCAGAAAAACAGAACTTCTACTTGAAATACAGGTAAGAATCACATCTTCTCTCAATTAATCAGTTCTATAATTCACACAACTAATATTGTGAATCATCTTTAGATTAATATTGGCCTAAGCTCTACTTCATGCTCATATGGCTTGTAACAGGTGCTGAAGCACAGGGCCCTGGATGAAGGGGGCCCTCAAACAAAACTGACAAAAACATTTTTTTTCAATTATAATAATTATATTTTCAAATTTTAAATTTCGCCGCCATGTTTTGCTGTATAATTTGGTTGTCGATGAACTGATTGCATCAAGTGGGCACAGAGAACCCATTGTGTTATTTAGCAGTTTAGCGATTGATCAGTCTCTGAGAGCCCTCGAAACACTTCTCTCACCAACATTTGAGGACTGACCAACATGCATGACGAGAGCAAATGTTAATATTGATTTCGGGGCTTATCCCACCTTTTACCCAACAGTTACAGCTGAATAATGTGTGGTCTCAACTAGACTGGCGTTAAGAGCAACTGAGAACTGACTTATGATTTTTGTTTTCTCGTTTTGAGAATCAATGAACGTTGCTGATTTACAAAAATCGGCTGACAGTCTTGATAGTATGCAACTCCCTTGATATTATACAGACTCTTGATTACTTTAGGTTGAGTCACATCCAAATATTTCCCACTCGTTTCGTTTTTACTCCTCCTTTGTGTGACAAGTTTTATCAAGCTAAAATTAACTAAGACGTATTTAAGATTGACTCTATCGGGCAAGAATGATCGCTGTTGTGGTCAGGGACAGATCCTGGGTTCGATCCTCGGCACTTGGAGAATCTTTCTGTGAAATACTGGGTCTAGAACGGGGTCAAATTCAGTCTTGTGAGCTAATTTACAAATCTATAAAACTGAGATTAATCACAGGAGGTTACATTGTGCTGACCACATGACACCCCCATTTCACAAAAGTTAGCACTACAATCACTCGGCATAGCTCAATCGCGAGCTCAAGTCATGGAGTTTTTATTGGACAAGAACGATTATCCCATCTTTCCTCATCATATTTATCCTATTTGTTTTATCATTATTTTTCACGGCAAAAAAAAGGGGGGGGGGAATCAAACTTTGCACATGGCACACAAACACTGGTTACAGCACTGACATTATGCTTACAATTAATAACTGAATGATGATGTTGATGTTGATGTTGATGCGGGAACATATATAAATTTATACTAAGACAGAGATTACTGCTTTGTTTCATCATAAGAAGCTTTAAAAGTCTCGAATAACAAAATATTTAAGTCTGCCTGGTGAATTTGTTGCTGTCATTACTGTTAAATTTATCATTTGTTTTCAAGCATTCAGATTGGTAACACTTCAGGTGGTAAGCAACTAATCCTTCCCCCCCCCAATATACAAGACCAGTTCAACAAACTAGCAGCTTACATTTATAGACCTGTGCATCAATTTTCAAAATGATACACAAAATTGCCTCAAATATTTCATTGGTGATATACAAACATAAAGATTAATCTTTATTCAATTTAATTTTCTATTCATAATTAAATGTGTTAAAGCAATTCCCTCTGTCTTGAATTGTAGCCTGTACACTTCTAAAACAGTTAAACATAGAGAAAATAAATTAACTCCATGGTGGAATTCTTTGGTGTCAGGGAAAACAGGGAATTTAATCAAAATTAAGAAAGTCAGGGAATTTAAATGTTTGATTAATTCTGCATCCAAAGATTCAAACGAAATGGAGAGTGTTTCTCGATGTTAACAAAGTGTATTGCCTAGATATTTTATTCTAACATGAGATGGTTGTACAGGGCTTATTTTATAACACATTCACACAGGAACACAAATAATACGTGATTAAATAACGGAGAATTAACAAGAACTTGGTGACCTGGTGGTCTAGGGGTAAGGTGTCGGACTTCTGTGCTGGCGGTCGGGGTTCAATCCCAGGTCCCGACAAAGATTTATCTGAATACCAAACCTTTCCTTCACCTCTGACAAGACATCTTGTGAATGTGGGGAATGCCAGGCCGCCACCGTGGTTCGGATTCCACGTTAAACTGTAGGTCCTTCATTTCATCTCACAATCACCCTACCATTACACATTAGCGTAAGTGCGTATAACCCGAACGGGTAGTAAGACGCGGTGCTAATAATAATAATAATAATAACAAGAACTTACAAGAATGTTGATGTTTGGTAGCCTAGAATTTTTTGAAAATATGTGATCAATATAATAAGCAAAAAAATTCCCATTCAGCAAGAAAAACTGTGAAAAGGCTAGGCATGGCATTTTTTTTTAAATGTTGTCTGAAAAACCTGGAAAAGTCGGGGAATGTTATGATACAAGTTTTGTAGCCACCCTGTAACTCATAAAATACATATGGTAAATGTAATAGAAAATTGAGTTTTAACTTTTGAAAACAACAACTTTTTCGAAGAAAAAAAAAATGGAAATGTTCAAAGTTATCTTTTAAACAATTTGTCTTTGTGCCTTAACTAGATGCAAGTTACTATTTCTAGCCATTCAGCCATGATATTAACTTACATAGAAATAACAGACAAAACTAGCTCCCATATAGAAAATAACTTATTTATTTAGTTTACCCACCATAGTTAAAAACAATTCCAACATACTTTTGACACAATATCTTAATAAAGTATGAATGGAATATACTAACTATTTGATGTAATCATAGGGCCAGTTCATAGTCTGACTTGGTATGCCTCAAGTGTGGCGCTATATCATACACAAGCCGACACCTACCTAGACCAGAATGGAATGGGCTAGTTTCCTATGTGAGAACGGCCCATTCCATTCGAGTTTAGGTAGGTGTTGTATTTAGTGTAGCACTGCACTTGAGGCGTACTAAGTCTGACTATGAACTAACCCATTATATTCGAGTTTAGGTAGGTGTTGTATTTAGTGTAGCACTGCACTTGAGGCGTACTAAGTCTGACTATGAACTAACCCATTATATTCGAGTTTAGGTAGGTGTTGTATTTAGTGTAGCGTCACACTTGAGGCGTACTAAGTCTGACTATGAACTAACCCATTATATTCGAGTTTAGGTAGGTGTTGTATTTAGTGTAGCACTGCACTTGAGGCGTACTAAGTCTGACTATGAACTAACCCATTATATTCGAGTTTAGGTAGGTGTTGTATTTAGTGTAGCGTCACACTTGAGGCGTACTAAGTCTGACTATGAACTAACCCATTATATTGTCCCTAAACTATGTATCAGTTTTCTCTTGTCTGCTATTGTTTTTATT